>CM069407.1:34633652-35011152 GCA_035609135.1 Eleutherodactylus coqui
GGTTCCACTATATTAAACACAAGAGCCTGAGATTATCATTAATAAATCTAAAGCACAGCATGCATAAATCTTGAATAAATCAAATATCAATTACATAAGCAGTCGTCGACATCTGCTTTAATCAAATAATATTTAAAAAGGATTTATTCCTTTTTAGCCAAGTAAGGAAAAAAAAGAAAAAAAAAGAAAAAAAGCATGCAAGTTTAATGCACGAGGAAAGTACCGTGCTAGGAATGTTTTTTAACACAGATGAATTTTGATAGGTAAGAGAAGATAAAAAATAGGTCAGCATGCAATTGTTTGGAAGACAACATGCTTAAATGCAGAACTCCAGCCATCGGTACATTTCAGAAAAATAAGGCTAAAGCATTCATCTATATGCAGAACATAAAAAAAAACCATTCATTCTTATGGAGTTTGACATTTGCAGAAGTCAGTTTAAACATATGGTACTCTGGGTTACCAGATGGAGCTTCATACAACAGATTCCCATCAAGAGAGTATGGAGATGAAAAATAGAGAAATAGATCTTAAACATTGGTATATAAAGATTAGGCGACATAAGGAAAAATGAATTCCACTCTTGTGCATCTCTCCGATTCTGCGTCAGTCACCGTACCAGTAAACAAGTCTGTAGCTATCAGATAGCCCCATATCTAAGAGTATATATAATGTACAGTTATTACAATTAGTATGATTAAATAGAAATTCTATAATAATAATTCTACTATAATTTACCCAAATTTGCCACCTTTTACTCAGCCTCTCGAAGACAACTATGAGAAAACAGAGAATCCTTCGGTAAACCTTGCCATGCTGTGGGCTATCTCATTATTTTACTGTGATATTTCCTGCCAACAACTGTTAAAAAAGTCATAAGTTTCTCCATTTAAGATATGTTCACCAAAACACTAGGAACTTCTATAGTTTTATCATGGCAAGATTACGATTTGGTATCAAAAGTATCTACACTAGCCCACCAAAAAGAATTAGACACGTGAGCGAGAATTAAAAAGTAGTATTTATTTCCATATGTCAATACTTAATGGGTCCTAATGACGTTGGATACTTTCTGTGGTGTACTTTCTATTAACATCTGATACACTTTAGCTGGTATTTCCCTCCATTCATCCTGAAAATGGCTGGTGAGTTGTATCAAAGAAGATGTTCATATTTCAGTTTATACCAAAGGTTGGGACTCTATGCAGCCAGTCCAATCATGGAATATCTAAATCCTCAAACAAATATAAAACAGCATTGGATTTGTGACAAGGGACTCTTTTTTTTGGAAGTATTGCTGAGCATTTCTAGTGCCATATGAACACAATATTATCTAGAATGTTAAGGCACACCTCCGTGTTCATGGTTCTTGCCACTACAACAAATGGAGCAAGACCACATTAGATCTCCAGACTATAATGAAACCTCTTAATACCGTGTTTCCCCCAAAATAAGACCCTGACTTATATTTTTTGCCCCAAAAAAGGCTCTAGGTCTTATTTTCAGGGGATATCATATTATACTTACCTAGCAGGCTCGGTCCACGTGCCTCCTGCTGCTCTCTGCAGCTCCGACGCCCTTCTTGCAGTCCTCAACCAACCACAGAAGATCACTTCCTGGTTATGGAATTCATAAATCCCGCCTGCAGGAAGCGATGGCTCAGATTGGTTCTTGAGCGCTGCTCAGTCAACGCAGGCCCCGCAGGCCCCCGAATCTTTAGAGACGAGCGGGGAGATACTCGGCTAAGGCACTACTCGCTCGAGTAATGTACCTTAGTGAGTATACTCGCTCATCTCTAATTTAGATGCTAAATTTTCCACAGAAGGGCATATTTCGCAATGTTGTTTCTGAATATTCCAACCTAAGGGCTTAGTCACACGGGCGCATCGGCACCCATACACAGGCGTCGATGCGCCTGTGTGACTGAGCCCTTTCTGCAGGAAGAAGACAGCCGTATTTCAAGACGGACGATTCCCCGCAGCGCTGAAGAAAGAACACATGACCAGCAATGAAGCCGGTCACATGTTCTTTCTCCCGGCGCTGCAGGGAGACGTCCGTCTTGAAGTACGGCCGTCTTCTTCTTGCAGTAACACGGGCGCCGATGCGTCCGTATGACTAAGCCCTAGAGGTGCAATTACACTTTGCAGCAGAGGCATGGTAACCACACGCAGACACAGATAACCGCTAATTGCTGTGCTCCACCTGTATTTGCTGCCAAACCATGAAAGGTCTAGCAATGGACGACTGCAAATTAGCACGGCGTGAAAATTGATTTCATGTATAAATGTAAATGTAAGGAATGAAATATAAGACATTCAGCCAAGAAGTGGTTAAAAGTAATGGAATTCGAAGATGCAAAAGAAGTTCAGTAAGTAAGATTCAAAATACAGAACCTAATCATGTTTGGAATCGCACCAACTATCATTAAACTGATTAGTTTTAATAATTAGCATTTAGTAGCATGAATCTTCCTCATAAATATGTTGATTTACAGGAAAGGCATGTAACATTTATAATAAAAGACTGGAATATGCATTTGGATATTCATGATCCCCAGCCAAAAAAAGAAGAACTATTCATGAAGCCTGGAGGAACATCGAACCGCTTTCTATTTTGTATATTTTTTGTTACTTTGTTTCTGCAGACTTTTATTTTTTTTTATTGAAATATTGAAAATATATGTACAAATAAAGTCACACAAATAAGCCTTTTTTCCTTTAATACTTTGTAAATGCGTCTAATGAAGTCTTAGATGAGACTAAGGCCTTAGTCAGACGGGCGTTTTTTCACGCGATTTGCGGATCGCATGACGGATGCGCATCCGCAAATCGCATGACAGGTGCGCGCAAGTCGCCCGCAAATCACCCGAAAATCTGCTCCTAGCCGCGTTTCATTAGAAACGGGCTGGAGCTGTCCAGCGCATTGCATTCAATGGAGACGGCAATAGAGCCGCCTCCATTTAAAGCAATGCGCTGCGGGCAAGCCCGGGATGAATTGTCGGTAAGGGCTTAAATATATAAGCCCTTCCCTGCAATTCATCCTAAAATGTGTTAAAATAAAAAAAAAATGTATACTCACCTTCTCCCGGCAGCCGGAGCTCCGAGCGGCCGTCCTGCAGTGGGTGTGAAGGGGGTGTGAGTCAGACCTGCCCCCTGATTGGCTCAGCGCTGAGCCAATCAGAGGCATGCCTCACTCACACCCATTCATGAATTCATGAATGGATGTGAGTCAGACCTGCCCCTGATTGGCTCAGCGCTGAGAGGCAGCAGTCACTCACCCATTCATGAATTCATGAATGGGTGTGTGAGTGAAACCGGCCTCTGATTGGTCAGGGCTGTGACCAATCAGAGGCAAATCATTCAGCAGGCGGGGATTTTAAAGCCCCGCCGGCTGAATAGTGCCAAGAAGCAGTTCAGGAGAACTGACAGCGGCCGCGGCTGGACTCCGGCTGCAGCGGAAAGGTGAGTATACAATTTTTTTTTATTTTAACACATTTTAGGATGAATTGCAGGGAAGGGCTTATATATTTAACCCCTTCCCGACAATTCACCCCGCGCACGCCGGCAGCCCATTGCTTTCAATGGAGCGGCTGTATTGCCGCTGTTACAGCTGTGGCAGAGAAGAATGATTTGTCTTCTATATGTTCTCAATGGGGTCGGCGCTGCTGCCGCCGGCCCCATTGAGCGCATATACAGAAGAGAAAAGGAATCGCAGATAGGTGCGATCTGCGATTTCTGTTCTATAATTTATCGGATGAGCGCATAAAAAGCGCTCATGTGTCCGATACCATTGCAAAGCAATTGTTTTATAAAATCGCCGGACGCATGCGCAAATCGCGGCTAAAAACGCCCGTCTGACTAAGGCCTGAGGCTGAATGCACGCAGGGTATTTGCATTGCAGAATCCGGAGTGGGTGTCCGTCTCTGGATTCCGCAGCAAATATTGCCCATCAACGTGCTATTGAAAATCGCTTTTTCCTGTCCACGAGGGGAAATCAATTGCAATTTTCCGCTCGCGGAAAGGTTCCACGTGCACGGCTTCCATTGAAGTCCAATCCGCGGCTCTTCTGCAATCATCATTGCGGAAAGGTTGCGGAATCCACATCATCGCCTAGTGACGACGCAGCATAATCAGTACTGGGCATAAGCTCCAGCTGGCACATCTGCAATACAGATATAAAGAATCCGGACAGGTACTCAGGGGTTACCGGCCCAGCACAAGGTCGGATTCCACTGCAGCATCCCACATGCGGAATCTAACCCGGATGTGTGTATTTGGCCATAATGATATAATATCATCCAGAAATATAGAGATTATTATTTGGATAGTATGATATAGATCGGTGTTTTACAATTAGAGATGAGCGAACGTACTCGTTTCGAGTAATTACTCGATCGAGCACCGCGATTTTCGAGTACTTCCGTACTCGGGTGAAAAGATTCGGGGGGCGCCAGGGGGCGGGGGGAGGCGTGGCGGCGCGGGGGTAGCAGCGGGGAACAGGGGGGAGCCCTCTCTCTCTCCCTCTCCCCCCCACTCCCCGCTGCAACCCCCCACTCACCCACGGCGCCCCCCGAATCTTTTCGCCCGAGTACAGAAGTACTCGAAAATCGCGGTACTCGGGTGAAAAAGGGGCGTGGCCGAGTACACTCGCTCATCTCTATTTACAATTTTTTTTATCTTTGGAGCGCCACAGGAAATTCTTTTTTTTTACCTTAGGCCACCACTACCAAATACATTTTTACAAAAAATGGCTAAAACACCTCCCCATCAAAGTATAATCATATTCAGAGTTTCAGTATTCCTCCCCATTGCAGTTTAGTCACATCCAGAACTTTAACAACCCCCACACTTCGCCATCACCCTGCCCAAGCAGTGTACATGTGGTCATACTTCTCTCTCCCCCCTTTTTCAGCAGCATACCTGTGGCTAAACCTTTTTCTTCCCCCTTCCCAACAATATACACATGGCAAAACTTTTCCCCGTCCCAGCAGTATACATGTGGCTAAATCTCTCTCTTCCCTTTCCTAACAATATGCATAAAGGCAAACCTTTCCCTCCACCCTATCTTTAGCTCTCCCCCATTCCCCTCACTGCAATATGCATGTATAGATGGCAGAGTACATGTGTGGCCAAGTGCCCCCCTCCATCGCAATATACATATTTTCTTAAACCTCTCTCTGTCCCCAGACTGAGGTTTGAGTGCATTCTTACACTTACTCTTGTGTAAGTCTGTCGATGTAACATGTAGATACAACTTCCCGAGTGGGAACACTTTTCTTTTGCATGGTAGCATTGGCATTCCATGAGTGTGAGTCAAGGCCGGAGCTTGCCTGTGGCACTTTTTCTCGTCCCACTTTCTGTAGTGATAATGGCCAGCAGTGAATTCATTCCAAATATGGCTAATTATGACTTATAGGAGTATCATGGCATCTCTGGCGGGTTCTCAAGGCACCCTTAGGAATCATTGACATAGATAATAAAGCTGTAGCTACACACAGTGAAATATATACTAGCCTATATCATGTGTTTCCTGTTCATGGACATGTGGCAAATGTTATAAAGGTTGGGCTCCGACCAATAAGACCCCAGATCATTTCTATAACAGTCAACCTATGTTACCCCCTAACCCCCCACCTTGTCTACATAGAGAAGGAACTTGCATGGAATGGAGGTTAAGCTTACACAATTCCTCTCCCTACAACTCTGAGAGGTACTGTACAGAGACAGCCGAGTGTCTCAGCTCGAATATCGCTCATTTTAAATTCCTTTTCTATATGCCAGTTGGGAAAGACAAAAGACTAGAGTGCCACATATTAGTGGTCAGTGCAGGTTCCAGTGGTTGTACCCCCACTGATCTAACACATATCATCTATCCAGTGGATAAGTGATAAGAGTTATTGACTGTTAATGCTGTTGGTCCACCATGAACATTATGCTGTTGATTAAAATGTAATGCATCTTTAGTACAACCACTGTATAGTAGAAATGTTAGTAGAATTGTCCTAGACCAAAGGAAACAAGGTATATTACCTACAGTTGTTTTTCTCTGCTATCCCTCCGATCTGCTTGTTCTGGATCCTATTTTCACCCATTCAAGATGGCCAACACAATCTTCAGATTACCTACTCCCCATAGTGCATTGGTAGTGTTAGACTACCAATGCATGATACCTGCACTATGATTGGTCAGAGCAGTTCACACTAGCAGCACTGACCAATCAGACAGCAGAGCATGATGTGAAAAGCTGCTGTGGCCATCTTGGATGACCAAAAATGGGGGGTAGAACCAGTAGATTGGAGGGACAACAGAGAAGAACAACTGTAGGTAATATACCTTCCATACCCTATGGCCCCAGGACAGACATTTGTCCAGAGGGTCATTTCAACTCTATCAACTGCTGTATCCTTTACTTTTTCTAGATGTTTTGTTTTGTTAGAGTGTTGCTTTGCTTCTTGCTTTAGGCTGAAAAAAATGTCTTTCCGCACCACTGTTAAGATGACTATGCAGATGACTATTACATTTCTATATACAAAAAGGCCTTTCCTCGTGCAAGGCCGTAAGAAGAGATTGTTGTGAGGATGAGCGTGGGTGGCGGTGTCGTACCCGTCACTCCAGTTCGTCCCAGAAGTGCTCGATCAGATGAATCAATAGGTATTACAAAATGAGCTGCTTTTGGCAAACTCAGAACTTGCATATTTGCTGATTTTCTGCACTGTCCAAATACTTTTGTCCATATAGTGTACATATGACAAGGCACAGACATGGTGTGATAAATTTGCACTTAATCAGACCATGTCTGTGCCTTGTCATCATGTATTTTTGTTAGCCATTAAAAGGTATCATATCTACAAGATTACTTGGTTCCTCTTACTGAGAACAATCCCATTTTATGCTACTGGCTGACATGGTGCCAAACCCCTTTTTTGCTTTACACTGTGCAAATACGCCCCTGAAAACAAGCTCTAAGTTTAATGTTAACCAGCCCATAGAAAGGACCACCACAGTCTGAACATCACAACCCAAAATTTGGTTGACTGTCCAAGTCAAAAATTTCAAAAGTTTGCTAAGGGCTAACTAGACACTAGTGCAATGTCTACATCAGAGTCCTCTCTCTCTCTCTCTCTCTCTCTCTCTTTCTCTCTCTCTCTCTCTCTCTACTCGTCTATCTAGCTGAGATAGATATTAGATAGATAGATAGATAGATATGAGATAGATATGAGATAGATAGATAGATAGATAGATAGATATGAGATAGATAGATATGAGACAGACAGATAGATAGATAGATAGATAGATATGAGAGAGATAGATAGATAGATAGATAGATAGATATGAGATGAGATAGATAGATATGAGATAGATATGACATAGATAGATAGATAGATAGATAGATAGATAGATATGAGATAGATATTAGAGATGAGCGAGCATGCTTCTTTCAGGCTGATGCTCAAGCGAGCATTGATCTTCTCGAGTAACTGAATACTTGTCCAAGCAAATGCGGGGTGGAGCGGAGGGGGAGAGTGAGAGAGATCTCTCTCTCCGCCACCCCCCGCTCACCCCCGCCGCCGCCCCCCATTTGCTCGGCTAAGTATAAAGTTATTTGAGAAGACCGATACTTGCTCGAGCATCAGCCTGAAATGAGCGTGCTCGTTCACCTCTAATAGATATTAGATAGATAGATAGATAGATAGATATGAGCTAGCTAATATAGATAGATAGATGATAGATAGATAGATGATAGATAGATAGATAGATAGATAGATAGATAGATAGATAGATAGATAGATAGGAGATAGAGAGATGCTTTTCCCTCGTTTATATTAAGTTACGGTTGATTTTTCTATCACATCTGCTGGAAGTTTGTTCCAAGTATCTACTACGTTTTCAGGAAAGTAATATTTTATGACATAGATAGATAGATAGATAGATAGATAGATATGAGATAGATAGATATGAGATAGATAGATAGATAGATAGATATGAGATAGATAGATAGATAGATAGATAGATAGATAAATAGATATGAGATAGATAAATAGATATGAGATAGATAGATAGATATGAGATAGATAGATATGAGATAGATAGAAAGATAGATATGTGATAGATAGATAGATAGATATGAGATAGATAGATAGAAAGATAGATATGTGATAGATAGATAGATAGATAGATAGATATGAGATAGATAGATATGTGATAGATAGATAGATAGATAGATAGATAGATAGATAGATAGATAGATAGATAGATAGATAGATAGATATGTGATAGATAGATAGTTTGCCGAAGATGCTCTACACATCGAAGTTCACACTGACTTCTTTTACTTTTACATTTCTATGATGAAAATAGTGAACCCTTATGAAAATCTGATGAACTTAAGATGTTAACAATCATCCTTTCTACACACTTGGTGGTCTCCTTCTAAGGTGTTAGATTACTGAATGAGGGGTTAGAGGTTCTGTTTTAGAAATCATTATAACCTCAGATCTGAGCTATTTTCCCCATCTATATTCTGCAGATTAAATGTCTAAATACATAGGTAAACTCATTACACGTCCTGTAAGTGCAGACAGATGGCAATTAGGAGAATTCTAGAAACAATCCGAGATTCTGACCGATCGCTTGCTGTGGTAATTTAGCTTGTATCAGTTTATGATATATACTATGCTTGTGGAAATTCCTTACAAGGGGTCATTTTTCTGTTTTCCAAAGTTAAAAGTTACAGATCTGATCTTCAATATTTATTTTTGTAATACTAAATCATTTTTTATTCAGATTGTATGCACTATGGAAAACTATATTTTAGAACTCTAAGGGCTCCTGCACTCTTGCAATGAAAATTCGCTCATGGACAGGCAGCCTAAAGCACCACTATGTTAGCAGTAGTATTAAGTGAACCGAACAAATAAATCTCTCTTTCGGGTTGGACTTTGCTAAAAATTTGGCTCGGCGAGAACACGAACCTCAGGTGGTTTATTTCTGCGGACCTTTATATAAAAACTCCTAAAACTTTTATTGAGCACTGTCTAAAGGCCCATATAGACCCAATGATTCTCGCTCAAAAATCACTCAAAGCCGTCTTTTGAGCGAGCCGATTCCAGCCTCCTGATTGGCTGGAATCGGCACACGTGACGGGGGCGGAGCTACGCGATGACGCGTAGAAGGGGGCGGAGCCAGAACGCAGCTGCTGCCGAGCCGAAGGCAGAAGACCCTTCTGCGCAAGCGCGTCTAATCGGGCGATTAGACGCTGAAGTTAGACGGCACCATGGAGACGGGGACGCCAGCGCAGGGAAGGTAAGTGAATAACTTCTGTATGGCTCATATTTAATGCACGATGTATATTACAAAGTGCATTAATATGGCCATACAGAAGTGCTGAACCCCACTTGCTTTCGCGAGACAACCCCTTTAAGTCTACAATGCCGTAAGACAGCAATGCTAACCACTGAGCTACCATGGTTCTCTTTCCATTGACAGAGGTGGAGAAAAATGATAACAAGAAGAAACACAATGAAGAAACACAAAAAGAGCATACAAAATCATTGCAAATGTTCTAGTTGGTCAGATTTGAATCTAGGACCAAAACACTGCAAGCCAGCAATGCTAAACATTGAACCACATCCATTGAAGGACCACCATACCCTCTTAGACAGGGTTCAATACTAGTTTTAAGAGGTTTTTATGAACTTTCTGTTTGGTTTGAACTAATTTGAACCAAACTAAACTTTTTGATGAAATTCACTGAAGCGGTCGAACTGAACTTTTGAAAAGGTTTCTTATCTGCAATTAGAAGCATATAATTGTAATAGACCCTGGATTCCCTATGCAGAGCAGTAAAAATATTGCAATGCAATGGCTGTGATCGGTTCATCGAGCGTTGCAGTGATTGGCTGAGCTCGAAAACCAATCAGAGCAATCGCTTGCTGAAGGCGGGATTTTAAAACCAAGCGATGTTCTGCCGGTGCTAAGAACTCCACAGAAGCCTGCTGGAAATGCAGGGAACAGCGGGAGGGACCAGAGCGGTGCCTGCTAGGTGAGTATTGCTTTTTGTTTTTATGTAGTGTACCTAGGGCTTATTTTTGGGGTAATGTTTGTATTTCAAGCTCCCCCCCTTCCCAAAAATCTTGGTAGAACTTATTTTAGGGAATAACGGTAGTAAAACTCTACAGAATGCACTGCACATCACAACCACTGGGGGGCCATGCAGATAAATACAACATAGACATCTCAGGACACAGTATCATCAAATCATTTTCATTTTTGTAAAGCTGGTTATCTTGTACCACACACGACACATGTGTAGGTAGGTGGATAGATAGATTGGTTAGATAGATAGATAGATAGATAGATAGGAGATAGATAGATAAATAGATAGGAGATGGATATGAGATAGATAGATATGAGATAGATAGATATGAGATAGATAGATAGATAGATCGATAGATAGATAGATAGATAGATAGATAGATAGATAGATATGAGATAGATAGATAGTTAGATAGATAGATAGATATGAGATAGATAGATGGATAGATAGGAGATAGATAGATAGATAGATAGATAGATAGATAGATAGATAGATAGATAGATAGATCGATAGATAGATAGATAGATATGAGATAGATAGATAGTTAGATAGATAGATAGATATGAGATAGATAGATGGATAGATATGAGATAGATAGATAGATAGATGTGAGATAGATAGATAGATAGATAGATAGATGTGAGATAGATAGATAGATAGATAGATAGATAGATAGATAGATATGAGATAGATAGATAGATAGATAGATAGATAGATAGATAGATGGATATGAGATAGATAGAAGGTAGATAGTTTCTATTGAAAAGATCTATGTGTGTCATATGTAAATTTAAACTCTATATTTCTCTTAGCAAAGTGCCAAATTTCTCATTGACATTTCTTTTAGAGGTATGACTTGGGATTTGTGGCCGTCTAATTAGAATGTGGAAGTTAGGATTTATGAAAGATGTCACAGTTCAGCTTTGATTACAATCTCCAATGCATACATTACTTTGCATTTCAAAATTTGCTGACATCCCTTGCTAAAATCAAACAAAGGATTAATTAAACTAAACATACCTGTATGGTATTATTGAGTAACAGAAACAGATGGCGCTTCCCCCGGAGACCTCGCTCTAAGTATCTCTTCAGTTGAAGCACATTTGTAAGTTCCAGCGCTGTGTTACCAAACAATCCTCAGACACAGGCAGAGTGTTGTTTATAATGTGAAGAGTGGCAGAGGAGCAGATATGGAAAATATCCCCTCACAGATCAGGGATAGATATTTATGCTGCAAAATCCTGACTGCAGAAATATAAATAAAGTTAAGGATAAACAGATTTTAAATTTCTCTATACAGATATTTTTTATGTTACTACCCATATGAAAATATTCCAATTTTCACACTGCACATTCAAAAGGCTTTTGATTTCTGTTTTCTGTAGCACTTTTGTCAGCTTTGCTGTATAGACTAGGACAAGTCAGCAGAGTCATCTCCTTACTAAGAAAGGGTGGGGGATTTAATGACAGATAACAGCATTATTGTAGTGTAAGTGTGATGTCTGCCTGGCACGAGATCACCATGGCCAGCACTGACACAGGGTGGTGTTCACACAGAAACGCAAGAAGCTCACACGATACACTGTTAACACTGACTACACCACTCCAGGAAATGGAGAAATGGAGAAACCTGTCCCTTACAACTCAGGGGAATGGAGAACCCCCTGCCAAAAAGCGGAGTAGGCATGCTGGTAAGGACGGCCCAAGGTCTTCACCTAGGACCTGACTATCCGTGGTAAGATACTTGGAAAAATGCACAAAAGTCAACAAAGAAACAGTGTAAATGCTAACAAAAAGCGAATGGAAAGAGAACCAGCACTGAACTGTCAAAGGAAAGCTTTCACCCAGGATAGAGGCTCCAACCTGCTCCAGCTATTCTTCTAACTGAACTGAATCAACAGCAAGGGAGAAAGGGAGGGGTAGGAATATAAAGGCCTTCATACCTGCTGATAGGTAGCACATAAGGAACCACACCCAAAACCCTTTCTGACAGGTATGACTCTCAGATAGCATACCAGTATGCAACAGGTAAATAGCAGCCAAATGCCCCCACACAATATATTTAACCTGTGTCCTGCACAGCAGCACGGTGACAGGTCTGTTCCTGCATTGTGGCCACCATGCCATGACATGATAGCAATTGACAAGAGGCATAATTGGTAAGAGGCCTAATTAGGTCAGGAGAGAAATAAAATAAACACAAATAAAGCTTTGAATGCAACTCCACTGCCACTCACTGGTCTCGAGTGGACGCTGTGCCCATCTCTTTCTGTAGATTGTATTATCTATTGACATTTCTCTGGCCATTAAAACGGTATTTCCATACTACCCAAACACAGCCAGTATGGAAATATCTCTGTTTTTAAGGTAGCCGGGAGTATGGAAAAAGCTGACCTGGCTATGCTATGCTGTTCTCATAAATTGAATAGGAGTGTATGGGAGTTTTAAAAACAGTGTAGCTTAGCAAGCTATGCTGTTTATGTATCTTGGTAGTGGCATAATCACTGTCCTTTGCTATAACTTTCTTTCACTTCTATGGAAGTGATACAAACTATCTAAGACAGCCCACTCAGCTGCTTCTGGCTGACTACCCTTGGCCATTGCATACAGCCGGCACATGGCCATAAATAAAGATAGGTTTGGGGCCCAGTTCATCGATTAGACTTATAGTATATCGTGTGGATATGCCATAAAATTCTACACGGGAATAACCTTTTAACTTTCACCAACATTTGAACAGTCTCAGAGTGTGGAGAGACCAACAACGCTGACAACTGGGAAGGTGTTAATTCATTCTTAAACTTTCACAAGTAATAATAGAGGAACAGAACAATGCAGGGTTCTAAGAAAAGGATGATACAACATTGTTATCTTTTAGGGAATGCAAGTATTTACTAAAACAGACATGTTGGGAATGCTGACAAATCCTATAAATTCCATTTACAGGTATTTTTACTTATATTGATTATGGTATTAAGTATTTTTAAAAGTTACATATTGTTACATCCCTATTCCTTTTCAGCCAACTTAGATTAGATAATCAGAAGAAGATGTACCTACGTAGATATAAGAATCCCCTCATGACAATCCACATTCACCTTTGGAGCTAGCAAGGTAATCTCCTTTTTCATTCGTTTCATGAAGATAACATCTTTTTAAAGAGGACCTGTCACTGGATAAAGTCAATGGTATTGGCTGCATGGTTCTGCATTTGCAGCCCTCCTGACTCTATCTCCATTGCTTTTTTTTTCACACTCATCTTTCCCAGAAGGGCTCTTCTTAGATCTGACTCCTGATATTATGAAGATGTCAACTGGGTGTTCCCCACTGCACAGGTTCACAGTGGGGTGGTTGGAGGAGATTTCTCTCCTTGCTCTCCCCTGCCCCTTTCCATTGACTTAACATAGCAGCCGTTCTATACTGATAGAATATTGCTGCATAAACGATGGATGATGAGCTAAACGCTGATCGCTCAGTGTAAATAGCAGCCGTTCCGTACTGAAAGGCCACTATGTTAAGACAATGGAGAGGGGCGGAGGAGAGTGAGGAGAGAAATCTCCTGCAGCCTCCCTGCCCCCCCGATACTAGCTCCCATGCAACAGTACAGGAGTGAGTGTATGTGGAAACAAGTGTCGACCATCGTTTGCCCAACATTCGTCCCGTCTAAATGTACCTTAAGAGCGCTGGAAGCTGGACCTATGATGAACCTGTTCAGATAAAAGGAGGTCAATATGAATAAAAATGGGATATTATCAGCAGGGATGTGGTTGCAGAGCCATGCTGTCAAGATCAGCGGATGTGGATCTGTTGTGCCGCACACACTTGTTTAGCTTTTTGGGCCAAATCCAAAGACAACACCTGAGGAACCCTGGTCTTTACCCCAACAGTCAGGATTTGAGCTTTGCTGTGGGGTTTCCAGACAATTACACTAGAAGTGGTCCCAGTTATATGGCAGCTGATGCTAAAATAGACCAAGACACAATACCTTACTGTATGAATAGAGGCATACTAAGATAAATCCAAATCAGGGTAGGCAGCATAACTTCAGAGCGAGGAACAATCCAGGGTTCAGGGCACACAGAAAAGATTCAGCATAGTACGAATAGGCCCAAAGTCGCAGCAGGCAGAAGAATAGTTAATACAACAAGCCAAGGTCAAGGGTCGAGAATGCAGCAAAGTCAAGAATAGACCAAATCAGAAACCAGAAAGTCATAACAAACAAATAGCACATTCCTTAGGGGAAAGGTACCACATAGAACCAGAGATAGTCAATGATTGGCAAAATTATGAAGATGCACGCTGGCCCTTTAAGAATGTGGGCATGCTGAGCGTGACAATGCAGGGGAAGCTGATCAGAATGTGTGCTGCAGCCACCAATGGGGTGAGGTGAGGTAATATGGTGTGAATGGATACAAATATGCAAATAAGGAAGATGGAACAATACCTCTGCAGCGCCACCTATTGGCTGGCAGCATTCCTTTAAATCAATGCTTGAGCCTTTATACAGGTCTGTAGAGTAATGATTGGGAATTTAAAACCAAGCCAGAATCCAAACACAGACTGCTGTTTGGGGGGTTTTGCCCCTCATCAGCCTGCAGTAGGATCCTGGCTTGGCTAGTGAGAAGCCTGTGATGTGAGTCGGGAGGGGTAACATCTCTACTTAGGGAGAGCACCAAGAAGGTGAACAAGGAGACTTATAAGGCCATCCATGCTCTTGCAGGTAATATGCAAATAAGGAAGATGGAACAATACCTCTGCAGCGCCACCTATTGGATGTCAGCATTCCTTCAAATCAATGCTTGATCCTTTATACAGGTTTGGAGAGCAATGATTGGGAATTTAAAAGCAGGCCACAATCCATACACAGATGCGAATACTAATATATGCAGCCAGACCCGCTGACTTTAGTCAGTGGCATACAGTGTTTTAATACCCCAAGGTACAAGTCGAATACAACTAGTATGTGCCACCTTCTACTGTTAGGACTTCTTTATAAATATACAAATAAATATAAACAAGAAATAGGAAAAAAGTGGAAGAGATCATGACTGGGGGATTAGACTATACAAGTTTAATGTGTAGTCTGTAACCATGGAGACATATAGGTCTGCATAGGAGCTGTATACCCAAAATGATACAGTAATTTTAATCCAGAGTATTTACAAAGTTGGCTAATTTTTTATTCCAGCTAGATTTGAGAAGTAACAAAGCTGCTGTAAATGTGGGCATTCCTTTTAATATCTTTTCTCAACACTAGTTTATTTTGTATCTGCTGATCCAGATTTTGCTTAAATGCTTTCCAAATGCAGCTTGAGACATCTGTAATGGAGCTGTTTTTAATCGAATTCACAACTCTTCTTGGACACGATCTCTTCTATCATACTAATCCCCAACAATGTATAACATTTTTGTATTATTCAGTTAACGATGTTTTGCTGAGATCGTGGCAGAAAATGAAATTGTGCCATGGGCACAGCATGTTCACTAAAATAATACCTTCTGATTTTCAATCTTCATGATTCACACCTAAGTCTCTTATTATTTTTTTTACATTCCTTAAGTTTATTAAATCCTAGTAATGTATGGCTTGGCTTCGCAAATGAAGATTTAAGTAGGGGGCTATCCACATCTACAGCAGACTTGTTTGTGGCTGAAAAGTCTAATTTGAGATAGGCAGATCCAACTACAGCGATTGGGGGATAATGTTTGTCCTGGATTCAGTGCTTAAATGTAAGTGCTCTTTCTCCTTCTCTTATTCCGGAGAGCAGCCCAATGAGTGCCCTCAAAGGAGGAGGCATCTTGGTATGTAATGTGCCTCCAAACTCTGTGATCAGAGGCTAGATTAGGCCACTTGTTATAATCAATAGAACAAGCTTCAAGGGACTTCTTCAGAAAAACCATATATATTCTTTAGTGCCCCTTTGTTTCAATGACCAGTTCTGAGCCCGCCATACAACGGAGTCTTGGGCAAATTGTGATTCTCTGT
Organism: Eleutherodactylus coqui; assembly: GCA_035609135.1. Taxonomy (NCBI): domain Eukaryota; kingdom Metazoa; phylum Chordata; class Amphibia; order Anura; family Eleutherodactylidae; genus Eleutherodactylus; species Eleutherodactylus coqui. Next base: position 34,649,734 of record CM069407.1, read on the forward strand.
CTTAAAGATATGTCCTGCCTAGCATAATAAGGAAGATGGAACAGAACCTCTGCAGCGCCGCCTATTGAATGGCAGCGTTTAGAGATGAGCGAGCACCAAAATGCTCGAGTGCTGGTTACTCGAGTCGAACTTCCCGCGATGCTCGAGGGTTCGTTTCGAGTAACGAACCCCATTGAAGTCAATGGGCGACCGGAGCATTTTTGTATTTCGCCGATGCTCGCTAAGGTTTTCATTTGTGAAAATCTGGGAAATTCACGAAAGTGATGGGAACGACACAGCAACGGATAGGGCAGGCGAGGGGCTACATGGTGGGCTGCATCTCAAGTTCACAGGTCCCACTATTCAGCTACAATAGCGGCAAGAGTGCCCCCCCCCCCGCACTGTCGGCATAAAGATCGTTCTCCTCTGCCACTGCTGTAACAGCTGTGGCAGAGACGAACGATGTTAGCCCATTGAATTCAATGGAGCCGCAATACAGCCGGCTCCATTGAAAGCAATGGGCTGCCGGCGAGCGCGGGAGTGAGGCCCCCCCGCACTGTCAGCATAAAGATCATTCTCCTCTGCCACAGCTGTAAGAGCTGTGGCAGAGAAGAACGATGTTAGCCCATTGAATTCAATGAAGACGGCAATACAGCCGGGTCCACTGAAAGCAATGCGCTACGGGCGATCGCAGGATGAATTTTCGGGAAGGGCTTAAATATATAAGCCCTTCCCTGCAATTCATCCAGAAATGTGTAAAAATAGAAAAAAATATATTTACTCTCCCGTTCCCGGCAGACGGAGTTCAGCGGCGGCCGGCGGCAGTTCTCTGAACTGCTCTCTGTAGCATTCAGCAGCCGGGGATTTAAAATCCCCGCCTGCTGGATGAGCTGCCTCTGATTGGTCACAGCCTGACCAATCAGAGGCAGCTCTCACTCACACCCATTGATGAATGAATACATGAATGGGTGTGAGTGGGAGCTGCCTCTGATTGGTGAGGCTGTGACCAATCAGAGGCAGCTCATTCAGCAGGCAGGGATTTTAAATCCCCACCTGCTGAATACTACAGAGAGCAGTTCAGGAGAACTGCCGCCGGCTGCCGCTGAACTCCGGCTGCAGCGGAAAGGTGAGTATACATTTTTTTTATTTTTACACATTTTAGGATGATTTTCAGGTAAGGGCTTATATTTTTAAGCCCTTCCCGAAAATTCATCCCGCGCTCGCCAGCTGTGTTGCCGTCTTCATTGAATTCAATGGGCTAACATCGTTCTTCTCTGCCACAGCTGTTACAGCTGTGGCAGAAGAGAACGATGTTTATGCTGACAGTGCGGGGGGGGGGGGGGGGAGGGGAGGTCTCACTCCCGCGCTCGCCGGCAGCCCATTGCTTTCAATGGAGCCGGCTGTATTGCCGGCTCCATTGAATTCAATGGGCTAACATCGTTCTTCTCTGCCACAGCTGTTACAGCTATGGCAGAGGAGAACGATCTTTATGCTGACATTTTTTTATTTTTTTATTTTTACACATTTTAGGATGATTTTCAGGGCTTATATTATTAAGCCCTTCCCGAAAATTCATCCTGAGATCGCCGACAGCCCATTGCTTTCAATGGAGCTGGCTGTATTGCCGGCTCCATTGAATTCAATGGTCAGTGCTCGTTTAATCGAGACGAGTACCGCGTGGTGCTCATCTCGAGTAACGAGCATCTCGAGCACCCTAATACTCGAACGAGCATCAAGCTCGGATGAGTATGCTCGCTCATCTCTAGCAGCGTTCCTTCAAATCAATGGCCGATTCTTTAACAAGTCTGTAAAACAATGATTGGGAATAGGAAACCAAGCCAGAAAACCATACACAGAAAGCTGTTTTGGGGTGTTTGCCCCTCATTAGTGTGCAGTAGATTTCTGGCTTGGCTGGTGTCATCTCTCCTTAAGGAGCACCCAAAAAGTGTGTGGAGACACATAGGGGGGGAGTGGGTTGGGGGAGCCTCTTCTCTCCTCAAGGAGGACACCCAGAAGGTGTCTTCTCACACCCCTTCTGGGTGCTCTCCTTGGTGAGTGACGATGCCTCCCCTGACTCACTCACCACCTAGGTGTCTCCACACACTGTTTGGGTGCTCTTCTTAAGGAGACGACACCCATCTTGAACCACCTAGCATAACTGCATCTTCAACAACATGGCTTCAATATTGGTAATTTCATAGAATCATAGAATGATAGAGTTGGAAGGGTCATCGGGTCCAAGCCCCTCTTGAGGATTTCAGTGCTGGTAGTGAAGTCATACCAATAAATTCTGAGAATGATTAGAGAAAGGCAGCGCTAATGGAAATGCTTGAGGAGTCATAGATGGTGACGATAGATAACCCATGATTCAGAGTCATATAGAAGAGTTGTCAATATAACAGCTCTGTACACGCTGATCTTTGTGCTTTTCTTCAGGTATTTATTGCACCATACTCTTTTGCATATTCTTCTGAATGCACTGCTCACCTTTAACAGTCTGTTGTCAACCTCTTCATCAATCCTGGCATGTGGGGATATGATACTCCTCAGATAGCTCTACTGCTGGACAGTCTTCAGTTCTGAAATGTCAATGGTGATATAGGGATGATGGTAGTCTTCCCGAGGTGTATGTTGATAGGGAACGTCTGTTTTCTTCAAACTGGTAGAGTGTCGGCTTCTGCAAAGTAGCCTGTTGTACATTGCAACATTGCCTCCAAGTGGGACACATGCACAAAAAGTAGCCCATGGATGGGTTGTTCCATTGTCTTAGTATGGGCCTTTAGTCTCTTCAGATTAAACATGTTACCGTCAATCCAGCATTGAAAGTAAACACCACCCTGGTCATGCAGATCTGCTGTGGCTCTCTGAAGCATCATAGTGCAGAAGATCGTGAAGAGTGTTGGTGTAAAAACACAGCCTTGCTTTAAAACATTGTATATTGAAAGGTCTCTGAGAATTTATATTTGTATCTGACTTAACTATGCTGGTCTTCATGCAGTTGGATACATATTGAGGAATTTTGAAGGGCATCCCAATTTTGCCAAAATTTGCCACAAGCCATTCCTACTAATAGTGTGAAATGCATTAATAAGGTCTACAAAACTCATGTACAGTCCTTTGTTTTGTTCCCTATATTTCTTTTGAAGCTGTTGAAGAGCAAATATCATATCAGTGGTACTCCTGTTAGCTCTGGAGCCACACTGGTTTTCTGGAAAGATTTTTTTATGTGATGATGGGAACCAGGATATCCTAGAATAGTGCAGGACATAAATGCAGACCTCAGATATTGAGTCATCTTTGCTAAACATCCAATGATCTATAACACTCTACCTTCGGAGAATCTACTTATAATGTCTCTATTATTCTATCCCATACAAATGATGGCATTCTTCCTTTGTAGCTACAAAAAGGCTACAAAGGAAGAATGTTTGGAAGTTTTCTGTTGTATTGACTTCTAAAATACAACAATTTAAGTTCAACGAGGCACCTTTTGAGAAAATGTATAACCATGGACAAAAATATCAAAATGTTTCCATATATGTAAGCTTTGAAATTAAAGCATTGGGGTAGATGTGGGGTTGGAGCACAAGTTTGGAAGAGGTTCAAGTTGTCGATGATACCAGCAGCAAGACTTAATAGTTAAAATAAGTTTTTATTTCAATGATACCGGATTTATACAGTGATCCCACAAGATGCAATGGCATCCGGATAGAATATTTTCAACGAAGAAGGCCATTGGAACTTAAAAACCAGATTCAAAATACAAAGTTGCAGACAGTTTGGATCTGCAGTACATGAACTTTGGTCGAAAATTCAGCCAATCATCTTGGTCATATCACCACTAAAAAACCTGTATTAGTGTCTTTTTATATGGGGCAGTTTTCAGGTACTTATAAGGGTTTTCCGGTTAAAAAATGGAAATTCTGAAAATACTGAAATCTAGGAGGTACAGTTACGTTGTGGCAACCTGTATCTTTTCTCTGGTGCTCTGGACCCTCTCTTTCAGCCCCTACAGTCACTGATCTGCTGCTATGTTTATATGCATCACTTCCGCAGTAAACACAGCAGCAGACTGTTGGCTGCAACGTCCAGCACTCAAAAAGATGTTAACCGGCCAGCACTGTAGCCCCGCCCACAGCTTACAGGTCCTGCAACTTACCAGCACTAACCTCCCTCTAACTGAGAGTGCCATAGAAAGCCTGCTGAACCAGACAGACAGAACTTTCCGGCACTTTGAATTGTGCATGAACAATACAGTGCAGTACTTCCACTTTTGTCCTCCCATCATGCACTACTCAGCTGGATGTTGGAGCCCATGGACATGGGAGGAAGTAGCAAATGCAGACAAGATGTCAGAGAAAGTGGGGATATTTTTCAGATGGAGGGTCACGTGACATAGACAGAAAAGGAACAAAGTAGTTAGACCTAATGAACCTATTACAAAATTACCCATTCTGATGATGTACATTAGATTTTTAACTGTTGGTCTGTGCCCAGAATACCCCTTTAAGCACCTGACAGTCTTCCTAAAGATTTTGATTGTGTTGACTTCTAATTGACAGCAATTTAAGCTTAATAATGAGGCATCTTGTGTTCCTTGCGTTTTGCCTATATTGGTCCATTGTGGACATTTTATTCCTTGACCTGACATGTTGGTGACATCCATGAGCAGCATCCTACAGCATGCTGCATTTGAAAAATCGAATTCTCTATTTTCCCGATGTCATACAAACTTGAAATTTGGAACAAGCATTCTTTAGGTCGTAAATAGGAAAAAAAAGGGCTTGAGGCTTGATTATTCAATTCTAAGTGCAAAAGGAAGTGAACCCCTATGTTATGTACCTAATCTAATACTCTAGCTTCCCGCTGTCGTTCAAAATTGAAATTTGGCACGAGCATTCTTTAGTTCCTACAAAGGAAAAGTAAAGGGGTTGCAACTTGATTATTTAATTCTGAGTGCAAAAGTAAGTCACTTTTGGAAACTTGCCACGGCCATCCTTTAAGTCCTAATTGGAAAAGTAAGGGTGTTGCAGCTTCAATTTTCATTTCTAAGCATGGAAAACTGTTAAAATCCGCTATACATGACATTACTCTTTTCTCAGAAACCATAAAGCAAAATTATTTGTATACTGAGGAGAATCTACCTCACCTCTATGTGTATATACTGAGGAGAATCTAATGCTCCTCTATATGTATATACTAAGAAGAATCTAACTGACCTCTGTGTGTATATATTGAGGAGAATCTACCTAACCTCTATGTGTTGTAACAGAGTGAGAGGAATGGTCTGGAGTGGAAGGTATGTGTCACAGAGGTTATTAGCCTCTGTGATGTAGTCCAGTCCTCTTTCACTCCAGGCCAGACCTTACAACCTGTCCAGCATGCCATTTAAGGAGACAGGTGGAAGGTAGAGTGAAGTGTGTGTGTGTGCCTGGGAGATACAGGCTGCAGTTACTCTGTGACTTCCAGTGTGAGCAGAGAGGCGCTGTGGACGAGGCGCTGCATGGTTGCAGCAGGACCCCTGGGGGGATACACCTGCCCTTGGACTAGAGCCTGAGAGATTGAAGGCATAAGGACCAGCTGCGCTCTGGACATCCACAGGTCTGTGCAACTCTATGGACTTGTATGGTCTCCTCAGCTGAGGATTTACCTGCTTCACCTCCGGACTGTGGAGGGTTAAACTTGAACAGAGACTTTTGTTGTTACTATCATTTAATAATTCTCTGGAGACCCAGTCATTTATGTTGCTTTTAAAGACTGTATAAATAAACCAAACAAGAAGAAAAGTGACTGTTTGGTGTGCTCTTTAACCCCCGCTGTGCTACAGTGTATATACTAAGGAGAATCTACCTCACCTCTATGTGTATATTTTGAGGAGAATCTAACTGACCTCTATGTGCATATACATAGAGTGCAGGGATGGAGCATGTCTTTAAGGCTAAGAAGGGGCTGCAACCTCCAGTCTAGGGTTACATTTGAATAAAAAGGGGCATTACCTTAAAGGGTAAAACATGAGGAGAATGGGAGGGATGGCACATTCTGCAGAGGGACATCAGTACATGCAGTCTGAGGAGAATCTAATGCTCCTCTCTGTGTATATATATTTTATTTCTCGGTTCCTCTGAAGAAACCATGACTTCATAAAATTTTCTGTGTGAACAACAGGTAAACACCTGTACCACATTAACTCATGGCGAAGCCGGATATATCAGCTAGTGGTTTCATATTTTCTATTAATGTATAGTTAACCTCTGTCCGCTGTGTTTTTTTTCAGTCAAGCAAAATAGAAAATGTTACAAACGTGGGATGGGCATATTCAAAACATTTCTATATCCAGATATTTATACCTATGTAGATTTTGAAAAATATCAGTTTACACTATATAAAGGATTCATAACAGCTAAGTAAAAAGAAAAATAACTTAAAATAACTTAAAAAATTAATTCAACCCTATCCAACGTCTTAAGACAAATAAGCCTTCCAAGACTGATGTGTTTTTCATGTACACTATTCCAGCTGTGACTAGCGTAGGGTAATATAAATTGCCAGATTTCTCCATCAGTGAGACAGTAACCACACATTTGGCAAATTAGCAACTTTGCCAGATGCAATTTTTGTGCCTCAGTATTTCTGTTCAACTCATGGAAACACTTTCAAAATAGAACATGATGTTATGAGATCCGTGGCCAGCAGTTAGCTGCGCTCCTGTAACGTTGCCAAACTTCCTGTTTTCAGCAAAACAATTTATTATCTTTCAGGGTCTCTGGTTCTATAAATCACTTGAAGATATAATTTAGCTACTATGTTTTCAGTGAATAATTATAGAATATACAGGAATGCAACACATATTCCATCCGCATAGCTAAAGCATGGAGTCATTATTTATTGCTTTCCCTGCTTCTCTAGAATCAAGGTTTTTTGCTACATGCAGCAATATGAATATAATCAGGTGACTTGGTGACATAGTAACTCATGACACCACTGCCATCACTGCAAAACACATAGACAAATATATTAATTCATAACATAAATTTGTTGATAAAAATAAAGGCAACACTGTTATAACTACCATGTTTCACCAAAAATAAGACCCTGTCTTATATTAATTTTCGCCCCAAAGAGGCACTAGGTCTTATTTTCGGAGATGTATTATTATACTTACCTAGCAGGCTCGGTCCATCTCCCCGAACCACAGCATTGATTGGCCAATTCATAAATTCCGCCTCCACAACATGATGGCTGTGATTGGTTATTGAGCGCTGCTCAGCCAATCAATGTAGTTCTGGATGTACCAATCACAGCCATCATATTGGTTCTTTGAGGGCTGCATTGATTGGGTGAGCATTCATCGCTTCCTGGAGGTGGGATTTATGAATCCCGTAATCAGGAAGCGATCTTCTGTGGGTGGCCGAGGACTGCAGGAAGCATGCTGGAGCTCAGGAGAGCAGCGGGAGGGACGTGAACCGAGCATGCTAGGTAATGTATTGCTTTAAAAAAAAAAAAAAAATGTAATGCAGTTAGGGCTTATTTTGGGGGTAGGGCTTATATTTCAAGCCTCCCTGGAAAAATCATGTTAGGGTTTATATTTGGGGTAGGTCTTATTTTCAGGGAAACACGGTAATGTACAGAAAACTCTAAGATATTCTTAAAACAAAGCAGAACTAACCCTTCTGGAATTGTATAGAATTCCTGGATGAATGCTGATCTAGTGTAATTGCCACTTTAGATTTTCCTTTTTGGGGACAGGCTGGCTCATACCTTATGTGAAAGTTTGCCTTCCCCTGGATAAATTTGGGGGCTACGTGGTTCTAATGTTTGCCCGCAAGTTTTTCCTTAATTTCTTCATCACTTCATTGACATCCCTTCCCATCCTTCCCATTCCTTCACTGATCAGACATACTGCATTAGGAACATCTGTGATCAGTAATGTGACACCATGTGATGGCTGCATCATAATCTTCTCTTAGATAATGTGCTGACCTTTAGCAAAAAGTGACATTTGTCAGTCAAGGGTAAATGTGGTGACTTGAGTGATTTTGACCGTGGGCAGATTGTTGGTGCTGAGAGGTGTGGTGCCAGTATTTCTGTGACAGTTAAACTTATTGGCTGTTCTCAAAGAGTGTATCTAGACTGACTAAACCATGGACAGACATCCGACAGAATATCACACAGCGGTAGGCCACGTGTAGTTGATCCTAGAGGCAAGCATCAGGTGGCACATTTGGGAACTCAGCAATAACTCACAAACTGACCCAGTAGTTACAACAGAGGGGAAGTTGTACAAATTTCCCGAATGACCATGTGGCGTACCTTGTGTCGACTGAGATTCAATAGCTGAAGACTGACAATGGTGCCCCTGATGATGGCACCATTAAGTATGTTAGCTGTTCACTACCTTGTGGAATCTATTCCCCAACATCTGAAATCTGTGATCGCCCAAGAAGGTAGACCAACCCATTATTGAGTAGGTGTTCCTACTGCAGTGATCGTTCTGACTCATATAATAGGATGAGTAGTAGAAACCACTACATCTAGCAACATTAAAAGTATCTACTGGAATGCTGGAAAACAGAAGTTCAGGCATGCTAAAATCTAATAAATCCAATTGTTCTTTGCCATCTGCCACCAAGTACAGCAATAACAGAATGTGAATAATTCAGCAATAGGGAGCAGATGAAATGCCCAATCTGAACATGTAACATGTTTTCTGTGGTCATCTGTGTTCTGTCAAAATAAATGCAGTCTATACTTAACATATCTGACAACTCTACATGAGTCTGTGCCTGCCAGAGTTACCTTCTTTTGGCACTATAATGGATACAATAGGTAGAATCCGCATCACTGGGATGGCAGCAGAACTTATCTTTACTACAAGCTCTCACAACTTTTGTGCATTGGACAAACCCAACAGGCAGAGATGAATGTCTGAGACTCTCTACAAGCAAATTTCTAGTATGTACATGGAGCTTTACATGCTTTCTTTTGCATGATCTGCCATCAAGTAAGAGTCTGGCTGCCACCATAAGGTACTGGAAACAGTGAACTTGAGAGATAGTTGAGCCATGTACACAGGTTGCGTAAACAGGAACCACTCAATATCCTGTTTTCTGTGAATGGGACAGGTGGGCTGGATTGATCCCCAGCTTCTCTGCCTCCATTCACATAAACAACTATCGTTTATGCCCCGACAGTCATTCCCTGTAAAGGTACTGTTGTGGAGGTTCTGGGATTGCTTCCTTTCTAAGTAATCTGGTACAGGTTTTGTATGTGTTTCTCTATCTCCTGGCTCTAGTGGGAGTGGTATGAGGTGAGACGTGCTTGGCCTCACCTATGGGTAATTTGTCAGGACTATTTATTGTGACCTTGTGCTTGGCTTTAGTGCTGTTTAATTTCAGTCTTCCTCTGGCTGTGGTGGAAGTCAAAGATTGGAGCTGGATCTCCTGCTTGTCTAAGTATTCTCAAAGCTAAGTACAGTGGTTGTTATCATCTACATCTTGAGTGTTGTGGTATTCTTCTATCCCATGTAGGGTCAGCTAGTGACCTAGGTATGTGGTCAGGTTCACCCTTTTCAGGGCGAGTTACCTGTGTATAGGCAGGTCCTTTCCTTGGGCAAGGTTCTTTAGGGACAGGGTTTTCTTTGTTGCAGTTATCTTTATTGTTTACCACTGTTGGTGTGAGTTTTTCAGGTTATGGATCCAGCGCGTCCAGTTTAGATGCAACAGGTACCTGTATATACAGTATATATTAAGTTATCAGCTGATCCTGCCAAATATGCAGGTTCAGCCAACATTTATCCATTAGGTTTATTTTTTTCTTATATATAATTGTATCTAAAGGTATTGCCCCATGATTACAGATACTGGTGATGCAATGAGCCACCAGAAGCGGCCAAGAAGATTTATCAATATCTCTACATTGCAAGACCACAGATGAAGTGTATGTATGGGGGGAGGCTACAAATTGGCTAAAGGCCTTCTTTAATTGGGTGATAGCCATTTTCCCTGAAATGTTGCAACAGTAGCTCCAGAGATCTATACTTTACAGCATTTAATAAAACAATGCCAGTAAGTGCCTTATTTATTTCTACCCAAGTATATTGTATGCTTTTTTTGTGAAATACGCATAGGTCACCGTGCAGGGAGAGGAAGGAGAGAAGAGCAGCTAAGCGGAGCCCATTGTCTATTGTTTATAATGTGTGTCTGTTTTCCTTTCCGTCCAGCCTTACAATAGAGCCACTACCTTTGATTGTAGTCCTGCCTTCTGCTATGATGACTGTGAATCTTGCACCCAGTGTACACAGCGCAACTTCAAAGTGATCTCTAAAAAACAATTTCAGGGTAGTAGAGGCTCAGTAATTAGAGTGAAAACTACAATATTTCAGGATTGTTTAATAGATGGTCACATGGAAAAAAACATGGAAAAAAACAATCACCAAATTTCTGATATTTTAAAATGTAAGCCATTGAGTTATGTTCTGATACTACAGGGTGATTCTCTCATTGGGAAACCCAAATATTTCTCAGTAGCTTTGTAATTTCTGTCTGGTTCCCTATGAAAATTGATCTGTACTTACCGAGTATGTTGAAGAAACAAGACCTGCCTAGAACATATGCTGAAAATGGCTGCTCCAGCATCCAAACACTATGCGAGTCTGCATACTAATGATCACATCTGCTAATGTGACAATGGTAATGGCAGCTGCCGATTGCCGTATCGTGAATTTGAGGGCATCAATTGTTCATGGCTTACTGCTGTATACACAGCTCTTCAGTGAACCCCACAAGAAAAAATTAGGTAGCTTTGTGTCTGATAAGCTTGGTGGCCACAGATTTTTCAAAATTAATCAATCACTGTAATAGCATTAATTTTTTTTTTGTCGTTTAAGTGAACCTGTTCGCCAGCATTCACGAACAAAAAACACATGCTGTTCAACTGAGTATGTTACTGGCACTCAGAGTCAAATGCCTGTTCTGCAATTGTGTCTTGATGTCACAGCTACAGTCCACTTAGTTGAAAGGTGTGAAGTTTGATAGACGTATGAGATTTATGAAACTGTCTAAAACAAAATCTGTGTTTGTTATCATAGCAACCAATCACAGTGCGGCTTTCATTCCTCATAGTGCTTAGGAAAATGAAAGCTGCTCCGTGATTGGTTGCTATGGTTTTCTTTTAGACAGTTTTTATAAATCTGCTCTATAGTCTTCATCTATGTCAGACTCAATAGGCAAATAAGGAAGATGAAATGGCACCTCTGCGGCACCACTTATTGGATGGCAGCATTCCTGCAAATCAATGTCAGACCCTTTATACAGGTCTTTATAACAATGATTGGGAATTGGCCAATATAGTTCCCAGAGGAGCTTGCATGGCCTTGCAAGTCTCCTCACACACCTTCTAGGTCCGTGGAGGTGAACCTATGGCACGCGTGCCGGAGGGGTCACACAGAGCCCTCTCTGCTGGCACATGCACCGATGGCTGCTCACCATGATAATGATTAACATCTGGGTTGCCGCGGCTCCCCAGCCGGCAATCACTAAGAGGCTCTGTTAGCGGCGCTGATCCCGGCTTCACACTGACGGCAGTGTGTGCCCCTGGGATCCTTCTCCCCCTGACCTCTCCTCCTTAGATCCTCAGGGAGGAAGCGTTCTGGGCGCACACACTGCTGTAAGTGTGCACCTGGGATCAGCGCTGAGAAGGCTAGTGGCAGCACTGACTACAAGGAGGAGGTAAGTATATGAGTTGGGGGGCTATTACTACTGGGGCTACTGAGGGGGTTAATATTATTACTGAGTCTACTGAAGGGGTTAATATTACTACTACGGCTACTGAAAGGGTTAATATTACTACTGGGGCTACTGAGGGAGTTAATATTACTACAGTGCCTAATGAGGGGGTTAATTTAACTACTGGGGTTACTAAGGGTGTTAATATTACTACTGAGGGGGTTAATATTACTACTGGGGCTACTGTGGGGTTAATATTGCTATTAAGGGGGTTAATATTATTACTGGGGCTACTGTGGGGTTAATATTGTTACAGGGGCTACTGTAGGATTAATATAATTATTGGGGCTACCGTGGGGTTACTATCACCGGGGCTCCTGTGGTATTATTATCACTGGGGCTACTGTGTGATTAATTTTATTACTGGGGCTACTGTGGAGTTAATATTATTTTTGGGGCTACTATTGGGTTATATTATTTCTGGGGCTATTATGGGGTTAATAATATTACTGGGGCCACTGTGGAGTCACTAGTACTACTAAGGCCACCATGGAGGACATTATTACTACTGGGGTCACTGTGGGGGGTCACAATTACTACTGGGACCAATCTGGGTGACTATTACTAGTGAGGCCACTCTGCAGGTTGCAGCACACCTCAAGCTGATTTAGGGTATTTTTTTTTTTTTTTAAACTCGTTTTATTGAACAGTTTCTAATCCATACATTACATGAATAAACAACTTTGGTTACATCATAGGCTCTTATGGTTCTGTAATTACATTCAAATACGTTACATTAACACATGTTGGTATTGGGTATATTGTGGCTTCCTATTCGCTCATGGCGTCTGTGGGGGGCCATAACTCCTCCGTGGTTTACCGGCTTGCTCTAGGTGCAATTGCGCTCAGTAGGTTTTGGAGTCTGTCTTGCGTGGGTATTGTACTTGCTGATCCACACCATCTTTCCCACACCTTATCAAACTTGTCGGGGCATTTTCTATTTTTGGATACTATTTTTTCATATGGTAGTATAGCATTAACTATATTCTGCCATTTTGAGAGTGTCGGGGGGCGTCTATCCATCCAACGCAAAGCTATTGCTTTGCGGGCGTAGAATAATGTCTCAGTGAGGAATATTCTGTCGTGGTATTGCCACTGCTCTTCATCTAGGATGCCCAGTAGGCATACTGCTGGGTCTTGTGGTACTGGTATACCCATCAATTGAGTTAAGAATTCTGTGACTTCTCCCCAGTATGTGTAGATGTTAGGGCAGCTCCATATTAGGTGGTTGAAGTTTGCATTGGGGGCTTTGCATCTATGACATTGGTTTGTAGGTATCCTATTCATTTTATGCAGTCTGATCGGTGTCAGATAGCACTGATGCAGTATATATAGTTGTGTCAGTTTGTTGTTTGCTGCTGGTGACACTGCGGTGTACGCGGACATCGCAGTCCCCCAGTCCTCACTGGTGAGAGCAGGAATAAGCTCTCTCCATCTCTCCTCCACTATCATTGGTGTTTCGGGGATTTTAGATTGTAGCAGGTGGGTGTATAATGCCGATATCAATCCTTTGGGTCCCTGGGTGCATAATATACCTATTAATGGGTAGTGAGAGAAGGGTTGTCTGGGTTCTGGGAATTGTGCTGTTAAGTACCTGTAAAAGCCCGTTCTTGGAATTTGGTATAGCTGTTGTAGTTGCTCAAATGAAATTAATACTTGGTCGGTGTATAGGTGTTCTAAGGTAGTGATTCCTAGGTTTATCCAGAATTGTTTATCTGGTAGATTCACCAGGTGTGGTAATGCTCTATTGTCCCATAGAGGGGTCTCCACAGGGGTGCCATTTCGTTTGGTCAGTAGCTTACATGCCTGCCATACATTAGTCTCCAGTCTGTGGATGGGTAGCATCTGCTTGGTCAACAATCCTGGTTTTTCCAGGAGAATCCAAAGAGATGTTTCCGAGAGGAAGAACATCAGGTAGTGCTCGGAGTTGGGGAGGGGAGAGCCCGACAGCCAGTGGCGGATATATCTGACCTGTCCCGCTAGATAATAGAGTTTAAAGTCTGGTAGTGCCATTCCTGCCATTTCTTTGGGTCGCTGTAGTGTGTCCATTCGGAGTTTGGCCCTGGCGTTCCCCCAAATTAATGATATTATTAGGGAGTTAGTTTTTTTGAAGAATTTCTGTGGTATTGTTGTTTCTGCGTGTTCTAGGCAGTACAAGTACTTGGGGAGTATTATCATTTTTATGAGATTTATTCTGCCTGCAACCGACAGTGGCAGAGAGCTCCAGGATTTCAGTTTTAGTTGTAGGGTTGTTAATAAGGGGGTGATGTTTAGGGAGACTTAGTGTATGGTCTCTGGTTATATGGACCCCAAGGTATTTAAATTGGGGGGTGACCTGTTGGTTACAGAATACTTCCCCCGTCTGCCATCCCTCCGGTCTCAAAGGCATATATGCGGATTTCTGCCAATTGATACGGAGGCCTGAAAAGTTTCCAAATTGGTTTATTAGGGTGATGGCTAATGGTAGGGTATTCTTGGGTTCTGACATGTATAATATTATGTCATCTGCGTATAGCCCTATCCTGTCTTCCCTGGGTCCTACCTGGACACCTCTATACGAGGCGTCCTGTCGGATTCTCAAAGCCAGGGGCTCTATGGCGATTGCGAACAGGAGGGGTGAGAGCGGGAAGCCCTGTCGGGTCCCCCTGTGGAGCGGGAAGGCGGTGGAGGTCAGGCCGTTCACCATCACCCTAGCCGTCGGTGCCTTGTATAAAATAGAGCTCCATCTAACGAATGCATCCCCAAATCCAAACCTCTGTAGAGTCTTCATCAAGTATGGCCTACAACTGAGTCGAATGCCTTGGCTGCGTCCAGTGAAGCCAGGGCCCAATCCGATCTCCATCTCCACCCCACCTGCGTAATCACTTGCGTTCTTCTAATGTTATCTGACGTGGACATTCCGGGGATAAAGCCTGTTTGGTCTGGGTGTATGATGTCTTTTACAACTTGGTTTAGGTGTGAGGCCAGTATTTTAGTGAGGATTTTATAGTCTGTGTTCAGTAATGAAATAGGCCTATACGAACTACAATCTTCTGGTTTTTTTTCCAGCTTTAGGATAAGAACTATGGTGGCATCTAACATTGATTCTTGGAGCTGTTTTTTATCGAATATGTGTTCGTATAGGGAAAGTAGGTGCGGTATAATTTCTTTTTTGTATTGTTGATAGACTTCTATAGGTAGACCGTCCGGCCCCGGGGTTTTGTTTTTTGCCATGTCGTTTATTGCTTCCTCAATTTCCTCGATTGTTATGGGAGAGTCTAGTAGGGACTTATGGGCGTCTTGTAGTTCTGGGAATATTATGTCCATTAAGTAGATTTCCAAGTCTTCGGGTGGGTAGTAGGTCTGTGTTTGGTATAGGTCGTTGTAATATTGTTGAAATCTATTCAAGATCTTTTTTGGGTCAGTGAGTGTTACTCCTTGGTCTGTTTTGACTCTTAATACAATCTGGGGCGCAGTTTCTTTCCGGGCCATCCAGGCTAATAGTTTGCTGGATTGATTTCCCAGTTCAAAAAAGGATTGTCGGGTATAGAAAAGGTTCCTCTGGGCCTTTTCGTTTAGGTATATTAAATAGTTCCTGTACGTCTGGAGCCATCTGTCTTTTTTTATGTCTGTTGGGTCTGCGATGTATTCTCTCTCTAGCTGCTGACATTGTTCTGCTAATAATTCTCCCTCTCGTGAGGTGGCCCTTTTTATAAAGGAGATTGAGGATCTGAAACATCCCCTGAGGTAGGCCTTAAATGCCTCCCATACTAGCGTCTTGTCTGAATGTGCCTCGTGTGCCTCGTAATAGATTTGAATCTGGTCCGGTATGCGGTCATTGGGGCCGAACAGCGAGAACCAGAATGGGTGTATTTTGAGTCTCTTGTGTATAGTTAAGCTTGGGTTTTTAAGAGTCATGCGGATTGGTGTGTGATCCGAGATTCCATGGGGAAGGAATTCTATAGAGTTAACTTTAGGGAATATTGAAGGGGATCCAAATATATAATCAATTCGACTAAGCGCATGGTTATGGGCTGCGTGGCAGGTGAATTCCTGGGATTGTGGGTGGAATATGCGCCACAAGTCCAGCCATCCCGTCACTGATATAATAGATGCCAATCGGGTCGTGCCAATGTCTCCCCCCCTCCGAGCACCACCCCCGAGTCTGTCCGCAGAGGGATCCATCACCATATTCATATCCCCCATGCATATAATGGTTGCGTCTGGTGAGAATGATGCGAATTGGATACCGTGCACTAATATGGTTGTTGTTGCTGGTGGTGGGTTATAGTAGCATAAAAGGACATATGGGTCATTATTGATTTTAGCTCTTACGAATATATATCTACCCTCTGAGTCTCTTTTAATTTGTTCCACCTCCCATCTTAGTGACCTTCCTATTAGTATGGACACCCCTCTGGAGTATGTTGTGTGACACGAGTGAGCGGACCACTGAACCCATGGCTTCAACAGGACTTTTGTAGCTTCGGGTGTAAGGTGGGTCTCCTGCAGGCATAGTACATGTGGCCACCAGGAGCGTATTAAGGAATTTATCGCTGACCGCTTTCTGGCTGATCCCATGCCCCTGACGTTCCATGACACGAATATTACCTCCGCCATAGGCAAGGGCAGGTTGATCGAGTCCGGATAAATTTCTGTGTGGTTTTCTGCCTGTCTGGAGTTCCCCCATGACACCCGGTTACATCTTTATCATATGTCATGCAACTGTAATTCAGTACATTTCTATGGACCACAGTAAACACTTAATGCATACCTTTCTTTAACATTGTGGTAATATCTTACCAATTTAAAACTTAAACAACTTGTTTTTAAACAAAAAAAGTTAAGTTTAAATGCTTTCTCCATTGAGATAAAAATCGTGGCACACTATCATTAGGGGGAACCTACATAGTATAGCTTTAACTATGGCTATACTTGTGGTATTGTCGTACTAGTGTAACCATAGTAAAAGCCGGCCTTAGCCTGGTGGGTTTTATCTGGGTGGGCCCCCTTGGGGGGGGGGGGGGTAGAGAGAGAAGGGAAAAAGATGGGGGGGAAAGGGGGGGGAGACAAGGGTACATTGAGTCTGACGGATGCATAGGCTGTTAGTGCTTAAATCCTTATTGCTAAGATATTGTTACTTGCATATACTATTGGAACTTTGAGTATACTTTTGCATATTTATACAAGAGTCCCGTCACCTAAAGGAGAGAGAGAAAGTGGTTATATATACGTTACAGTTCTTCTGGTGGACGTCTGGTAGCCAGCCATTCTTCTGCTTCAGATGGTGAAGTAAAGAAACGGGTGCGTTCTCCATCCACTACTCGCAGTCGCGCGGGGTATGCCATGGAATACGATATTTGCAGGTCTCGTAGTCGCCGTTTGATTCCGAAGAATGACGCCCGCTGTTTCTGGAGATCTGCTGAGAAATCCGGGAATATGGATATTGCAGCATTGTTGTAGCGCGGGGGGCCTCCTTTTCTTGCAGCTTGTAGGATTATGTCTCTGTCACGAGAATTAAGTAATTTCGCCAGTAGAGGTCTGGGTGGTGCCCCAGGTATGGGTGCTTTCATAGGCACTCTGTGGGCTCGCTCAATTACAAAGACTTGCGAGAGTACTGCATTAGGGAACAGTTCGCGGAGCCATTTTTCCATAAACTCTTCCGGTCTTTGTCCCTCAGCTCGCTCTGGTAGACCCACTATACGTAGATTATTCCGTTGTGAATGGTTTTCGAGGTCATCCGCTTTTTGTTTCGAATATTCGGCTTTTTGTGTAAGGTCCCGTATCGCGGCCGACATTGGGGAGACAGTATCATCTAGTGTAGAGATTCTATCTTCTGTATTTGTGACGCGTTCTCTCAGGTTTTGAAGGTCTTGCCTCAGTAAGCTTACGTCCATTTTTACTTCGTCAATTTTGCCAGTAAGAGTGGTTGTTGATGTCTGTATTGCGGATAAAAGTTGTTCAGATAGCTGCTGTAGAGTTTGGACTGTACCTTCCGGAGGTCTTGGGCTAGCGTCTTTTGCTGCTGAGGTTCCTGCTATGACGGGTGTGGTGGGTTCAGAGCCCGAATCTTTATGTGCCTCTCCCCTGGCGAATGCTTTTAGTTTGTCGGCTGCAGAATTCTGTCTCGTGGGGCCCATTGTGGTGCCTGTTTGTGTTTTCCTCTTTTGGAGTAGGTGGTTTCTGCAGTAAGCCAAGGTCCCAGCAGGGGGCTTATAAATGTCTCTACTCTGTTGCTCCGCTTCTTCAGGGTATGTACTTTGTGCACTGGTTAGTGGGCACTCAGCTGTATAGGGGTTGCTGTGGCTTCACTCTGCTGGTTATTGTGGCCCCAGAAGCGCCCTTTGGTCAGGGGTATAGTGCTCACTCTGTATTTTGAGGGGTGGCTGCTGACCACACTGTATTTTCTACTTGACAGGAGTCACTAGTTATGCACTCCTGGAAGTGGCTTCGGCACCGTGGTGTCTCTGGGTGTTTTCCACAGGGGGCTATATGTGCTGCCCTGTGTGTGTCTTCACTCTCTGCAGCGTCCCCCTCGGCCCCCCCGCGGTTGTGTCGGGAAAGAGTGCAGCTCCTGATCTTGGGGCTGTATTGAGGTGCCGGCTTTGCCGTTCTCCCTCCTGTCCTTCAGTGCGGTCGGCTCCGTCCCCGCGCCGCTACTATCGCTCCGGGAGCCTCTTCTGTGTGCCCCTCGTGTCTCTTCTTCCCCCGCGGCCGGCGCTGCTTTAAAGATGGCGGCGGTCGCGGCGTCGCGGGTCCGCTGCCGGTTTTACCTTGGCCGTAGACGCTGTGAAACTGCTTTGAACAGTTCAGTCTCCTCTCCCCCCACTGCAGAAGGTGTTTGTTGGGTTCGGGAGCCCTCAGGATGGGTTCAGGATGCTATTTAGGGTATGTTTACACGTGGCAGAGCAGCAGAAAGTTCCATTGCAAATTTCCGGCAACATTTTTGCATCCAAAAAACAGTCAAAATCCATACCATTGGTACAGATGTTGACCGGAAATCAACCGCATATCTGCAGCTGATTTCATACTATGCGGTGCTCCCCTCACCTCATTCGTAGGCTTCCTGCTGTCAGCACCCCCTGGCTTCTGGTTCCCAGCGGCCTAGTCAGGTGTGGCGTCAATGGTCAGGTGATGCTGGTCAGGTGAGGCCATTACAGGCTGCTTGGAACCAGAAGCCGGGGAGCGCTGACTGCAGGAAGCCTTTGGCGAAGGTGAGGTGTATATTATGAAATCAGCTGCCGGTGTGCAACTGATTTCCAGTCAAAATCCACACTAATGGCTCCGGTGCTCTAGCTGGGAAACAAACACAGAACATTACTCTCTGTCTATTTTGAACCAGCCCTGTGCTTTTTATAATGTCGGAGGTAAAAATCATACATTCTTAAAAGCCCCGCCCCCTGAAATGTTGGGACTTTGCTAATAATAAGTGGGTTTTGGGTTTCAGTTTGGACACTCGGTCTTTAACCCATTTAGGACCAGCCACAGTAAATTTACGGCGGCTGGTCCTGGGCTTAGAGCACTGCTGATAGTAAAATTACAGCGGTGCTCTAAGTCTCCTGCCTCTGCAATCAGGCTGTTAGTGACAGCTGATAACCCGGAGCAGAGGGCAGGAGGGGTTTTTAACCCTTCCTGCCTTCTGTGTCCCAGATATACAGTGCTCAATGAGCACTGTATGGGGAAAGTGAAAGTAACATGTACTTTCACTACGGGAGCCTCGGGGGGTCATGTGACCTCCTGGGATTCCCTGCTACTGCAGAGCTGGAGGGTCAGACTAGACCCTGGCAGCTCTCCAGGTGACTAATGTCACCACAGGGGTTGCTTTCCCCTGTAACTAGGGCTCCTATGGATGCCCCAGCTACAGTGGAAAAGTGTCAAATAAAGGAAAAAAAATGTGAATGTCCCCCAGAGGTCTTATATGACGTCATGGGGGACATAGATAGTAAAAAACACAATTACATACATCAGTAAGACAACAATATATACAAAAGAAAGAATAACACAAAGCAGACGCCAACAAAAACCGTCACCGTATGCGCCCTATAAACCAAAACCATACATACTATATATCAAAATGTCCGAAACAAATAGAGGAACCCGTTCCCATACTTTATTTTAGTGTAAATATAAAAATAATTTTAAAAAAATTATAAATGTTAAAAAAAACATTTTTTTAAAGCTTTTTACCCCCAATAAAACTAAAGAACGGGAAAAAAAAGTCAGTGAAAAGGATATAAAAAATTAGTTCTATATGCCATGGGGAAAAAAACGCAGCAAAAATAATTTTAGTAGCTGAAGGAAAAAAAAATAGAACAGTAAAACCACCACATGGGTAAAATCCCTAAAAAGTGTCTGGTCCTTAAAGGGGTTGTCCCGCGGCAGCAAGTGGGTCTATACACTTCTGTATGGCCATATTAATGCACTTTGTAATGTACATTGTGCATTAATTATGAGCCATACATACAGAAGTTATCAAAAGTTTTATACTTACCTGCTCCGTTGCTGGCGTCCTCGTCTCCATGGTGCCGACTAATTTTCGGCCTCTAATGGCCAAATTAGCCGCGCTTGCGCAGTCCGGGTCTTCTGCTGTCTTCAATGGGGCCGCTCGTGCAGGATGTCGGCTCCGTGTAGCTCCGCCCCGTCACGTGCCGATTCCAGCCAATCAGGAGGCTGGAATCGGCAATGGACCGCACAGAAGCCCTGCGGTCCACAGAGAGAGAGGATCCCGGCGGCCATCTTCAGCAGGTGAGTATGAAGACGCCGGACCGCCGGGATTCGGGTAAGTACTACCCGGTTTGTTTTTTTAACCCCTGCATCGGGGTTGTCTCGCGCCGAACGGGGGGGGGGGGGGTTAAAAAAAAAAAACCCGTTTTGGCGCGGGACAACCCCTTTAAGGTACAAAACAGCCTGGTCCTTAAGGGGTTAAAAGGTTCGCCATCACTGTTCTAGGTGCTCTCCTTAAGGAGAGATGATACCCATCCTAACCCAGTTTTTATAGGGAAATGGCAAACTTATTGAGGAATCTTTGAGTTTCCTAGTGAGACAATCACCTTGCATATCCCTTTAACGTTCATGTATTTCACACACGTTAAAAACAAAATTTCTAAATCTGAATTAAAAAGTATAAAACATCATATATAATGAGCAAACGCTTATGAAACTTTGTAATGGGATCTTATTTCTCGTTATAAACTGAAATAAACAAGACGTGTTGGTTTCATTGACTTGCCTCCTGTGATCACAGCATAATGACTGATGTTTGCAGCCAGTTTATAACCAGTTACTTCCATATTCAGTTACTTCCGTGGGTTAAGAAATGTTGTTTTAATAAGAACCCAAGACATTTACTTAAACAAATGAGGATTTTAGTGCCAAACTGTATTTCATCATGCAGCAATATTCGATTCATGTAGCATTACAGTGTTCAATTAATAGTGCAAGTATTAGGTATTTAAGCCTCCAAAGATCCGGCAGGTTTAACTTTTGTGAAAACTGTATTTTCATAGATTTTGCAAAAGGTAGCCCATGGCCAGGTGAGTGTGGTCTGAGGTCCCAAAGATATGGTCAACAGGTAATGTATTAGTGCGCCTCTGACAATGGACGGTGGTAACAGTGCCAGCCTTAAGGCTTTATTTGCACAAGCGTTTTCACGCGGTTATTTAGCCGCGTTTTTACGTTAGCCAAAAATGGCGACCATCTGGATCATTGGCTTCCAATATATTCGCTCAGATGACCGATTTTAAGCTGTTTAAAAAACGTCACGCTGGAAAAAATAGCACATATGCGACAGAAATCGGGACCAAATTTATACGCTGATGGACAAGATAGGTCTCGCTCTATCTTTCGACTGATATATGCTGGCGGCTCTCATAGGCTCCTATTGGAGCTGCAAAAAAGGGAGAGGGAGGCAGTTTAGCAGTGTCCAACGCAAAGAAAGGCTTACAGGTACATCTATTAAGACATTAGAAGTCATTCCAAAGATTTATGCCGACCGAGGGACTTCCGGGCTGCAGCGTATTTTTTCCAAATACATCGCACCCGGCCGTATGAATGGACGAGAAAACATTAATTAAGTTTGGGACTTGATCACGTCTTTTCTTCATTCACACGATTTTATGGCACGTGCGGGCGACTGTAAAAATGCATATGCTCATGTGAATAAAGCCTAAGAGTGTGCAACCAGCAATTGGCTCTGTCTGTTTATCTATCTATCTATATTTCCCATATCTATCTATCTATCTATCTATCTATCTATCTATCTATCTATCTATCTATCTATCTATCTATCTCATATCTATCTATCTATCTATCTATCCCATATCCATCTATCTATCTATCTATCTATCTATCTATCTATCTATCTATCTATCTATGTATCTCATATCTATCTATCTATCTATCTATCTATCTATCTATCTATCTATCTATCTATCTATCTATCTATGTATCCCATATCTATCTATCTATCTATCTATCTATCTATCTATCTATCTATCTATCTATCTATCTATCTATCTATCTATCTATCTATCTATCCCATATCTATCTATCCCATATCTATCTATCCCATATCTATCTATCTATCTATCTATCTATCTATCTCATATCTATCTATCTATCTATCTATCTATCTATTTATTTATCTCTACAGTAATTCTTCCACAAACCTTAGAGGAAGTGACGTTAGCGGGAGCCCAAGAGCAGTGAGCGGGAGCGAGAGAACACCAGAGTGGCGCACAAGCGGAGGTGTGTGAGCAGTTGCTCACGAGCAGAGGTGTGTGAGCGGTTGCGCACAGGTGGAGGTGTGTGAGCGATTGCGTACAAGCAGAGGCGTGTTTGGAGTGTGATCTAGTCAATCTTCACTACTTCCAGAAGTAAATTGTAGATCTCCATTAGGATGAGCTCCATGCCTGACAATGTCATCCATTGTGCTACTTATACAATGTATGCGGTCCTTGATCAGCCGATGGAGGGTGCATACTGTTGCGCAAGATGCG
Source organism: Eleutherodactylus coqui (assembly GCA_035609135.1). Lineage (NCBI taxonomy): Eukaryota > Metazoa > Chordata > Amphibia > Anura > Eleutherodactylidae > Eleutherodactylus > Eleutherodactylus coqui. Next base: position 34,672,472 of record CM069407.1, read on the forward strand.
TGCTGGAAGCCCAAATCCTGGATCTAAATGAGCAACTGGCAACACTGAGATCCATTGACAACATGGAAAGGAGTTTGCTGCTCACTGAGAAGATACTAGCTGCGGTAGAGGCAGGGCGGATAGTAGTACGGAAGAGCAGGGGGAGTAGGCAGCTAGCTGCGTGACAGAAAGAAGGAGGGGTAGAGGGATGAGAATCAGGGAGTCTAGTTCTAAACTGGCACAACCCAACAAGTTTGCAAATTTGGCAGATAAGGGGAATGCCATTACAGAGCCAGCACCGCTGCAGCACGGCATGCCATCTGAATGCCAGGGGGATAACTGCTCTAGTGAGACGGGGACGGGGAGTGCAGGGCAGGCTAGACAGGTCCTAGTGGTGGGGGACTCAATTATAAGGAGGACAGATAGGGCAATCTGCCATAACAACCGGGATCATTGAATCGTGTGTTGTCGTTCTGGCACTCGAGTTCAACACATTGCGGATCGGATTGACAGATTACTGGGAAGGACTGGTGAGGATCCAGTGGTCATGGTGCACATTGTCACCAATGAGCAAATTAGAGGTCAATGGAGGGACCTAGGATCCAAGCTTAGAGTGAGGACCTCCAGGGTAGTTTTCTCAGAAATACTACCTGCACCAAAAGCCAAACTAGAAAGGCAGCAGAATCTTAGGGAGGTAAACAAGCGGCTCCGGAGTTGGTGTAAGGAAAAGGGGTTCAGGTTCCTGGAGAACTGGGCCGACTTTGCTGTCTGCTACAGGCTCTATCGTAGGCATGGGCTGCATCTTAATGGGGAGGGTGCACCTGTGCTGAGGGAGAAGATGGCTAGAAGGCTGGAGCAGGGTTTAAACTGGGAACTGGGGGTAGACAGTGTAGATAGCGATCCGGGTCCAAGTAATGGGAATGGGGGTCGAGCAGGGGGTGGGGTTAGTACAGTTAGAACTGATAGAACAGCCAATAGTACCATTAATAGCAAAATGAATTTAAAGAACCAAATCAACTGTATAAATTGTATGGCTACGAATGCAAGAAGTCTGATCGGCAAAGTGTGTGAGCTTAAAGCGAGAATGACTGATGAAAACTACAATATAGTTGGAATAACGGAAACATGGCTTGATGATCAGTGCGATTGGGCAGTGAATTTACAGAGTTACAATCTCTTCAGAAGAGACCATGGGGAACAAAAAGGGAGAGGGGGTGTGTCTGTACGTTAAATCCTACTTAATGCCGAGGCTAAGGGAGGATATAGGGGCAAGAGATGAAGACATGGAATCTCTGTGGGTAAAAATACAGGGAGAAAAAAATAACGAAACAGTGATAGGGGTTTTCTATAGGCCACCAAAACCAACAGAAGGAACTGAAATCTTATTATTAGGGCAAAAAGAAGAGGTGTCACACCGCAATGAAATAATTATTATGGGGGACTTTAATTATTAGATATAATATGGGAAAACTAAACCTGCAAATCTCACAAGGGCAATAAGTTCTTGAGAACAATTAAAGATAACTATCTTATCCAACTTGTGCAAGAGCCAACTAGAGATAGGGCCACTCTGGACTTAGTACTAACTAACAAACCGGACTGAATAATGGGGGTGCAGATTGAGGGACACTTGGGAAATAGTGACCACAATATAACTAATTTCCAGCTGTCATTCAATAAGAAACCTTACCAGGGATCGACAAATAAACTAAACTTTAGTAAAGCAAAATTTGATTAGCTCAGAACTACTATCGGTAACATTAATTGGGGCAACATCCTCAAAAATATCAGTACAGAGGACAAATGGGAAAAGTTTAAAAACATCCTAATCACCTCATGTGAGCAGTTCATTCCCTTTAAAAAAAGAACCTCAAGTAGAAGGAAACTAATGTGGCTCGACAAGACTGTAAGGGGAGCAATAAACGAAAAAAAAAGAAAGCGTTTAAGCTACTAAAACAAAAAGGCAGCGAAGAAGCGCTGAAATCATACAGGGAAAAAAAACAAAATATGTAAAGAAAATATTAAAATTGCCAAGGAGGAGGCAAAAAGACTGATCGCCAAATAGAGCAAAAACAACCCTAAACTATTCTTCAACTATATTAACAGCAAAAGGATTTGCACCGAGAGCACTGGCCTTTTAACGAATAATGCAGGAAAAATCATAGAGGACGATGAGGCAAGGCAAATCTATTAAATGGTTTATTTTCAAGTGTATTCACAAATGAAAAGGAAATGTCACACGAGATGCAGGGGAATAAAATGAACCCCTCACAAAATATCTCATACCTAACGCAGGAGGAGGTGCAGAGTCGGCTACAGAGGATTAAAATCGATAAATCGCCGGGCCTAGATGGAATACACCCAAGGTTTCTAAGGGAACTAAGTGATGTGATAGCTAGACCGCTATTTCTTATATTTATGGACACTATCAAGACCGGGGTTGTACCATTGGATTAGAGCATTGCCAATGTATTTGTTACCGTGACAGAAAGGAAAACCCTGTGTGTCAACAAGCCTATCACCGAGGGAATCACTAAAATATAACTTTTATTAGGTAAAGATAAAAATAAAACTATATAAAAGGCGTGGACTCTTATTCCAGTTACACTCCTACTGGACAAGTAGATATTCTAACAGTAGTAAGTCCATATAAGTATATACCAGATGATGCGCTAAGTTCTAACTCCACAACCACAATGACCCCATCTATATTGTTGGTGCATGGGTCGAGATATATATTATGGTTGTGTACAGCTCCACGTGTATAAATGGCCACAAGGGCTAACAAAGCACAATGTAGGTTATATTTTTTGTATTTATACGTTGGAGCCGATAAATGGGTAAAGGCCAGAATAATAAATGTAACCCCCGTCTGGCAGAGTATTGAGGCATATATTAATGCCCAGGAAATGTAGCATCAATCAGGTATATACTATGTGGTATATCCCCTATTATGGTGGATAATACCCTGATGCGATAACCAGCTATAGTAAACACGGTCACTAATTTTATCTATATAGTGACTCGCTTGACTGACGTCATTTAGCGTGTTTATCTAGTTTATATAAAAGCTGGCAAATAGACTGCAGCGCTGAGTGGTCTGTAACTAGGAGTTAAATGGTGCAAGGACATATTACAGCACCAAACGTTCCTTTTATTTTACCACATTCCCATTAGGGACAGACACAGCGGAGAGTCTTAGACCAGGGTCATTCACTCATAAGACCCTGTCACATGGACTAAACACTGCTGAGTGCAGCTAATAAAAACAGCTGATCACTGCTTCACTAGAGATGAATGCTGCTGTTTGTGAGATTTTATAATCACCAGCAGCTACGAGCAGCTGAACTGAAGAGAGTTCAATAAGATGTATAATGAACCCTCTTTGTCAGTAACTGCTGCATTCACTATCACCATTTAAGCATAGATAGCCCGATATACAATGATGTGGACATCTGTGGCATGTCAAGCACAACAATAAGGCTATCTTAGGCTGGCTAACACCATCTACGCGTTTCCACGGTCCTTAATGCAGTGACCGCATCATCAGGATGGTGAATCTAGGTTATAGAACCGAACAGCCTGAACGGCTGTGTGAAAATGAGCAGCAATGGTATGTTGCCCAGAGCAGAGGCTTTTTAAAGTACAAGCCACGCCTCCCAGCAGGGGGGCTCGTCCCCAGTGCTCCAATGAGCATCAACCAACACTAATCTGTGCCTCAGCGAAAACCCGTGATGGAACGGGATTCCCGCACATGTGCAGTAGCCCCGACGGGTCCGGGACGCCAACCACTGCCAACCTTAGGAGGTGTAGCAGAGTCGGCGCCCGGCACCCCGGAACCGCTGCGCGCGGCAGAGATAAGTACTGCTGAGGATAAAGAAGCCTTTTTTGCTGCATTAGTATACAACGGTGCCCAGATGGAATTTAACGCTCAGTATGTTAATCCTTCAGTATCATGGCCCAAAAGAACGCATGGATAGAATACCCAAGTGCTTCTGTATAATAATATTTGATGGACCGAACCCGGTTATTGGGAACACTGTATGTATATAGAGAGAAGGGGTATATATACATAGTTTAAATGACAGTAAAAATAAAAATAACAGTAAAGACAGGTGACTACCATTATTTGGCAACATATAGTATTATGCAAACAATAAACATTCCATGATAATGCTCCAAGATGTCAAGCATAAATGTCCTATATACACTGACTCGCATATACAGCCAAGTTTATATAGTCTATGCATGGTGTGTCCGCACCAAAGATGGTGTAGTACAGCGGACGCGTAATTAAATGTAATAAATACTGTACATGGTATATTGTTGCATCAATCATCACCTATGATGTTGATCCTGTATTATATAAACGATGCATAAGAGAGACAGTCATTTAGTCCCTTGGGGCTACAACATTGCAGGCGGTGAATCCACCGTGTCTCCTTTTGTGTTAGTAACCTGTCTCGATTACCTCTCCTCCCATTCTCCCTAATAATCTCAATCCCTTGGAATTTAATGCATGTAGGATCATTGTCATGCATATCACGTATGTGTGTCGCTATGTTGGTATGTTCTCCACGGTTCACATTGCCAACATGTTCCAGGATACGTCGCCTAAATTGGCGGATAGTTTTCCCAACATAGTCCAACGGGCACGGGCATGTGGCTTTATAGACAACGCCGCTGGAGCGGCAGTTTATAAAGTCCCTTATGTGGAACACCTCTCTTGTAGTGGAACATGTGAAGGTGTTACCTCGAGCAATAAAGCCACATGCCTTCCAGCCCGCACATCTGAAAGTGCCCTTTGGTAAGTCCGATCCTAGCCATGTCTTGGTTGACAACTTGGGTGGAAGTAGGCTGTGGACCAATCGGTCTCTCAGGTTACGTCCGCGTCTATACGTGATTTGGGGATTGACCGGGAGATGTGACACCAGGTCCATGTCCTTCAAAAGAATATGCCAATATTTACTGATGATATGTCTCACTTCTTTTGATTGGTCATCAAATGTACCAATTATACGCATCTTATTGTTCTTGTCATCTCTTTTACGAGTTTGCAGAAATTGATCTCTGTTAGAATTTTTTGCATAGGTGTTTGCTCTCTCCACCACTGCTGTTGGGTAGCCTCTGTTACTGAATCTACGACTCATTTCTTGCGATTTTTCTGAAAAATCGCCTTCAACCGAACAATTTCGGCGGGCCCGGATGAACTGTCCTTTAGGGATCCCACACTTCAGGGGTAGAGGGTGGTGGCTATCCCAGTGGAGGAGAGTATTTGTGGCCGTTTCTTTCCGATATATTGATGTTTCCAAGGATCCACTGTCTGTTTTTGTTATCAGAAGATCCAAGAATGTAATCTTATGGATATCAATATCTGATGTTAAAAATAATCCAAGATCATTTCTGTTTAGTTGGTCCACGAACTTGTGAAAGTCCTCCACTTCCCCTGTCCACAAAATGAGGATGTCATCAATGAAACGCACCCACATATCAACGTGGGTGGTCCATCTCTCATTAGTCTCACCAAAAACGATGGTTTCCTCCCACCAGCCCAGGTACAGATTAGCATAACTGGGGGCACATGGGCTCCCCATAGCTGCGCCCCTGAGCTGGTGGAAGTACTTCCCTTCAAAAAGGAAATAGTTTTTGGTGAGAACAAAGGACAACAATCGGAGAAGTAAGATGTTATGTTTTTTAAGGTGCGTACCTCTCTGATTGAGGTAGAACTCTATAGCTTTAGTCCCCCCCCCCCCATGTGGGATGGAACTATATAGAGCCTCTACGTCTAAACAAGCTAGCATGGTGTTGGGGGCCACCGTGATCCCCTCTAGCCGTTTAAGGACATCAGTAGTGTCCTTTACGTACGCAGGGAGGGCTTCAACAAAAGGTCTTAATAAGATGTCAAGGTATGTACTTATTCCCTGAGTGAGACTATCATTACCAGCAACTATGGGTCGACCTTTGAGAGGGCTTAGTCCTTTATGGACCTTCGGTAGTCCGTAAAATGTCGCTATTTGAGGCGTTAGGGGGTAGAGAAACTGAAATTCTCTCAGATCAATTAACTCATCATCCTTCGCTTGTGTGAGAATATATTTCAATTCAGCCAGGAAATTATCTGTTGGATCTGATGCAAGTACTTCGTAGTTATTTCTATCCGAGAGGATCCTGAGACACATATCTCTGTAGGTGTCTCGGTTCATCAAGACGATATTGCCCCCCTTATCGGAGGGCTTAATGATGATATTTTCGTCTCTCTCGATCGCCGCCAAGGCTGCCTTTTCGGCTGAAGTAAGGTTTTGATGTTTATATTTCTTCTCTCTTGACAATTTATCCAAATCATCAGTAACCATGGATTCAAAGATATCAATGTACGGGGAATCACCGGAGGGGGGCAGGCTGGTATTTTTGGATTTCAGATTGGTAAATGGGCCTTTACTAGGATCACGCATGGACTCCTGCTCCAGTGATTCCAATACTTTTATAGCATCAAGATCTTTGATATCCACCCCTAACTCAGTACATTTTTTCCTATCCAGAATGGCATGATGCTTCCTCCAGCGCAATTTGCGCAGAAAAAGGGCAATGTCTTTTGTCCATTCGAAGGAATTGAACTTATTGGTGGGGACAAACGAAAGTCCTTTTTTGATGACTGATTCTTCCTGCGCTGTCAACGTTCTTGAAGACAGGTTAATAATCTGTAATTCATCCTCACTAACAGATGTTGAGGCGACATTGGATCTACTCGGTGTTTCTATGGTTGGGAATGTCCTGGTTGAAATTGAGAGGTCTCGGTCATGGTCCGGTTCCTCGTCATGTAGTGGGTGATGGGTTGCCCTAAAAAATGACCCTCACCCATATTACCTCTACCTCTGCCTATGTTTTTCCCTTTATAGGCACCTCTACCTCTCCTTTTGTTCATATAGCCTCCCCTCCTAGAGTGTTCATTGCTAGAGTGTTCACTTTCAGATGAACTCATCTCAGTTTCTGTTTGGGGTCTAACTTCATAAGCACGGTTTTCCGTAAAGTCACGTAAATCCCGTTGGTACTGGTGGTGTTTACGTTCCTTTAGGTAACCTGTGTACCTTTCAATAGTTAACTTCAGAGAATTTTCTCTCTTTTCATAGTCTGCTTCTGCTGAAAATCTTTTCCCTTCTTTTATTAGATCCTCCAAATTCCTACTTGATTTTTCCAAGTTGATCTTTTCCTCTTCTAACAACAAATTCATGAGTCTCAGGGAATTTTCTGTCGACTCTCTTTCCCACTTGCTCATGAATTCAACACTTCTAAGCTTGAGGGGTGGTAATATGTGACTTCTGAGACCACGAGGTACAATTTTATTTTCTAGGTAATTAGTAAGTGCCTGCACTTCCCACCATGTTTTTACAAAGTCTTTATACGCTTTAGTTATATTTTTGAAGGCCTGATTAAGGGATGTAACTTGTGAGCGTGTGTCTAATACTTGAATCCTCTCGGATAGAAATAACTACGAAGTACTTGCATCAGATCCAACAGATAATTTCCTGGCTGAATTGAAATATATTCTCACACAAGCGAAGGATGATGAGTTAATTGATCTGAGAGAATTTCAGTTTCTCTACCCCCTAACGCCTCAAATAGCGACATTTTACGGACTACCGAAGGTCCATAAAGGACTAAGCCCTCTCAAAGGTCGACCCATAGTTGCTGGTAATGATAGTCTCACTCAGGGAATAAGTACATACCTTGACATCTTATTAAGACCTTTTGTTGAAGCCCTCCCTGCGTACGTAAAGGACACTACTGATGTCCTTAAACGGCTAGAGGGGATCACGGTGGCCCCCAACACCATGCTAGCTTGTTTAGACGTAGAGGCTCTATATAGTTCCATCCCACATGGGGGGGGGGGGACTAAAGCTATAGAGTTCTACCTCAATCAGAGAGGTACGCACCTTAAAAAACATAACATCTTACTTCTCCGATTGTTGTCCTTTGTTCTCACTAAAAACTATTTCCTTTTTGAAGGGAAGTACTTCCACCAGCTCAGGGGCGCAGCTATGGGGAGCCCATGTGCCCCCAGTTATGCTAATCTGTACCTGGGCTGGTGGGAGGAAACCATCGTTTTTGGTGAGACTAATGAGAGATGGACCACCCACGTTGATATGTGGGTGCGTTTCATTGATGACATCCTCATTTTGTGGACAGGGGAAGTGGAGGACTTTCACAAGTTCGTGGACCAACTAAACAGAAATGATCTTGGATTATTTTTAACATCAGATATTGATATCCATAAGATTACATTCTTGGATCTTCTGATAACAAAAACAGACAGTGGATCCTTGGAAACATCAATATATCGGAAAGAAACGGCCACAAATACTCTCCTCCACTGGGATAGCCACCACCCTCTACCCCTGAAGTGTGGGATCCCTAAAGGACAGTTCATCCGGGCCCGCCGAAATTGTTCGGTTGAAGGCGATTTTTCAGAAAAATCGCAAGAAATGAGTCGTAGATTCAGTAACAGAGGCTACCCAACAGCAGTGGTGGAGAGAGCAAACACCTATGCAAAAAATTCTAACAGAGATCAATTTCTGCAAACTCGTAAAAGAGATGACAAGAACAATAAGATGCGTATAATTGGTACATTTGATGACCAATCAAAAGAAGTGAGACATATCATCAGTAAATATTGGCATATTCTTTTGAAGGACATGGACCTGGTGTCACATCTCCCGGTCAATCCCCAAATCACGTATAGACGCGGACGTAACCTGAGAGACCGATTGGTCCACAGCCTACTTCCACCCAAGTTGTCAACCAAGACATGGCTAGGATCGGACTTACCAAAGGGCACTTTCAGATGTGCGGGCTGGAAGGCATGTGGCTTTATTGCTCGAGGTAACACCTTCACATGTTCCACTACAAGAGAGGTGTTCCACATAAGGGACTTTATAAACTGCCGCTCCAGCGGCGTTGTCTATAAAGCCACATGCCCGTGCCCGTTGGACTATGTTGGGAAAACTATCCGCCAATTTAGGCGACGTATCCTGGAACATGTTGGCAATGTGAACCGTGGAGAACATACCAACATAGCGACACACATACGTGATATGCATGACAATGATCCTACATGCATTAAATTCCAAGGGATTGAGATTATTAGGGAGAATGGGAGGAGAGGTAATCGAGACAGGTTACTAACACAAAAGGAGACACGGTGGATTCACCGCCTGCAATGTTGTAGCCCCAAGGGACTAAATGACTGTCTCTCTTATGCATCGTTTATATAATACAGGATCAACATCATAGGTGATGATTGATGCAACAATATACCATGTACAGTATTTATTACATTTAATTACGCGTCCGCTGTACTACACCATCTTTGGTGCGGACACACCATGCATAGACTATATAAACTTGGCTGTATATGCGAGTCAGTGTATATAGGACATTTATGCTTGACATCTTGGAGCATTATCATGGAATGTTTATTGTTTGCATAATACTATATGTTGCCAAATAATGGTAGTCACCTGTCGTTACTGTTATTTTTATTTTTACTGTCATTTAAACTATGTATATATACCCCTTCTCTCTATATACATACAGTGTTCCCAATAACCGGGTTCGGTCCATCAAATATTATTATACAGAAGCACTTGGGTATTCTATCCATGCGTTCTTTTGGGCCATGATACTGAAGGATTAACATACTGAGCGTTAAATTCCATCTGGGCACCGTTGTATACTAATGCAGCAAAAAAGGCTTCTTTATCCTCAGCAGTACTTATCTCTGCCGCGCGCAGCGGTTCCGGGGTGCCGGGCGCCGACTCTGCTACACCTCCTAAGGTTGGCAGTGGTTGGCGTCCCGGACCCGTCGGGGCTACTGCACATGTGCGGGAATCCCGTTCCATCACGGGTTTTCGCTGAGGCACAGTTTAGTGTTGGTTGATGCTCATTGGAGCACTGGGGACGAGCCCCCCTGCTGGGAGGCGTGGCTTGTACTTTAAAAAGCCTCTGCTCTGGACAACATACCATTGCTGCTCATTTTCACACAGCCGTTCAGGCTGTTCGGTTCTATAACCTAGACTCACCATCCTGATGATGCGGTCACTGCATTAAGGACCGCGGAAACGCGTAGATGGTGTTAGCCAGCCTAAGATAGCATTATTGTTGTGCTTGACATGCCACAGATGTCCACATCATTGTATATCGGGCTATCTATGCTTAAAGGAGATGTCCCGCGCCGAAACGGGTTTTTTTTTTTTTAAACCCCCCCCCCCCCGTTCGGCGCGAGACAACCCCGATGCAGGGGTTAAAAAAACCACTCGCACAGCGCTTACCTGAATCCCGGCGGTCCGGCGTCTTCATACTCACCTTCTGAAGATGGCCGCCGGGATCCTCTGCCTCCGTGGACCGCAGCTCTTCTGTGCGGTCCACTGCCGATTCCAGCCTCCTGATTGGCTGGAATCGGCACGTGACGGGGCGGAGCTACACGGAGCCGCTCTCTGGCACGAGCGGCTCCATAGAAGACTGCTGAAGACCCGGACTGCGCAAGCGCGGCTAATTTGGCCATCGGAGGCCAAAAATTAGTCGGCTCCATGGGAACGAGGACGCTAGCAACGGAGCAGGTAAGTAAAAAACTTTTTATAACTTCTGTATGGCTCATAATTAATGCACAATGTATATTACAAAGTGCATTATTATGGCCATACAGAAGTGTATAGACCCACTTGCTGCCTCGGGACATCTCCTTTAAATGGTGATAGTGAATGCAGCAGTTACTGACAAAGAGGGTTCATTATACATCTTATTGAACCCTCTTCAGTTCAGCTGCTCGTAGCTGCTAGTGATTATAAAATCTCACAAACAGCGGCATTCATCTCTAGTGAAGCAGTGATCAGCTGTTTTTATTAGCTGCGCTCAGCAGTGTTTAGTCCATGTGACAGGGTCTTATGAGTGAATGACCCTGGTCTAAGACTCTCCGCTGTGTCTGTCCCTAATGGGAATGTGGTAAAATAAAAGGAACGTTTGGTGCTGTAATATGTCCTTGCACCATTTAACTCCTAGTTACAGACCACTCAGCGCTGCAGTCTATTTGCCAGCTTTTATATAAACTAGATAAACACGCTAAATGACGTCAGTCAAGCGAGTCACTATATAGATAAAATTAGTGACCGTGTTTACTATAGCTGGTTATCGCATCAGGGTATAATCCACCATAATAGGGGATATACCACATAGTATATACCTGATTGATGCTATATTTCCTGGGCATTAATATATGCCTCAATACTCTGCCAGACGGGGGTTACATTTATTATTCTGGCCTTTACCCATTTATCGGCTCCAACGTATAAATACAAAAAATATAACCTACATTGTGCTTTGTTAGCCCTTGTGGCCATTTATACACGTGGAGCTGTACACAACCATAATATATATCTCGACCCATGCACCAACAATATAGATGGGGTCATTGTAGTTGTGGAGTTAGAACTTAGCGCATCATCTGGTATATACTTATATGGACTTACTACTGTTAGAATATCTACTTGTCCAGTAGGAGTGTAACTGGAATAAGAGTCCACGCCTTTTATACATTTTTATTTTTATCTTTACCTAATAAAAGTTATATTTTAGTGATTCCCTCGGTGATAGCATTGCCAATGTAGTTCCAATTTACAAAAAGGGGTTTAAAAGTGAGCCTGGTAACTACAGGGCAGTAAGTCTCACTTCCATAACTGGAAAAATATTCAAGGGATTTCTGAGAGACGCTATCCTAGTATACTGTACTTCAAGGAGAACAACGGAATAATTCCTCACCAGCATGGGTTCATGAGGGGCCGATCATGTCAGACCAATCTGATCAGCTTCTACAATAAAGCAAGTTCTAGGCTGGACCTGGGAGAATCTATTGATCTTGTATATCTGGATTTCTCGAAAGCATATGACACCATGCCGCATAATAGGTTGATATACAAAATGAGGCAACTCAGACTGGGCAAAAACAAGTGTATCTGGGTAAAGAACTGGCTCAGAGATAGAAAGTAGAGGGTGGTAATAAATGTTTCGTACTCTGATTGGGCCATCGTCACTAGCGGGGTGCCACAGGGTTCAGTACTTCGGCCCATTCTGTTCAATATATTTATTAACGACCTGATAGAGGGACTGCTCAGTAAAATATCAATATTTGCAGATGATACAAAATTATGCAAAATAATTAATACAACGGAGGACAATGTGCGGCTACAAAAGGACCTAGATAAGCTGGGGGCTTGGGCAGAAAAATGGCAAATGAAGTTCAATGTTGAAAAATGTAAGGTTATGCATATAGGCAGGAAAAATGGATGTCACCAATATACACTAAATGGGGTACTGCTAGGGAAAAGTGATATGGAAAAAGACTTCAGGGTACTAATGGATTGTAGATTTAACTGGAGCAGCCAATGCTAGTCAGCAGCTGCAAAAGCTAATAAAGTCTTGGGGTGCATTAAAAGAGGTATAGGGCCGAAGGACGGGAACATTACTCTCCCACTATACAAGGCACTTGTCAGGCCTCACATGGAATACTGTGTACAGTTCTGACACAAGTGCTCAAAAAAGATGTTGCAGTACTTGACGGGGTTCAAAGAAGGGCAACTACTGTAAATTAATAAACTGAATGAGAGGACTGGAATACCCAGAAAGGCAAAATTAGGATTATTCACACTGGAAAAAAAAGCTTAAGGGGCAACCAAATAGCAAAGTATAAATACATTAGGGGACAATATAAGGATCTCTACAATGACCTGTTTATACCCAGGACTGCGTCGGTAACAAGAGGGAATCCGCTGCATCTAAAAGAAAGAAGGCTTCATCATCAACACAGAAGGGGGTTCTTTACCGTAAAAGCAGTGAGACTGTGGAACTCTCTGCCTGAGGAAGTGGTGATGGCAAAATCCATTGTGGAGTTTAAGAGGGGACTAGATTTCTTTCTTGAGCACTATGATATTAGAGGATATAGATATTAGGTGACCAGCGGGGTTGTTGTTCTGGGTCTTATATTTAGGTCGGAACTATTAGAGGTTGATCCCGGGATTATTCTGACTGCCGTTTTGGAGTCGGGAAGGAATTCTTCCCTGAATGGGCCAATTGGCTTTTGCTCTTGGGGTTTTTGCCTTCCTCTGGATCAACAAGGGGGTTGAAATAGACTGAACTAAATGGACCTTGTCTTCATTCAGCCTAACATACTATGTTAATTTGTTAGCTATCTATCTATCTATTTAACTCATATCTATCTAATATCTATCTTTCTCCTATCCATCTATCTAAACTGGCTTCTCAGGTGGGCACACATACTACAAAACCATTGGCTATTTTTCAAGGATCCTTTGTCCATTAAGAGATGATACTGCATTACGAATTACCAATTCATATAACGTGAATCCATAATATGGCTGTGTGCATGAGGCCATTTGCAGAGAAATATACTGTACTTGTCTCGGTGTCCTTATTTACATTTAGTCCTTTCCTTTTATTTAACTCTGTGCAAACAATATTCATGTAATGATTGAACACGATCTATAGTATTTGCTTTTTGCTGTCTTTACAAACTTTGGCAAGGTCAAGAAGCAAAATAAACAGTACTACACTACATAATGCTTCACACCATGTTCATTTCAGAAACATAGATAGTGGAAGGGCAGAAAAAGACCACTTGGTTAATCTAGTCCGCCCTGATATTATTTGCTTGATACTAATTAGAGATGAGCGAGCACCAAAATGCTCGAGTGCTCGTTACTCGAGTCGAACTTTCAGTGATGCTCGAGAGTTCGTTTCAAGTAACGAACACCATTCAAGTCAATGGGCGACTCGAGCATTTTTGTATATGACTGGTGCTCCGCTAAGGTTTTCATTTGTGAAAATCTTAGCAAATCACCAAAGTCATGTAAAAAACACAGAAATGGATAGGGCAGGCGGGCAGCAACATGCAGGGCTGCATTTCGGGCTCCGAGGTCTCACTATTAAGCCACAATACTGGCAAGAGTGAGACCCCCCTCCCGCACTGTCAGCATAAAGATCGACAGCTGAGAGCTGAGAGCTGCCCCTGATTGGTCCCTGCGCTGAGCCAATCAGAGGCAGCACTCACTGAATGGGTGAGTGAGAGCTGCCTCTGATTGGTGAGGCTGTGACCAATCAGAGGCAGCTCATTCAGCTGGCGGGGATTTTAAATCCCCGGCTGCTGAATACTACTCGCAGCAGTTCAGGAGAACTGCCGGCCGGCCGCGGCTGAACTCCGTCTCCCAGGACAGGGTGAGTATATATATTTTTTTTACTTTTTACACATTTCTGGATGAATTTCAGGGAAGGGCTTATATTTTTTTAAGCCCTTCCCGAAAATTCATCCCGCACTCACTGGCAGCCCATTGCTTTCAATGGAGCCGGCTGTATTGCCAGCTCCATTGAATTCAATGGTCAGTGCTCGTTTAATCGAGACGAGTACCGCGTGGTGCTCGTCTCAAGTAACGAGCATCTCGAGCACCCTAATACTCGAACGAGCTCATCTCTAATACTAATCAGATTGGTTAAGATCTGGGCACTGCAAAAAACCCTGTAGCCATCTTGGGCAGTCCTGTAAAGTTGTATTGCAATTTCCTTGGGTCTGACATTTGTACTTTCCAGGACTCACATATTTAACATTTTCTCACCACATCCCCTTAACCTCCTCTTGATTTTGTGAGAGGGGTAGGTTGATTACATGTAGGATAGCATAGGTTTGAAGACCTAAGTGTTACTTCTGTCATATTTTAAGAGGTTATGATTTTCATGTATCAGTGCATATTTTTACCAATCTATTGATAATAAACAGGAAGGTCATATATTAATAAGTTGAGAAGATATTGAGTCCTGGCCTAGGGTTTCGAAGGCCTCCCGGTCTTGTTGCTTGCTTGTGTAATAATGTAAACTCTCCAATAAATGTCACTACTCTAACCCAGGAAGAAGTCCAAAGCCATCTTAAAAATATTAAAATAGACAAATTGCATGGTCCCAATGGCATACACCTCCAGGTTTTAAAGGAATTAAGTAGTGTGATACACAGATCCTTGTTTCTTATATTTAAGGACTCCATAGTGATGGGGTTTGTTCCACTGGATTGGCGAATCAGCAATGTGGTGCTGATATTCAAACAGGACTCAAAAAGTGAACCTGGAAATTTTAGGCCAGTAAGACTTACTTCTATTGTGGGTAAAATGTTTGAAGGGTTTCTAAGAGATGCTATCTTTGAGTACTTCAAGGAAAATAGTTGTATAACTCTGTATCAGTTTGGGTTTGTGAGAGAACACCCCTGTCACACCAACCTGATCAGCTTCTTCGAGGAGGTAAGTCCTAGACTGGACCGGGAGAGTAATTGTATCTTCTGTATCTGGACTTTTCCAAAGCGTTTGACCCCGTGCCTCATAAAAGGGTTGGAATATAAAATGAGAATGCTTGGTCCGGGCGACAAAATGTGTACGTGGTGTTAGGGATTAGCGTTAGGATAGGTAGCAGCGTGGGCATCCGCGGCCAGAGACAGTGACACCGGGCAATAAAGTTCTTCCATCCAGGCTTTGCCTGGGTTTATTGCAGCATAAACAAAACAAAACAGGCCTTAATTCCTGGCCCATATAAATTAACACCTGCTCGTCTGAGCATTCACTAAACATAGACCGGCCCTGACTACTTACTTGGAAACAACAATGCTTGCTGCGCACAGCCAGTCCGGTCCTCAGACCTGCAGAGGTCTCAGCACACACCTCTCCTAGGTGCGGAGGTTAGGGGCGTCTCCCTGTGAACCTCTGGCCTTCTCAGCCACGCCCTGGGCTAGCCGGGCTCCTAGCTCCACTGAGCCATCTCTCTGGCTTTCTCAGCCAATGTGTCCCTCAAGACCTGCAGGGCCAGGTTTTTATGAGGCCTGTTACCAGCCTCAACTGGTACGTGGAAGTGGCCATCCCACCCTTCACTTTGACCACTCCAGGAAAAGTCGGCCCGGAGCCACTTACACAACTACAACGTGTCAGTAACTTAATGTTACTGACACACAACTGCCGACTTCCTCCACCGAGCCCAGGCCACTCGGTGGCACATATCTGCCCAAGTGCTCCCTAAAGCCTCATAGAAGAGCATCCTAGGCAAAATATATCTGCCCTCCAGCCTTTTGCCAGTCACTGTCTCACAGTGGGTAAGTAACTGGTCAGTGATAGAAAGTAGAGGGGGGTTATAAATGGTACATACTCTAATTGGGTCACTGTTATTAATGCAGTAGTATATGGGTCAGTTTTGGGACCTATTCTTTTTAATTTATTTATTAATGACCAGGTAGAAGTGCAGTAAAATATTAATATTCGCAGATGACACAAAACTATATAAAGAAATTAACACTAGAGAGGACTCAAGGCGGATGCAAGAGGATCTGGATAAGTTTGGGCCCGAAAAGTGGCAAATGAGGTTTAACACTGATAAATGTAAAGTTATGTACATGGGCAGAGGAAATACATGTCGCTATTGCGCACTAAATGGGAAACCACTACATAACACTGACATGGAAAACGACTTGGGGATTTTAGTAAAATTCAGTTTCAGGTCAAACTTTGCTAAAACTTCTTTGGCTCAAATGTAAATTGTGCTTTTAGTACAGTTCTACCTGAATAAGTGTTCTCTTGGTTTATTTTGTATAAAACACTTGTCCTGAACACTGGTGTATAATACAAAGATACCCCTTGAGGAAGCTTTAGCGAAACGCGCGGTGGGGTGCAGGTATAAGGTTGGCACTATTGTTATGTTCATGTTCTTATTATTGTCTTGTACATGTGAATATGTAGTATTCAATATGCTTGTTGTATTATAGTCATCATTGGTAACATGATTCTGACAGCCTTTGATATCTTTTGCATAGACCTTTCTCTTTTAACATGGCATGCTATATGCCTTCCTTTTTTAATTATTTTTTTCTTTGTGTTTGGGAACTCATCTCTTCTGTTATTTGATATTTTAATGTAATTCTATTTAATAAAATGTAATTCTTTTTATTGAGGCTTTTGCATGCTGACCTCTTTTTTGCCTATCCATTCTGCAGCTGAGCATGTTTTTATGGTTGTAATATATGCAACTTTGATTTACTGTATTTCATTGTGTATAATACTGTCTAAGGCCTCGGTCACACTGCGTTTTTTCCCATGATTTGCGGTTCGCATAACGGATGCGCATCCGCAAATCGCGTGACCGGGGCCGACGATTCGCTGAAAAGGCTGCACCTAGCAGCGTTTTCAGTGAAACCGCCCTGCACTGCCCGCTATCCTCTGCCACAGCTGAAAGCAATGGGCTGCCGGCGAGCGCGGGATGAATTTTCGGGAAGGTCTTAAAAATATAAGCCCTTCCCTGAAAAACATCCTAAAATGTGTAAAAATAAAAAAAATATATATACTCACCTTTTCCCTGCAGATGGAGTTCAGCCGCTTCCGGCCAGCAGTTCTGCTGAGCTGCTCTGTGTAGTATTCAGCAGGCGGGGATTTAAAATCCCCGCCTTCTGAATGGGCTGCCTCTGATTGGTTACAACCCTCACCAATCAGAGGCAGCTCTCACTCACCCATTCATGAATTCATGAATGGGTGAGTGAGTGCTGCCTCTGATTGGCTGAGCGCAGGGACCAATCAGGGGCAGCTCTCAGCTGTCATTCAATAGCTGTCATTCTGGTTTGGTTTAAACTAATTTGAACTAAACTGAATTTCTTGCAAAAGTTCAGCAAACTGGCAGAACTGAACTTTTATAAAAGTTCACTTATTGCTACTTAAGATATATGATAAAACTAAATTTTCTGTGGCTACCAAAAATGAATCCTATCAGGGATGACCTTGAAATATTACGTTTCCTTTGTTCTACGTGGACATTGTTCTCACATGGTGTGGTGTGGAATAGGCTGGCTGAGATCCTCTTTCGTGTTTACATTAGTTACTAATTGCTTATAGTGAAAGTGAGTGGTGATTATCTTTCCTTTCGAGTCAATGAGGGTGGTGTTTAGATGCAAATTGCCACCTACAAAAGAAGTCGTCTTCAAAGCCTGTCTGACTAGAATCTGTCTTAATTGATTCAACTTGAGTCAGAACCTCATATTAATAATTTGACATGATTGTTCAATGAATCAAATTAAGTTATATAAATCATACTTGATTGGGCATATTCATAACACCTGACTTTTATTAGAGACCATAAATCTATTAATGAGACCTTATGCATACCGTGAACTTATAATGAAGCTTTTAATTCTTTTTTAAACTAAAAATTTTAAAAAATGACAAATTTAATTAAATTTGTACTGTGTGACCAAGGCCTGACGATTATATTATCTTATTAGGCTAAAGTGGCATCTCCCTAACTTCCAGCAGTCTTTAGATCCCCTTTACTTTAACTGGAGGCTGAGAAACCTCTTCCGTCACAACTAAATATATGAGGATAAGAAAAATTGGAAAGAGTGCTAAGGGTGAGCCGCTATAAAATCCAAACTGTATGAACACTTAAGACCCTTTTACATGCAATGATTATTGCTAAAACGGCCCAATGACTGAACGAATTGACAACATTTTTGCATAAAATTACTGACTTGAAATCATCTCTTTCTCCCTCATTAGCTAAAGTAAACTCAGTAGCAGTTGTTTGCTGAGGTGTTTCTGTGTGTTTATGCAAGGGATTATCTGGACAGCAGGATTCCATTGTCTTTTTTCCATAAGGCAAACAAACACTTCACCCTCAAGTCAGGACGCTAGTCAAAAGACTGCATAAATTCCATTCAAATTGAATGTCTTGAGTGGCCTGACAACTATTTTTATGCATGCTAAAAACCAGCATTAATTGTCAAGTGAACACGACTGCCCTTGTGCCCATGCTTACAAGTAACAATTATCGCTCACTTTCAGCCATCTGAACGAATTTTGAGTGATAATCGTTGCATGTAAAAGGGCCTTTACTAAGAGGCTAGGGGGAGAGTAGAACTCTCATATGCCTGAACCACCCCCCAAATAAACCTTAACATGGATGGGAGGCATAAGTCTTCATATTGGATACACCAAAGAGCTCAACAGATTGCAGAGAGCAAATATTACTTCCACTTGCTCACCAGTTTGTGATTCCTCTATACTGCATTTTATTAGTGGTTGGTCCTTAGTGCCCTCTCCTTTGCTTCTTATCCTCACATACATATGGAACAACTGTCTGCTAGAGTTGTGGATAGTGGCTTCTGATTCTTGTGGGGAAAGGTCCTACCCTTTGGTCCAAAATGATAACCGTGTTTATTGCCTATTTGGATTTAGTGTGGTACCAATCAGTACCACAAATTTGGTGGGTTTGATTTATTTGTATTATTCATCTTTGTCTCTGTGGAGCCTTAGGGAATATTTTTAATAACTAAAAATCTGTCTAGTTTTAAAGCCTAAACTAATCCCTAACTGCAGGGAAAAAATACACATACATCAACTTAGATGCGCTGTCATCCTGGCTGCAGCTTCCAACCAGGTCCTCGGCACAGATCTTCTTCTTTTCTTCAGGCTGGGGATTGAAAAATCCATGCCTCTTGGAAGCATTGGCTGTGATCAGCTGACACTTAGCCAATAACAGCCAGTACTCGATGAATGGCTGTGATTGGTTAATCGAGGGCTGGCTGTGATTGGCTGAGCGTCTGCCAATCACAGCGAGTGCTTCCAAGAGGCAGGGCTTTTTCAATCCCCAGCCAGAAGAGAAAAAGAAGATCAGTGCCAGGGACCCAGGGAGATGCTGCGGCCAGGCTGGCAGCATGTCTAAGGTGATATATGCGTTTTTAGTTTTTTTTTTTCTTCAGCTACGGCTAATTTTCGGGGAAGGGCTTATATTTCAGCCCCCCCCCCCCCCAAAAAAAAATCCTCACATGTGGTGCTACAAATTCGCGGTATCACTGTGAGAAACCGCAGTGGTATCGCATGAACCAGCAATGTGATATCACTGCGATTTTCTTGCGGCGATGTCGTGTCACCCAGGTGAACAAGACCTTAAAGGGGTTGTCCCGCGCCGAAACGGGTTTTTTTTTTTTTCAAACCCCCCCCCGTTCGGCGCGAGACAACCCCGATGCAGGGACGTAAAGAAAGCTTACCGGAGCGCTTACCTTAATCCCCGCGCTCCGGTGACTTCAATACTTACCGGTGAAGATGGCCGCCGGAATCCTCTTCCTCCGTGGACCGCAGCTCTTCTGTGCGGTCCATTGCCGATTCCAGCCTCCTGATTGGCTGGAATCGGCACGTGACGGGGCGGAGCTACACGGAGCCAGCATTCTGCACGAGCGGCTCCATAGAAGACTGCAGAAGACCCGGACTGCGCAAGCGCGGCTAATTTGGCCATCGGAGGGCGAAAATTAGTCGGCTCCATGGGAACGAGGACGCTAGCAACGGAGCAGGTAAGTAAAAAACTTTTTATAACTTCTGTATGGCTCATAATTAATGCACAATGTATATTACAAAGTGCATTATTATGGCCATACAGAAGTGTATAGACCCACTTTCTGCCGCGGGACAACCCCTTTAATAGCATTGAGTTTCATAGCAGTATTATCACCCTACAAAGCTTGCCCACTTGACAGGAAAGAGAAGCTTACAGTTACAAAAGCCATGCAGACAGATGGAAAAAAACACAAAACACAGGTTAACTCCTTAGTGACATTCAATGTACATCGTCAGGTATGTGTGGGGTTAAGAAGAAGCAGCCCTGGAGCTGGGCCTGCAACATAGATGGTGGATGTTAGCTGTGTTTGACAGTAGCCCCTGGCAGCAGCATCGTAATCATAGGTAACTCCGATCATGGCTGGTGACCATTTAAATATCAATGATTTTGATAGCAGCATTTAAATGCCTCAAATGCAATTTAAAGCTTCTTTCACATAAGCGCATATCGGCCGTCCATTTCACGGCCGGCCGATATGCGCTGTAATCTGATGCATTGGATTCCAATGCATCAGATCACATGGGCGTATTTGCGAGATGTAAACACGCCTGGCTGGCCAATATAGCACCGGGAGTTTTTACGTCGAGCCCAAAACATAGTTCTGGAACCATGTTTTGAGGCGGAATACGTCGGCCGTTGCATTTGCTCCTAAGGGAGTCCATGGCAGCGGCAACAGGTTGGAGGGAGTTTAACAGCGTGGCTGCTAAACTCCCTCCCTCTGTTCTCCTCTCCTTCCCTATGCATGCTTACCTCTCCTCCCTGCTCGGTCTGTGCAATAGGAGGGGGTGGGGTGGGGTGGAGCTAAGCACCGATCTGCCCTCCTCCTCCCATTGATGATTATGAACAAGGGCGGAACATGGGCAGAGCTAAGCGCCAGCCCTGTCCCCGCCTCTTGTCCATAGCCATCAATGGAAGGAGGCGGGCGAACCGTCACTTAGCTCTGCCTCCGTCTCGCCCCCTCCCACTGCACAGACCGAGCAGGGAGGAAGGAAGGTAAGCCTGCGATGGGGAGGGAGGGGAAATGGGAGATGGCCTGCTGAGGTCGGCACATTTGCGCCAGCCTCACCAGGCCATATGAACGGGTGCACAAACGTTTCATTTGTGCTCCCGTTCACCAGTTTTTTTGCCCCTAAAGTAGGGTATATCAGCCGGATATAAAAACGGCTGGCCGATATGCATTCGTTTGAAAGAGGCCTGAATGTCAAGAACAGTTCTCTCACAATGAGATTGTGTGCAGCTGTTCCAGTGTCATGACAGTCTGGAGCCTTGTGAAGATCACCAGGACTGTCATGTAATATCTAATATGATATGCCTCTGACATGTAAAATGCCTTCAGGAATACAATATACTACAATACTTCATTATTTTATAATTATATCTCTGAAATGAATCATTTTGGGTAGCCACAGAAAATTCTGCCACATTACATGTCTCATGGAACAAGACTGGGGGAACCTTAGAATGCAATATCTTTTGAACTTATTAATAAATGTTTGCTATCAATAGATCCTGGTTCTCCTCCTACCTATCTGACCGCTCTTTCAGCGTCTCCATTGCTGGCTTTACTCCGCTCCTCTTCCCCTTGCTGTTGGGGTCACCCAGGGCTCGGTCCTCGGCCCCCTCCTTTTTTCTATCTACACAGCCCCTATTGGACAAACCATCAGGAGATTTGGCCTCCAATACCACCTGTATGCTGACGACACCCAGCTATACACCTCTTCCCGTGACATCTCTGCACCTTTCCTCTAAAACCTCACCGACTGTCTGTTCGCTAACTCTAACACTATGTTTTCTCTCTAAGTAAAACTAAACCTCTCTAAAACTGACTTACTGGTATTTCCACCCTCCACTAACCGACCTCCTCCTGACATCTCCATCTCAGTGTGTGGCGCCACCATAACTCCTAGACAACATGCCCACTGCCTTGGAGTCATATTCGACTCTGATCTATCATTTACCCCCTACATCCAATCTCTCACCCGAACATGTCAGCTGCACCTCAAGAACATCGCAAGAATCCGCTCTTTTCGCACTGTGGACACGCTAAAAGTGCTTATTGTTGCCATCATCCACTCTCTGCTCGATTATTGCAACTCGTTGCTGATCGGCCTCCCCTGCTCCAGACTCTACCCTCTTCAATCCATCCTGAATGCAGCAGCCAGGCTCATCTTCCTGTCCAGCTGCTACTCGGACGCCTCTGCCCTGTGCCAGTCACTGCACTGGCTGCCCATTAAATACAATTTAACCTCACTATCATTATCCACAAAGCCCTCTATAGCACAGCGCCCCCTATATCGCCTCCCTCATCTCAATCCATCACCCAGCCCGGGCTCTCCGTTCTGCTAACGAAACCAGACTGAGTGCCCCGTTAATTCGAACTTCTCATTCCCGCCTCCAAGACTTCTCCAGAGCAGCACCAGTCCTCTGGAACGCACTACCAAAGGCTACCCGAGCAATCCAGGACTCGCAGAACTTCAGGCGTGCTCTAAAAACGCACCTCTTCAGGGAAGCATACCGCATTCCCTAAACAAACCCCTCTGTACTCCGCCTGATAACATGCTCCCTGACCTACTGACTGCAATCCTTGCTAGCTGTCATAAACCGCTCCTGCAGTCATAACGATCCTGCCCTCACACAGCCAAATGTCTGACCATTGTCTATGTGTATATCACCCCTCACTCTCCCCCTCGCCATACAGTGCACATCTCCAGCCCTTTACCTTCTGTATCACCCCATTACTTGTAGTATGTAAGCTCGTTGGAGCAGGACCCTCACCCCCTACTGTTTCCATCAACTGATTCCTATGTAACCGCGGTTCTGTAATTTTAGTTTTTTTTTTGTTTCTATATTATTCCTGTCTATGTAAGCGCTGCGGAATATGTTGGCGCTATACAAATAAAGATTATTATTATTATTGACAAAATGATCTACTGAAAAATATGGTCATAACTTTTCACTTTATGTTTCCTACAAAAAAGGCATAAGTAAGAATTATGTCTTAAAACCTATTTTATCCTACGTGTAATCAACCCACCCATCTCACAGGGTCAGGTGTAGGGCTAAGGGGGTATAGCTAGAACCTTTTAAATAAGTATTGCAATATAATGTATAGGAGATCAAATGATCACTAGTTTATGTCCCCTTTAGGGACTAAAAAAAAGTTAAAAACATTCAAATCAACCTTTTTTTCAAATAATACAAAAAACAAAAAATATCAAAAGTTAAAATAAAACTTTTTCCCATGCCAATCATAAAAAAAATCTAAGAAAAAATCATATGTGGTATTGTCAGGTCCATAAAATTTTGATTTGTTCAAATAATTCAATATTTACCCTGAATCGAGAAAAAAAAATACACAATACCAGAATTCTGCTTATTATTGCCAAGAACAAATGTATGTAACAAAAAAGCTATCAAAAAGTTGTATGTACCTCAAAATAGTACCAATAGAAACTACAAGTTATCCTGAAAAAGAAGGCCCTCACACTGCTGTATCAACAGAAAAATTTTATAAAAGGTATGTCGGTTAGAAGACGGCGAAAGCAGTTTTTTAAAAAGATATTTTAGGTTTTAAAAGAAGTATAGCAACCAATAAAACTTATAAATTTGGTGGAGATGAGCGAACCTACTCGGCCACGCCCCTTTTTCGCCCGAGTGCCGCGATTTTCGAGTACTTCCGTACTCAGGTGAAAAGATTCGGGGGGCGCCGTGGGTGAGTGGGGGGTTGCAGCGGGGAGTGGGGGGAGAGGGAGAGAGAGAGGGCTCCCCCCTCTCCGCCACGCCTCCCACCGCCCCCCGAATCTTTTCACCCGAGTACGGAAGTACTCGAAAATCGTGGTGCTCGATCGAGTAATTACTCGAAACGAGTACGTTCGCTCATCTCTAAAATTTGGTATTGCCATAATGATACTGACCCACAGCCTAAAGTTATCTTGTCATTTTTGCCACAGTGTGTACACTGTAAAAATAAGATCCCTGCCCCCCCCCCCCCAAAAAAGTGACACGATTGCATTGTTTCCATTTTACTCCATTTAGAACTTTTTAAAAGTATTTCAGTACATTATGCTACAGTAAATATTTAAAAACACAACTGGTCATGCAAAAAATAAGCTCTCAGACAGCTACGTCCATGGAGAAATAAAAAACATGATTTTTTGAAAGTGTGTGTGTGTGTGTGTGGGGGGGGGGAGGACAAAAATAAAAGAAAAACAAAAAATGCTGAAGAGTTTATACATACAAATAGATTAGATAGATACTGTGTTTCCCTGAAAGTAAGACCCTATCTTATATTTAATTTTGCCCCCAAAAGAGGTCTTATTTTTGGGGAATGTCTTAGTATACTTACCTGGAAGGCTCGGTCCACATCCCTCAGTGTTGTGGCATTGATAGGCCAATTCATATATCCTACTTCCACAATGTGATGGAGGTGATTGGTTCCCAAGCGCTGCTCTGCCAAACAATGCAGTGCTGGATGAACCACTCACAGCCAGCCATCGCATTGGTTTATTGAGCGCTGCTTTGATTGCCTGAGAAGTGCTTAACAACCAATCAGAGCTATCGCTTCCTGGAGGCAGGATTTATGAATCCCACAACCAGGAAATGATCTTCTGTGGGTAAAGAGGACTGCAGGAAGCATGCTGGAGCTTCAGAGAGCAGCGGAAGGGAGCCTGCTAGGTAATGTATTGCTTTTTAAAAAAAAATTTAATGCAGCTAGGGCTTACTTTTAGAGTAGGGTCTTCTATTTCCAAAAAAATATGGGTAGGGCTTATTTTCGGAGAAACAGGATAGATAGATAGGAGATAGATAGATATGAGATAGATAGATAGATAGATAGGAGATAGATAGGTAGATAGATAGATAGATAGATAGATAGATAGATAGATAGATAGATAGATAGATATGAGAGATAGATAGATAGATAGATAGATAGATATGAGAGATAGATAGTTAGATAGATAGATAGATATGAGAGATAGATAGTTAGATAGATAGATAGGAGATAGATAGATAGATATGAGAGATAGATAGATAGATAGATAGATAGATAGATAGATAGATAGATAGATAGATAGATAGATAGATAGATAGATATGAGAGATAGATAGATAGTTAGATAGATAGATAGATAGATAGATAGGAGATAGATAGATAGATAGATAGGAGATAGATAGATAGATATTTCTCATATATTTTATATCAGTAATATTGGAAAATGTTGTACTCAGTAAAGAATGTTCTCGGCTTAGTAGAAATCTTTATGCAGCAGACAATTGCTACATATTACCAATTGTGTTTATACCATGAAAATGGCTTTATAGTAAGGAGAATGATGGCATATATAGTTTTAGTTCTCATTACAGATTAACAGATCTGGGAGATGATGCAGAAATGTTCCTTGTTATCACAGCTTTATTGTCTGCCTCTGTACATCTGTTGTGGAATTCATAAAAAAATGATCAGACATTTAAATAATCCATTGTGGCTTGGAATTTTCATATTGTTTTGGTGCATTAAAATCTGGATGAAAAGCTTGTATATCTTAAATTTACAGTATCTTAAATAGCAGAACATCTGGGTTGTGTTTCTGTCTGCCTTTTCTTGTTCCTTTAAATTTACTTAGAAGTTATGATGTGCATGAAACGCGAAAGATCTTGCAAGTGACAGGTGTTAGTCCAAGCTGACAAAATATCTAAGAATATGTTCATATTTATGCTTAAGATGGTCTTCAAAATGCCTTAAAGGTACAGTCCAGCTCTATGGTATGACAGATTGCCAGATTTGTATCCTGCGATCAGTACTGCTACATTTATTTAAAATGCATTCAACGTTACATATGTGGCTTATATGCAGAAGATTTAGTTCACAGCTGATGACTGGGAAATTATAAGTAACATTGCATTGAGAATCAAGGATGATTTTAAAGGGGTTCTCGGGGACTTCTATTGATAAATTATCATTCGGATAGGTCATCAATAAATGATTGGTGGGGGTACGTCACTTAGAATCCCCATCTATCAGCTGATTCTTGGTGCTGCTGTCACATAGACAGCAGACTTTGCTGTTCGTAGTGCAGCAGCCCAGTTTAGTATTGCAAGCGCAGCTCTCATTGAATTCAATAGGAGCTATCGGCAATATCAAACCAGGCTGTTGCAATGTTCTCAGCACTATCTGCTTCCAGCACTGTCCACACTAATGGTGGTGCTGCGAATCAGCAAGAATACCGAGCAATGGACCCCACCGATCATCTGCTGATGTCCAATTCCAAGGATAGGTCATTCATTGAAAAAAATTGCCCAAAGTTCAAGACCACCCCTTTAACTAATGCTGCTTTTAGTTTATATTATTCTATGCGATCTATAACTATTTTGGCAAAAACACATAATGGCACTTTTATTATTAAAACTACTAGTTTTCTGGTGCAAATTGCACCAGAAAACTGTCTAAGGTGATGTGTGCCCATTTGTCATCTGTTTTTAGACACTTTATGACACTTTGTAAGACTTGTCTAACAAGTCGAAGAGGAGTAGCCCAAATTTATAGGTCATAACTGGAGAATAAATTGAAGGTCATAACAGGAGAATGAAAGTACAATGGGGCACCAAGTACAATAATATAAAAGGGTAAAGCCCCATTTACACAGGACGAATGTCGGGCAAACGATGCCCGAAACTCATTCCCGCATGTACTCGCTCTTGTGCTGTTGCACAGAAGTGAGTATCGTTGGCTCGCATCGGGGCGGCTGGAGAAGATTTCACTCCTCACTCTCCCCCGCCACTCTCCATTCACTTAACACAGCGGCTGTTCAGTACTGAACAGCTGCTATTTACATTGAATGATCATCGTTCAGGATTTTATGCAGCCTAAACGATGAACGATGAGTGTAAACAGCAGCCGTTCAGTACCAAACGGCCGCTTTGTTAAGTGAATGGAGATGGGCAGGGAAGAGTAAAATCTCCTCCTGCCATCCCGCCCCCCTGCTGGCCGCTCTGTCAGAAAGCCAATGATACTCGCTTCTGTGCAGCAGCATGGGAGCGAGGACACACTGGGATGAGTGTCGGGCAACATTTACCCGACATTCGTCCCTTGTAAATGGGGCTTAAGAAAATATACAATGCATCATGCAGAATAGTACAATGGTTTCTCAATAAGAGACAGAACAATCTCATTGTTAGTTTGGCTTTAAACTCAAATTGCGTTTCAAGCTACATTGAGTTGAAAGCTAACGTCAAATTGAAATGAATATTACATAGGTAGAAATGAGAGATGAGCGAGCCTACTCGGCCACGCCCCTTTTTTGCCCGAGTAGCGCGATTTTCGAGTACTTCCGTACTCGGGCGAAAAGATTCGGGGGCCACCGTGGGTGAGTGGGGGGTTGCAGCGGGGAGTGGGGGGGAGAGAGAGAGGGCTCCCCCCTGTTCCCCGCTGCTACCCCCCGCTCCGTCACGCCACCCCCCGCCACCCGCCGAATCTTTGCACCCGAGTACTGAAGTACTTGAAAATCGCGGTGCTCGATCGAGTAATTACTCGAAACGAGTAGGTTCGCTCATCTCTAGTAGAAATACAATAAATATAATGGGGCAGATTTACTAATACTGTTTAATAGTTAGACCGTGCAAACTTAGGCTAGCCAGTCTTTAAATGCTCCAGATAAATAATTTCACAATTTTTGGTGCATTTTTTTGACACACTGTGTTGCATTTAGACCATATCCTATTTGGTGCAACTACTGGTGCACAATGTTGCATTTAGGCTATGTCATCTATTTTATCAAAGAACTCTCCCTTTGCGGAACTCAGCATCGACCAGCCTTAAACCTAGTGCAAGGATGCAAAATCATAAGTGTTAAAGTCAGTAAAGATGCTTAATAATACACAGGGTTATGACAATTCATTTTCCTGATTTGAAACCCTCATAACTGATACTTAATAACACTCAGATACATTAATTTGATATAAATGGAAACAGAAACTCAAAAAGTTTTGTTGCACAACCTCAAAAATGTTTTTCAGTGAAACCGCCCCACACTGCCCGCTATCCTCTGCCACAGCTGTGCCACAGCTGTGGCAGAGGAGAACGATGTTCGCCCATTGAATTCAATGGAGCCGGCAATACAGCCGGCTCCATTGAAAGCAATGGGCTGCCGGAGAGTGCGGGATTAATTTTCGGGAAGGGCTTAAAAATATAAGCCCTTCCCTGAAAATCATCCTAAAATGTGTAAAAATTTTTAAAAAATTTGTGAATGGGTGAGTGAGAGCTGCCTCTGATTGGTGAGGGCTGTGACCAATCAGAGGCAGCTCATTCAGCAGGCGGGGATTTTAAATCCCCGTCTGCTGAATACTACACAGAGCAGTTCAGCAGAACTGACGGCCAGACGCGGCTGAACTCCGGCTGCTGGGAAAAGGTGAGTATACATTTTTTTTTTATTTTTACACATTTTAGGATGATTTTCAGGGAAGGGCTTATATTTTTAAGCCCTTCCCGAAAATTCATCCCGCGCTCGCCGGCAGCCCATTGCTTTCAATGAAGCCGGCTGTATTGCCGGGTCCATTGAATTCAATGGGCGAACATCGTTCTTCTCTGCCACAGCTGTTACAGCTGTGGCAGAGGAGAACGATCTTTAGTATATGTTCTCAATGGAGTCGGCGCTGCTGCCGCCGGCCCCATTGAGCGCACATATAGAACACAGCAATGCGCAGAACGCAGATAGGTGCGTTTTGCAAATTGTTGTGTCCTATAATTGATCGGACATCCGCATAAAAAGCAGACATGTGACCAATCCCATCGGGATGCATTTGGTCTCTATATCTGCAGATCGCAAGCGCGTCTGCAGATCGGACCAAAAAACGGTCGTGTGACCGAGGCCTGAGCCTGTAGTCAATTTCCTTGCATACACGTTCTACAGTATCACGATTGACTGCTGCAATGGTTTCTGTCATGCATACTCACAGATCATGCATTACAGATGGTAAGGATGGCATGTAGACACTATCTTTGATAACTGGTAGATGGGAAAGTCAAGGACACAAAATGCTCTCCTGTCTTTGTTGGCAGCCATTTTGTCTCATATTCCCATAGTGATATAAAACTTTTTGGGCCTCATTTAGCAAAATTGTCCAACGGTAAGACTGTCCCTATTTCCTTTAGCAAACAATCACAGTACAGCTTTTATTTTACCTCAGCTGCTTGAGAAATGAGAGCTGCACTGTGATTGGTTGTTAGAGGTAACAAGGACAGTTTTACTGTTAGACACTTTTTCTAAATGAAAATTTTTGATTTTCCGTTTCCATTAATATCAAATGTACGTATCTGGGTGTCATTACACATGAGTTATAAGTGTTTCTAATAGGGAAGCTCATTTGTAAGACATATACCCCGAGGCCAAATTAAGCCCAGGTGTTAAAATCTGGAAAGTGCTCATTAATTTAAATTCCCATTTTTTCTGCCTCTGTCATTTTTAAGAATTCCTTTGAGTATCAAAACTTTTAAATCCATTAAACTGTGATCCAGTCGAGAGAAATAGTTCCCCACAGGTGTATCTGACTTTTTTGTTATTGTGTATCTGTGAAAATTCACAGTGGTCGGTATTTCCTGTTTTGATTCTCTAATATAGACTCCATCAGGACACTTTGTACACCGTATCATGTACATACCTTTGGAGGATGTACAGGAAAAAGTATCAGTGATTTTATAGTCTTGTTGTGTGTTGGGTATGTTGGTGGTGTTTGTAGGATGCACTGCAAGTCACCTCCCATGACAAGGAGTCATAAAAACAATGTGAGGGACAGGTGGAGAGTATCAGGTAAATCCAGTTAATATAGGTGGAGCACAAAAATGGGAGAAAGACTGGAAAGGGCCTCTATATCATCTGAAAGTTATTAAAAGCCTAGAAAGAGTCAGCCAGGAAGCTTCCAAGATTTAATGAGAAGATATCAGTTCAACGTGTTTCATAGATAAATGGTCAGGAGGAGTATCATCTCACCTTAGAAGATCAGGGAGGAAACTTATAAAGCCATCCACATTCCTCTGGGTAATATGCAAATAAGGAAGATGGAAAAATACCTCTTGCAGCGCCACCTATTGGATGGCAGCATTCCTTCAAATCAATGCTGTTGCAGCCATGGTTTAACGTGCACCTATATATTTCTATTGAGATATATTTCTATTGGGTAGTGCTGACCTGTTTTATTCCTTTTTTTTTGTGGGTTGGGAGGAGTATCATCTCTCCTTAGGGAGAGCACCAAGAAGGTGAGTGAGCAGACTTATAAAGCCATCCATGCTCCTCTGGGTAATATGCAAATAAGGAAGATGGAACCTATAACAGTGCCACCTACTGGATGACAGCATTCCTTCAAATCAATACTTGACCCTTTATACAGGTCTGTAGAGGTCTCATAGATAAACAACACATAGCCCCTTCCTTTACAGCACAGACACCAATCATGCAGAGGATCAGACGCATTATATATGGAAGTGACTGCATTGATGTATTTGATTTCTGTGCTCTTGAGGAAGGAGACATGTATTGTATATCCCCAAAATGCATCAAGATGATATTTTCTCAATAAAATTTGGAAACTTCTTGGCTGACTTTTTCAGGGCTTCCATTGGCTTCCATGGGGTAGAGAGTAATTTCTCCACACACATGTATGTGGATTTGCCTGACACTCAATGCACATTCCTTAAATTGTTTTCCAGTTTCTGCACACTTTGTGATCTATCTGTGGAGGTGGATGATCCAGTAACACGCAGTATACAGAATCCAGGATTTCTGTGTGTACTGCATCCCAGGTGATTGGGACTGGCTTGTTTTAAAGCTTTCCTGAAATAATAATGGCATCATTGGCTGCTGAACACTCAGTGGGTCCTATTGCTAATATTGAGTGAACTGAAACAGTTGAACCTTGTTTGTCTTAGTCGAAACCATTAAAATTCCTCCCTCTTCCATTTTATACACCAGTTTTAGGAGCACTGGTGAAATTCTGTTTAGTGCCTAATTTTTGCCAAAATTTGGCATATTGGCTGAGCCAAACTTTTCAAAAGTTTACTCATCCCTACCTAGCACACAACATTCTCCATATTTCCTGGGTGCTCCATTGGGCATCTGTTCTGTATTACTGTTATTTATGACCAAGATTGTTACTGTTTATGGAAAAATAGCTGACCTTTTTTATCATCGAATAGAACCCTATAACTAATGTTACATAATACTATAAAATTATAATTTTGAAATGAATGCTATGTTCTTACAAATACAAACTGTTGTAAATGTTTTATTCTGTACGTGGGAATTAATAAAGAATGATAAACATTGAATCTGTTGGAAGATTTTGAGTGGTCTTCCACTTACTTACATTTACTTAAAATCTACGTTCTCGAATACTTTCTAAACTTTAACACCAGTACAATTCCTGTCTAATTCAAAAATAAGAAAAAAAGGAAAAAAAATAGGCATTATGATTAGAATAGTCCAAACAGAAGCGGATTCAAATTGAATCGGGAAATGAAGACAAAGAACAAGCAAGCTGTACTCAAGAAGCAAAATAACCCTCCATTTTGTCTTAGCTGTAATTACCTAGTCAGTGAAGAAATAAAAGCCTGGAAAATCAATTTCATAAGAAAATCAATGGTTTAAACAATTTAAGGAGCACTCATAATTTTAAATCTTCCTACAAGGAACAGATGCAAGGCCCGATCACCTTCAAAGTGAAGTGCTTCGATAATTTTACATTGTACTGAAATGAGAAGACTCAAACCCCACATTCTCTTCTAAATGGAAGCAATCTCGAATATCTGAACCACTCCAATAATTGTAACTATCTCTTTTTTCTCAAATTCCGCCAATTTCCCTAATGACTTCGTTACATGTAGTAGTGATTGTCTTCTTCCAATTGTTTTATTTTTCAGCCTTTTTTTTCTAGTTAATTTCTTTAAACGAGAAGCTTTGTTTTTTTTTTAACATATACAAAGTTACGTAATTGATTCTCCGTTGTAGAGTAATTTGACTTTAGGCAAAAAAATTTTTTTTGAAAGTCTTAAGAAAATACAATTTAGAACCATACAGCCATTTAAGGAATATAGATGTTATCAATTTCAAGGCCAAGCAATAGGTTTCACAGTGAATTGCAATTCTGCCCAGGAATACTGCACAAATTATGCAATTAAAATAGCAAGATCCTCTTCAAATTAGAAAAGCAAATTGTTACATATCATAAGTAGCTGCTTTTCTCTTTAATGGCAGTCGCTAGGATGAATCATGATCTACATTATTTTATATCAAAGTACAATGAAACACACATTACCAAAGATAATCTGCATAATGTCTGGGAAGGGATCTGAAGTCTCAGTGCAACAATGAATGCAGTATTTAAAATGCAAAACCCAAAGACATTATTATGTTTTTGATTTCTTGTGCCACAGCTTCTCCTGATCTGTTTTATTACTGGCACAGTACAATAGACCAGGTTCTGCATGTGTGCTGCTATGATAAAGGAGCGCAGGAGGAAATAAAAGGGCCTTTTATACATAAATTGTTATCAAAGGGATTATGCCATAAAACCATAGGAAAATAAGAAAGATATAACAAAAGTTAAATTGTGAATTCCTTTCCTGTTGATTAATGGCTACTCATAATTTTATCATAACATGGTAGCGTTGTAAAAAAAACACGAGACAATGGATACCCCACTGTGGGCTGTAAAGATATCACCCAACAGTTCACTTGTCTCATAAAATGCCAGGGTACACCTTCCATAATAAGAGATAATAAGTAGCTTACAGTTTTGTATTGCGTTTATGACTGATTTTTATGGATTTCTACCACAAAATTGTAATATTTGCGATGTGACTGTCATATGTTATCATTGGTTAACTCGAATAATAATGGTTGGATTCGGAATGGTAAACTTTGAGTCTTCCGAAAGTAGATCCTCTCAATTTAGGGTGATTCTGAAAACTGAAGAATATGAGCATCACAGGCATATGGTATATGTATGATCAGTAGTGATGAGTGAACTTTTCAAAAGTTTGGTTCGGCTTGTTCGCCAAATTTGGGCAAAAAGTATGGTTTGGTCCTAATTAGTTTGATTCAAACCTGGACTTCACTAATACCCCTATAGCTGATGTATAATACTGTTTAAGATCCATAAAACCTCTGTATAACACAAGAAGAAGAAACATTTGTGGATTCGACTGAGACAAACTGCCCGATATTCGGGTCTACGCTGAACCAAAATGTTAGCAATGTTGAACCCAAAACAGGGTTCAACTGTTTTTGTTCGCTCAACAGTTGTGAATGATTAGAGTCCTAGTATACAGCAGTATGCATGGAACCTCTATGATGCCACATAGAGTCCCATTGCCATTGGGTGGACTAGCTAGTCTGTCCAAACAGACCTCAGTGGTCAGACTTTGTGTTCGTTGCTCTACCTAGTTGGGTCTTTGAGAACTCCGGTCTTCCTCCTTGCCCTCCTCCTCATGGACAGTTGGGTTTCGCTGCAAGTATTAGGTAACCAGCTGGGTAGATCGAAAAAGCATAAACTGTGGAAAGCTAAGCACAAATACCAGTGATGCAGAATAAATGCATTAGCCAAAAGAGAAGACTAAAATTCAGGTCAGGGACACACCAAAGTCAAAATGCAGCAGAGTACCTATAGGCCATAGCATGGAATGCAGTAGCAAAGCCAGGCAGACCAGAGTCAGGTAAAATTAAAATTAAAGGCACCACTGTGAATCCAGAAAAGAGTCAAAAGTAATCCAGATCAAAAGTCCAAGAAAGCAATCCAGCATAGCACTAGAGAAATACACTGAAAGGTCAGTAACTGACATCTAAGTTCTAGTCAAGCTTGGTTGTATAGTCTGGTTAGACCGCAAGTTTATAACTGCTGATGACTATGAACCAGAGAGGATAGTTAACTCCTGAAACTATACGGTGTGGTCACATAGCTAAGTCAAGATGCAAATTGTACAGCAAAGCTAAATAGCTCACAGGGATCCAATGGCTATACAACTCACAACTGTTACCTGCTCAGGCCGCTACAGTATCTACCGGTAGGAGGGCAGAAAGGTTGATTTGTGACACCCATATACCACTGTGTGGTATTTTCTGACAATCATATTGTCCCCTAAGGCAATACTCTAGAGCAAGATCAATTCCGTAATTCATGCATACCACAAAACTTTGTGCGCTACTCTATGTATTGGTAGTTGTATAACATGAAACGAAAATTTTGTGAATATTAATTTATGATTCAATAGCTTTTTTTTCTATTTGCCAACTGCTTCAATTTCAATAAGAATCTAAGAAAATGCTATCTTAAATGTATGCATTAGATGGGCAGATGGATAGATAGATAGATAGATAGATAGATAGATAGATAGATAGATAGATAGATAGATAGATATGAGATAGATAGATAGATAGATAGATAGATATGAGATAGATAGATAGATAGATAGATAGATAGATAGATAGATAGATAGATAGATAGATATGAGATAGATAGATAGATAGATAGATATATAGATATGAGATAGATATGTAATAGATAGATAGATAGATATGAGATAGATAGATAGATAGATAGATAGATAGATAGATAGATAGATAGATAGATAGGAGATAGATAGATAGATATGAGATAGATAGATAGATATGAGATAGATATGTAATAGATAGATAGATATGAGATAGATAGATAGATATATAGATAGATAGATATGAGATAGATATGTAATAGATAGATAGATAGATATGTAATAGATAGATAGATAGATAGATAGATAGATAGATAGATAGGAGATGGATAGATAGATAGATATGTAATAGATAGATAGATAGATAGATAGATAGATAGATAGATAGATAGATAGATAGATAGGAGATGGATAGATAGATAGATATGTAATAGATAGATAGATAGATATGTAATAGATAGATAGATAGATATGTAATAGATAGATAGATAGATATGAGATAGATAGATAGATATGAGATAGATAGATAGATGGATAGATAGATAGATAGATAGATAGATAGATAGATATGAGATAGATAGATAGATAGATATGAGATAGATAGATAGATATGAGATAGATAGATAGATATGAGATAGATATGTAATAGATAGATATGTAATAGATAGATAGATAGATAGATAGATAGATAGATAGATAGATAGATATGAGATAGATAGATAGATAGATAGATAGATAGACAGATAGATAGATAGATAGAGAGATAGATAGATAGATATGAGATAGATAGATATGGGATAGATAGATATTTCTCATTTCTATCTTTAAAATTGCCTATACATGCACATTACTGCTTTAAGAAAACATGTAAGGCTTGAGAAATTACTCTCAGTCTAACGAGTTCTTTTCCACTGACTACAGACATCATTAGGGGATGGCTATAGCCTGAGGCCGTGCATGAACTTTTTCCTCTAACTGTACACTTTATGTATAATTTAGCTCTCGTGCCTAAATTATTCAAGCAAATAGTGAATGAAAATAATGGTGTTCACTGAGACCTAACAGACTACTAAAGAAATACTTTTTTATAATATTGATTTACATTTTAAGCCTCTTTTATCATAAAAATCAAATGTAGTCGAATATGGATGTCTTTGAATCTCCTTAATGTAATTTTCTGGATTTGGGATCCAATGGACGGTTTGTAGAAATCAAGTACAAACTGTTGGCATTCTGTCAGTGGGTGGCTTTGTTAAAGATACATTAAAGGCTACTAACCAGAGATCGAGGTGCATGCTAAAGCCTGCTGATGTATTATATGTAATTCTGGGCAGGACTCCTGGGTCAAGAAATACATTACTGCTTTAAATAATCAACCAGTGTGATACCTAAAACACACTGACACACAATTATACTGGAAACCACCTATTGGAACTTTCAGGATAAATGCAAAATACAATAAATATCCCCAGGACAAAAATTTACATAGATTCAGTCAAGGAAAAATATCAGTGTTTACTGAATGGTAAAATTATATTGAAAGAAGTTAAAGGGGGCGTTCCAGGCAACTTTTATTTTTTACAATATAATTTTTTTTAGACATGACGTGAAATGGAGATTTATAGAATTAAAGAAAAATGATAAACAAACATTAAAAATGGAAATTTCACATAAATATTAGGTCATTTCTAACTATAGATTATTAGGGCTCCCACCCACTGGCAATATTTTCTCCACTGCGATGTGATTCTAAAGTTAAAGTCTCGCATCGCAGTGCGAGAAAAAATCGGCATGACGCCGGGATATCGGCATCACGCCGACATATCGCCAGTCTTTTCAATGGGGCCAGCGTCAGCAGCGCTAGCCCCATTGAAAAGAGATGGAGAATGCCGGGGACTTCTGTCACAGCTGTAACAGCTGTGACAGCTGTGGCAGGAGTTTGGTTCATCCCCGCGCGGACCGCGGGGATGAAGGAATCCTCTGCCACAGCTGTCACAGCTGTGGCAGAAGTCCCCAGCATTCTAGCCCATTGCTTTCAATGGGATCAGCACTGCTGCCGATCCCATTGAAAGCACTGGTTTCTGCCAAGCCCAGCAGAATGATTATCAGGGAAGCTCTTGAAATATAAGCCCTTCCCCGATAACCAAGAATAAATGAGTAAAAAAATTAAAAAATGTATTACTCACCTCTCCTGCGCTCAGCCGCATCCTCCTTCTGGCTCCCCGGCACTGCTATTAAGCTCTTTCAGCAGTCGGGGATTTAAAAATCCCCGCCTCCTGAAAGGGCTGTGCAGATTGGCTGAGTGCTCAGCCAATAGCTAAGCAGTAGCTGCTATGGGCTGAGCCCTCAGCCAATCTGCATAGCCCTTTCAGGAGGCGAGGTGTTTTAAATCCCCGACTGCTGAAAGAGCTTAATAGCAGTGCCGGGGAGCCAGCAGGAGGATGCGGCTGAGCGCAGGAGAGGTGAGTAATAAATTTTTTTATTTTTTTACACACTTATTGATGATTATTGGGGGAAGGGCTTATATTTCAAGCCTTTCACCGATAATCATTCTGCGGGGCTTGGCTGAAACCATTGATTTCAATGGGATCGGCAGCAGTGCCGATCCCATTGAAAGCAATAGAATAGAATGCCGCGGACTTCTGCCACAGCTGTGACAGCTGTGGCAGAAGTCCGCAGCATTCTCCCTATGCTTTCAATGGGGCTAGCGCTGCTGTCGCTAGCCCCATTGAAACCACTTGCAATATGCTGGTTCTATACCGGCCTCTTTCTTGCGCTGCGATGCAAGATTTTTCTCGTGCTCTCGCAGCGCGAGAAAGAAAATATCGCCAGTGGGTGGGAGCCCTTAAAGGGAGTTTCCAGGCAATTTTTATGGATGATCTATTCTCAGGATAGGTCATCAATAGCTAATTGACTGGGGTCCACCACTTGGAACTCTGACTGATCAGCTGTTTGGGTGTCCGCTGTCACTGGTTACACACAGAGTACAGAGCAGATGCAGATTGCTCCTACCCTTGTGTTGTGGCCGGTGCTGGTAGTTGCAGATGTGGCTCTCATTTACTTTAATGGGAGCTATTGCAAGCATAACAAAAAATATAATGAGCACGATTTTTCAAATAAATAATATGTATAGATTAAAAATGATTTATTAGTGAAAAACATACACTTCTCGAAACTTGTAATGATACTGTACATTCAGGGAAGGTAATTTGTCATTTGTGCTAATCGTCGTAAGGAAAACCTTGCAGCATTACATGGATCCCACCATTCTAAAAAATATATTGTAAATTAAATAGTAACTTATATGTACTTCAAAATAACTTCTCAAAAGCCTACAAATCGAAGCAGAAAAAAGGAGGTCTTAAAAAGCTATGTGGGTCTAAAAATAAAATATGGCTAATAGAATGGAAAGCTGGAAGAATTTGTTTGGTTTTTAAGGTCAAAATTGGGTCAATCCTTAAGGGTTTAAGACTTTTACTCCAGTTTTAACCTTTTCGAACCTAATTTGTATCCTGGTTTTCCTAGGGGGCTTACTTTTTTCTGCCATTATACAATAGCACTATATGCTGGCTAAAGCCAGTACTGCATGAGGTGACACGTTGGATAGGCTCCGACAGCAGAGAGGCTGGCAATATACAGTAAGAGAACTCTGACGGACGTCTTCCAACATCGGAGCTGTACAGCCTTAAATCATAAAGTCTTCAGAGGTCAGACAGTGGATTGGAAAGGGTTACTGCTGTGGCACAATGATAATTGGCCCATTATGAGCTGTAGCAGATTTTCTTTATGCAGATTCAGGGTGCGGGCAGACGAGCGTAGGCGTATTTACGTTCGCACGAGCGCAACGTATAATCGCCCGAGCGATCATTTTTCACCGATCACGACCAGAGCTAGAAAGCGTATTTTCGTTTGTTCCTACTTTGCAAACGGTCTTTTCGGCGATCGATTGGCGCGTATTTCGGTCGCATATGTTCCGTTTTTTTTCGAATTGCCGTTTTTACGCGCCGTAAAATCGCCCATGTGAACGAATACATTCGAAACCATTGCCTCAGATGGTCACGTATATACGTTTGGTCGCAAAAACGCGCCGTTTATGCGCTCGTCTGCCCGCACCCTAACTCATATAAGTCAAAAACAGTAAATTACTATCAACACCAGCACTGTTATTAACCTTGACCCAGCCAGACCATGCATCACCTATCCTCAAAATATTGTGCTTGAAACCATCACAGAATACAATATTAATCTCCAAATGGAACGGCTTGATTTAGTCAGAATCTATACTAGTAACTTCCAAAGGGTAAGGTAGTAAATAAGGATATCAAGCCACTGGTTTCCCCAAGATCGTGCTATCCTTTATACAAAACCTAGTATGGAAACTAAAAAACGTAACATTTCTGCCCCACTGTCCTGTTTTTATGTCTTGATAAAGTCTTGTGTGGCTGAAACTTCACCCATCTGTATTGTTGATGTTGTTGTTAGCCGTTTGGTCCTTCAGGACCGTCAGTGACCCTAAGGGTGAGCTCCCTCCCTGTTTTTCGATTTTACACTGCTTCTTGCACTCGTATCTATCTATCTATCTATCTATCTATCTATCTATCTGGGTTATTGCATACAGTCTATCTATCTATCTATCTATCTATCTATCTATCTATCTATCTATCTATCTATCTATCTATCTCATATCTATCTATCTGTCTATCTATCTATCTATCTATCTCATATCTATCTATCTGTCTATCTATCTATCTATCTATCTCATATCTATCTATCTGTCTATCTATCTATCTATCTATCTATCTATCTATCTATCTATCTATCTATCTCATATCTATCTATCTATACATTTAGCTTAATGGGTGGAAAAAGAGAAAATTTTCAGAATGGTAGACTGTTCCAACCCAAAAGTTGATGTCTGAAACTATTTGAAGAATAACCACAATAAAAACAGAAACCCATAATGTTTATAGCTAACAAATTGCACAACTTTTGAAATCCTTTGGCAGAATATATTTGTATTCATGTAGATATACAATGATACCAATTGTTACAGTGCCTTGTGGAACTATAAATACAATTAATGTTGGTTTCATCATGATATATGTCATTGTGGTTGCAAAATTGCCATGATAATCTCCCAGCAGTGTGGTGGAATCATTCTTTACTGCTAATAGCAATTAGGATTGTGATTCCACTTTATACTACCCAACTAATAGGCTAATATTAAAAAAAAACAATAGAGATAGTACGACTATTGCATTCTAACTTTAATCTGGATGTACTATTGGTTACTAATTTCTTAAAGTAGACATAGATAATAGTCAGATCCATCTGTTAAGATTGTATTCACTTTGACCTATCCCTTTTTAAGTTAGAAGGGTCCACTGACAGAAGCTGATCACATGTCCCATTGCTGAGACCTGTATTGATTAGCTGTAACCTGTAGAGAAACCAACTGAAAGTGTTCCATTCCACCACATTTGATCATTTGATTCCACCCCAGAAGAAATTTAGCAGTGCAAACCTCTTAATAAAGTCAATACTTTGCTTGTGCAAAACAAGGGCCATGCCAGGAGATGCTCTTTGCAGCTGATCGTCAATCGAGGTGATGATGGTATTTACTGGGGACCTATAGGGATTTTAGACCTTATTCTGGGTATTTTTGTGCCGCTGAATCTGAAAATACCATCCATTTCATTCTAGGAGGTCTAGTTTTTTTTCTTCTAATAAATTTTTATTGTATCTCACATCACAAATCTTTACAGCCAGCATTTACATCTTAAGGCCCGCTTAAACACAACGATTATCGCTCAAAAGATGTATTTTGAGTGACTTTTGAGCGACAATCGTTGTATCATTTACAGCGCAAGGTGATTGCTCAAGATCAACGATCACCTTACATTGCGGCGGAGGATGCAGAAGACAAGCGGGGTGTCCCCGCTTGTCTTCTGCATCCAGATGTTTTCTGCACGGAGCGCCCAGCTGTTATACAGCTGAGTGCTCTGTGCGGGGCATGGAGAACAGAGCTGGACCGCTCTGTTTTTCATACCCAGCCTGTCATCAGGGTGCAGGATACAGCTGAAACAATAGTATCAGCTGTATTCCGCTGTGAATCCCTCATAAGGCTCATCGTTGAGCGACGACTTAACAAAATCTGCACGATGTCAGTGCAGTTACACCCAACGATTATCGCTCAAAAAACGGCTTTTGACCGAATTTTGAACGTTGTGTTTAAATGGGCCTTTAGGGATTAGATATATTCAAAGTGTGATTACATCTCTTGACTTGCAGTTCTAGTTTATGAGACATTCCTGATGTCATTATCTATTTTTGTTATGTTTAGTTTATTTTCCCACCAGCATTTGTTTTCTATTAGTACATATGGTAGACATTGCCACCACTGCACATCAAACTTGGTTTTTAAAGGGGTTGTCCCGCGGCAGCAAGTGGGTCTATACACTTCTGTATGGCCATATTAATGCACTTTGTAATGTACATTGTGCATTAATTATGAGCCATACAGAAGTTATAAAAAGTTTTTTACTTACCTGCTCCGTTGCTGGCGTCCTCGTTCCCATGGAGCCGACTAATTTTCGCCCTCCGATGGCCAAATTAGCCGCGCTTGCGCAGTCCGGGTCTTCTGCTCTCTTCAATGGAGCCGCTCGTGCAGAATGCCGGCTCCGTGTAGCTCAGGCCCGTCACGTGCCGATTCCAGCCAATCAGGAGGCTGGAATCGGCAATGGACCGCACAGAAGAGCTGCGGTCCACGGAGGGAGCAGACCCCGGCGGCCATCTTCAGCAGGTAAGTATGAAGACGCCGGACCGCCGGGATTCAGGTAAGCGCTGATCGGTTTGTTTTTTTAACCCCTGCATCGGGGTTGTCTCGCACCGAACGGGGGGGGGGGGGGGGGGTTAAAAAAAAAAAAAAAAAAACGTTTCGGCGCGGGACAACCCCTTTAATGAAACAATTTGTAAAGACATTGAAGAGAAATCGAACGTGCTTCGGCTACAAGTATAGAAAATTTTCTGTGATGAGCATGGAGAAGCTAAAGGCAGGTAAATTTGAAGGAACACAAATCCAGGAACTCATGAAAGACCAGTGTTTCCAAGATTCAGTGGACAACTTTGAGGCAAGTGCATGCTCGTTGTTTTGTATGGTTGTAAAGCAGTTCCTTAGGAACCATTCAGCCATAAACTACAGTGAACTTGTGGAGAATATGCTCACTTCTGGTTTTGAACACTTGGTTGTAACATGAGCATCAAATGGTGATGTAAGTGATTGACAGGGTGAATGATTTCACAGAGACATAAGGACCATGGAAGAACAGTACTGTGGACGTTGGGATACACATATGAAGGAAGACTACTGTTGAAACATTGTGAGCCAATGTCCAGAAACATCTGATCGCAGGAAATCATAGATATGTAGTTTCAGCCATGTGTCTCAATGAAGAAACTTTTTTGTTTTGTTCATGTTCTAGGCTTCTTGGAATTAATCTTACCTACAGCCTTTGATTGGCAGTCATTACATAGACAATACAATATGTAAACATGTATATGATTATATGAACATAAGCTAATCTTGATAAGCAGACCTTATGCAGAAAAACTAATGTTATTTTCAGAATCTATGACCCCAAAATACCCCCAAAAAGTTATAACATCTTGGTCATCAAAAATTGTGTTCTCCAGCGTAATTGGTTATGACAGATGGTAATTTATTCTTTTAGTCAGAATCACAAATGCAATTTATATATTATAATATAATAATAATAATAATAATTTAAGACACGAATATAAAATGTTTTTGATATTCATTTTGGGTAAAATCTTCAAATTAGTCAGCTTCAGTTGAGAAATTGTTTCCATCGTAACAGGTTAATCAACATATGCCTCATCAATGTAGTGTCACAAAAGTGAAAATTATTTTAACACTGTTTGCATTGTGCAAAATCTTCATGATAATGGTAAACTTTAGTACACGGACTGTTATTTTTGACTTTGTGTCTAGACTAAACCAACTTAATGGAAAATAATGTAAGTTGACTGCAAATAAAAGCAAATGAATACTACTTTTATCAGCCTTAGGGTGCCTTCACACGAGCGTGTTTTTGTGTACATAGGTGCGTACAAATGTGGGCACCCCTGTATGCGAAAAAAAAACAAACATGTGTATGCAGGTGCACATTGCCTTCAATGGAGCCGGGGTGCTGCTGGTGGCTCCATTAAAGGCAATGGTCTGCTGGCACCTCTTAATTGTTTTTCAGGTAAGAGCTTTAACTATAAGCTCTTCCCTGAAAAACAACCATTTTAGTGTAATTTAAAAACCCCTTATTAGTGAAAATAGATAATATGTTACAGTGAAATCTATAAGCCCACTTTATTATTTAGGGCATGCATTTGGGTTCAGTAAGAAAATATACTGATTTAGTATTTAATTTCTAAATTGTATATGCTAAAGAAATACAAAGCCTTTAGTATTTACAAAGCCTTTAATATTTAATTAAAATACACTTAGGCCTCGTTCACACGAGCGTTGTTTTGCATGCAAGCATGTGTGTGCACAACAGCACGTCTACTAGAACCATTGGTTCCCAATGGTGTGTTCACATGTCCATCTTTTGCAGGCATGCAAATTTGCGCACCTGCAAAAGATAGGACATCCGTGCACCGGGAAAGTCTGTGCTGCGTGTAAATATTCCCTGTGGAGAGTCTTATCATCACTGAACACTGTGTTTAGTGACAAGGGGACTCCCCGGGGGGAGTAAAGCATTCCCTGCCACGCTGTCGGGGCTCAGTGCGTCTAGCCGCTTGGCTTGCTGGCACTGTACTGAAGTTATTTTAGCAGACAGGGATTTAAAATTGAATTCAATGAATGGCTGAGCACTGCCTATGATTGGCTGAGCACTCAGCCAATCAGATACAGCCCTTTCAGGAGGCGGGGATTTTAAAATTGTGGAATCCGTGTGACTGCAAGGGGCGGTTGATGGTAGCTAGCAGGATTGCATTACT
The DNA here is from genome assembly GCA_035609135.1 of Eleutherodactylus coqui. Classification (NCBI taxonomy): domain Eukaryota; kingdom Metazoa; phylum Chordata; class Amphibia; order Anura; family Eleutherodactylidae; genus Eleutherodactylus; species Eleutherodactylus coqui. The sequence goes on from CM069407.1 coordinate 34,716,392, forward strand.
AGGACAGGGAGCACGTTACCAGGTGGAGTACAGAGGGGTTTGGTTTAGGGGATATGGTATGCCTCCCTACAGAAGAGCATTTTTAGAGCACGCCTGAAGTTTTGTGAATCAGGGATGGCACGGATAGTTTTGGATAGCGCATTCCAGAGGACTAGTGCTGCTCTGGAGAACTCTTGAAGGTGGGAATGAGAAGTTCGAATTAAAGTGCCACTCAATCTGATTTCGTTAGAGAGCGGAGAGCCCGGCCTGGGTGGTGGATTGAGATGAGGGAGGCAATGTAGGGCGGCGCAGTGCTATGGAGTGCTTTATGGATGAAGATAGTGAGTTTAAATTGAATTGAATTGAATCCGATCCATCTACACACTAACAAAGAAGTGCTCATGCCAACATAGAATGTTGGAATCACACCGAGCACAAGCCTATGTGTGGATCACGAGGGCCTGTACTGACGCCACCCCGTCCCAATAGGACATGGCCGATGAGTCAGGACATCGTGTTAGCATTGCAATCTGAGATGAATGGAAGTCTAAGGAAACAGGCTCTGGCGCAACCTGTTGGTAGGTGATGACTCAATGGAAAGTGATGCCTATAGTGTTGGTCTCTTTAAAAATACACTTTATTTTAAACCAGCAGGTAACTAATATGCAAAACAAAATTTGAGCCTGATAAACAGTAATTAGAGATGAGCGAACGTGCTCGGCCCCGCCCCTTTTTCGCCCGAATACCGCGATTTTCGAGTACTTCACTACTCGGGTGAAAAGTACTCGGGTGCGCCGGGGGGCGGGGAGAGGCGTGGCGGCGTGGGGGGTAGCAGCGGGGAACAGGGGGGAGCCCTCTCTCCCTCTCCCCCCCACTCCCCGCTGCAACCCCCCGCGCCGCCACGGCGACCCCCGAATTTTTTCGCCCGAGTACGGAAATACTCGAAAATCGCGGTATTCGGGCGAAAAAGGGGCGTGGCCGAGCACGTTCGCTCATCTCTAACAGTAATCATATCATGAAGAAACCCATTAAAAGCTTCTTTATATCACCATTTTAAATGTAGGATTCCTTGGTTTTAGTCGAAGACAAAGTTAGCCTTATCATAAACTTTGTCCTACTGAGCCATAGTTCCCTTTAGCTGGAAGTTTGTTGTGAAGAGTAACTTCATTGTTATTACCAGTACAGAATTTCCACTGTCAAATATTTTTGCTGCAAGATTACTATTTCAACTTTTGGCCACAAGGAATAACATCGCCATTAACCAATCATCATTAATTTGATTTATCAGTCCATGGGAAACATTACTACAATTACTTTTATTGTATATCTTTGTAATTGGGAATGTATTCTGTCAATCATAAATCATTTTTGTTTGTTTACTATTCAAAAATGAGCCTCCAACACATATCTATGTGAGATGTGTGCACAACATCTACAAAAAGTACTGAAACCTAATTACAAGTGACAATGACATGCCATTAAAGGGAGCTTTAGTGCAGTTCCAACATTAAGTAAAGTCAAAAAGATGACCAAAAAGTTATCTGATGAGATCTTGGACCTAAGCTTGTGTATCAAACAATACCCCATGGTCATTAAAAATGTATTTCCAGTTAAAATGCTATTTTGTATTTCGAGATCTGGGGTATTAGTATGTCATCGTTGTTCTCTGTTGGACTGCTCATCCATTGAATTGAATGGAAACCCTAAGAGGAAGAATTTGGATTATAATACGAAATTCCCCGTTGGTTGTTTTTGTAGGAAGTGCACACCTGGGGCATAGTATTGCATTGCTATTCTTATATACTGTCCAGACTAAGAGAACAGGAATGTCTACAAGCTTATGCAAGTTTTATGATTTTGGCACATAGATAGTAGAATCGACTCTCTAATGTCTGAGATTCGCAGTGAATCAGAGTAATCTTCTTTCTGGAAGAAAATCAATGAAGAATACATTTTTTTTAAAGATGATTTTCTTTTAGCAAGAATTGATTCATGACATCGAAGATTTGCAAATGAGAGAGATTCCCATTTTGGAGGATCATTAGAGGTGCTCTAACATCATAGATGGCCTAACAAGCAGGGTTTATTGATTACGGGATGCCTTTTATTTTCTAATTATCTCCTTATTTTTGTTTTAATGTAGACGTTTCCTTTAGTCTGCACATATTTTACAAGACAGAGATAACAAAAAAATGGGTAGGTTGTGTTAGTGAATTATTTTTTGACATATGTGGCATGTGCTAGTACACAGATGGGATGCTAAATTCAAAGCAATAATGACAAGACGAGCCATATGCCCATAGGTGGAGAAAATGTATACAATATGCACATATGAGTGAAGGCCCTATAAAAAGATCGAAAAAAGCTTCTAATTAGTGTGTTAGATTTTGTCAGCAATTGGGAAGTGGGAAAAGTGCTTTCATAGTATCATAATTCAAAGGTATGGTAAAGGTAAAGTCCCTGAGTCATAACTGACTCCTATGATGATGGCACATTGTGACATTTTCTTGGCAGACTGTTTTTGTGGAGTGGTTTGCCATTACCTTACCCAATCATCTTTACCCCCCAGCAAGCTGGATACTCATTTTAACAACCTCGAGCCAGCTATCTGAACCATGTGGGGATTGAGCCCGCAACCTTCAGGTCATGAGCAAGAGCAAAGGTAGCTTCCCTATAAGTCAATGTTTGACCTTTTAACAAGCCTTGCAGCGTAACTGGGGGCATTAGCCAAATTATAATCTTTTGTTTAAGGACAGACATCCAGCTACAGACAGCTGTTTTGGGGTATTTGCCCCTCATACAGAGTAGAGTTGTGGTTAGTTAACTTTCAATAGCTGGGACAATGAGGAGAGATTACATTCTTTCCGTTTGCATACCTATTCACAGGGTAGCATTGCATGATCTATAAGACGCCCTACACCTTTGTAGCCCTCTTCGAAGAAGAATATCCAACTGGAAGGATCATGGAGCTCCACACTGGCACACACATTGATATCAAGTTAGTATCAACTTTTTATTCACCGCAGAGACAGTGCTACAACGCATTTCCAGGTCGGACCAGCTACTTCATCAGGTAAGTCACCATTGATCCACCACTGGCGGGATACATTTCATTCATTTCATACCTGAGGATATTGCACATGATGCCTTTTTCTTGTCTTTTTCTCTCAATCAGTTACAATGAGGGGAATAGCCTTTTAGTATTTTTCACTAAGAATATATTATTTTTGCATCCTAATTTGCTTTGTTTGGCAATCACAGATATATAATTATGGTTAGAATGATCATTCATTCCTATAATGTAAGTCATACATTCTGAAATCCTTAATTTTTCATTTTTGATTAAATTCTATTATTCCTGAAAGGTTTAAATAATAAAAAAAAAAATATGCAAAAAATCGTATTGATGGGAAGTTGGACTGTGCAAAAATTTAAAGTATGTAAAAAGTCGACAAGTTCATTAGGATATTGCTATTTAGTACCTGCCGAGCCTGCCATTATGTATTATTAAATTCATATATTATTGACTCAAAATCCTTCTTGCCTCGTTAGAAATGTGGAATATTGCTTCTCTTAAATTAAAGTGGTGCCTTCTTATTTGAATAAAACTACATTACCAGCTGCCCGGCATGATAATCAGAAAACTGCATTAGGCAGGTAGTACCACTGAAATTAAAAAATAATGAAACAAGAGTTTGCAGTCAGGCATTGTTTGATTGCCTGAACTTCCAGGGTCTGGGTTCCTTACTTTTACTTAAAAAGACAACAGCAAATGAAGATGACAACATGAGATGAAAATGATTCACTGCGGCTGTAATAGGTTCCATCTGTAGAGATCCAAACTCATTTACATGGTTTCAGAAAAATTAGAATTTTGCACGGCAATTAGTCTGTTCTAGATTATGCACAGTGTTAACCGATACTACTCCAGAGAGCGGTAGTGTTAAAGTGATTCTAAAAGACAATCTACTGGCTTATACAAACATTTTAATTAGCTGGAAAACTAGATTGCTTATTTAAAACTTTCCTCTGTGAACTCTGACCGATACACAACATTGGAATCAGATGTCTTGAAATGCAATCCTTATTTATTTGCATAAAATGGTAAAATTAGTTGATAATCACTGAATACAACCATTCCAGAGTTTAACATGAAATTCATGGTGGAATTTTTGAAGCCGGAAATGTTTACTAAGGAAGTAGGTCTTCGGAGGTTTTATTTTCATAGTAAATGTGTCTTTATGAGTTATAATGCTTTTAAAATGTAACTAACTTTTCAGAATAAGTTGTTGCATGTGTACAGGAAGATAACATTATATCAGGCCATTATATGACTTGTATATAGCATTGTTCACTGAGCTGGTGGGAGGAGACTGTGGCTATAATATGTTCTATACATTGTGCACAGGGAGAAAACATCAAATACTGTGAGTGTAATGCAGAAAAAAATGACTTCGGTATATACTATATGATACTGCATGACTGAGCAGTGTAGATGTAATTCCAGTGGCTGTGACACAATTAAAGGGGTTGTCCCGCGCCAAAACGGGTTTTTTTTTAATTCAATAGGCCCCCCGTTCTGCGCGAGACAAACCCAATGCATGTGTTAAAAAAAAAAAAGTTTAGTACTTACCCAAATCCCCGCGCTGCGGCGACTTCTTCCTTACCTTACTAAAATGGCCGCTGGGATCTTCACCCACGATGCACCACGGGTCTTCTCCCATGGTGCACCGTGGGCTCTGTGCGGTCCATTGCCGATTCCAGCCTCCTGATTGGCTGGAATCGGCACACGTGACGGGGCGGAGCTACGAGGACCAGCTCTTCGGCACGAGCGGCCCCATTCACCAGGGAGAAGACCGGACTCCGCAAGCACGTCTAATTGGGCGATTAGACGCTGAAATTAGACGGCACCATGGAGACGAGGACGCTAGCAACGGAACAGGTAAGTGAATAACTTCTGTATGGCTCATAATTAATGCACGATGTACATTACAAAGTGCATTAATATGGCCATACAGAAGTGTATAGACCCACTTGCTTTCGCGGGACAACCCCTTTAAGCACTCATCATTCGCTCCAGCAGCATGTCTGTGTAAGTTTCTCTCCTTCTACCCTTTACCTCTCCATAGGCTTATATTGGCAGCTCCTCCACTTCATGTTATCTGTGTTGTTATGCCTGTTACTAGAGACTTACTTGACTTGACAATAATCAGTGGATAGAAAATTAGGTGAAAAAAGTAATTTACACTGATGCTAGCTAGTTATCACATTGGCTACTACATATGCACAAGGTGTTTGAAATGTTAGTGTTAATTTAACAATATTTTAAGTTAGTGTGTACATAAAAAGGTAAAGTTATCAAATGATAGCTGTTACGTCCAACCCAGACGGAATTGTTGCATCCTAAATTGATAAATTAACACTTCATGTATAAACAAGGATAACACAAAAATGTATAAGTTAACACAAAACAGGGAATGTGGGGAATCTAACCCTAAACCCTAAGATCTGGAAAGACCCTACCTACTAGAAGAGCGCTCACCCTGATAAGGGTGAACCCACGTTATTAACCTGGGAGGACTCTGACTTTCCCTAGGTGCTGACAGGAAAAAGTGGCACTCATGCATATTAAACCACTTAAGTGCAGAGGATAAAACTTAAGAACACCCCATATAAATATGTAAATCCACAGCAGACGCATATTAAACATGGAAGCAAGTCAAGACAAGGAGCCACCGACAAAACCAGAAACACCTTCCGACTGAGAGTATACCCAGTATCCTCTGTAAGGTGTAGTCAAAGCAAATAAACACAAACTAAGGGCTCCCACCCACTGGTGATATTTTCTCCACTGCGATGCGATTCTAAAGTTAAAGTCTCGCATCGCAGTGTGAGAAAAAAATCAGCATGATGCCGGGGATATCAGCATCACGCCGACATATCGCCAGTCTTTTCAATGGGGCCAGCGGCAGCAGCGCTAGCCCCATTGAAAAGACATGGAGAATGCCGGGGACTTCTGCCACAGCTGTCACAGCTGTGGCAGAAGTCCCCGGCCTTCTATTCCATTGCTTTCAATGGGATCGGCACAGCTGCCGATCCCATTAAAATCAATGGTTTCAGCAAGCCCTGCGGAATGATTATGGGGGAAGGGCTTGAAATATAAGCCCTTCCCCAATAATCATCAATAAGTGTGAAAAAATTTTAAAAAAATTATACTCACCTCTCCTGCTCTCAGCCGCGTCCTCCTGCTGGCTCCCTGTCACTGCTACTGAGCTCTTTCAGCAGTCGGGGATTTAAAAATCTACGCCTCCTGAAAGGGCTGTGCAGATTGGCTGAGGGCTCAGCCAATAGCAGCTACTGCTTAGACAATTAGCTTTACTTACTGAGGTGGTTTTAGTGGGTGGAAAACTAAGCAACTGACCAGGGCCCTCATTTACTAGAGAACCCCAGAGGCATTGAATAACTGTATAGTGTGGGCATTCATGGAAGAGTCATTGGGCACGGTATAATAATTTCAAAAATTGTTAGTCAGCTTACTGTATACTTATCAAATGTACGGAAGTGACATGAAAACTATAAACAAGCAGAAAACAAGACCAAGTCCAGCATCTGTCTAAACTTCCTACAAAGCTTTATTCAATGCTTTTAAAAATCTATAGAATATATGGATTTCTATGTGTATCCTATAGATTTTTAATCCTTTCCAACATGCAACATGCAAGTACAGTGCACTATGGGGGTCACTGCATGGAGCGGGCTTGGGAGCCAAGCCTACTGCATACACAGCAGATGTCAGCTGGCTTTGACAACTCACACCTCCTTACAATAGCTGCAATTGGAGATAAACAATTGATATAATTGCATTCCTAAAAATCCAATTTATTCAAATACTACATCATTAAGCATGCTACTATTTAGGGCTTCATAAAAAACTATATAAAGTCAGTATCATTATACTCATACGGACCCAGAGAGAAAAATAACTTGCCATTTTTACTGCACTCGGAATACTTTAGACACAAACCACCTAAAAAATGGCACCATTTTGTTTGTTTTTTTCCTTTTTGCCTACTTAGAAGTTTTCAAAAGTTTTTCAATACATTATATGTTAAATAGTATGCACATTTGGTGGTACTGCCCTTCACTCAGGTCAATCGGGGATGGGGCTGTTATATCTGTCATCAAGATCTGCCAGGTTAGGGACAGAATCCCACTGCACTCTATATTTCTCAGACTGCCAGTTGATGATCATAAGAAATTGATTAATAAACTCTTTGCTGGAGCCAAATTATAATCCCCTCTCTTTGAAGGATCTTACTTTGCCAATCTATAAAGAGCTGGTTGACCAAAGTGGACCAATTAGACCACATAAAGGAGATGGCAGCTCTAGCGTCTACCCTGGGTGCTGAGTACAGAGGAGGGGGACACCCCACTATGCTGAGGTTAAGGTTTTCAGATACAGACAGAGCAGAATATAGAATCACAGCTATAGCTTTGTAGTACGTGAGCAAATCCACAGTATTACCAATCCATACATTGTTGTATGACAGTGATATGAGCCCAAATATTGTCTAACTCTCACAATGCTCCACTGCCCTGTGCTGAAAGGAATTCGGAATTCGGAACTAGTCGAACCTTTGTCTTTTTGATCAGTCTCAACATAATTTGCGAAAACCAACTTGTTCTCAACAAAGACCATCTCCTGAGGAAGAATGCACTGGAGGAGTTAATCAAGAAAAAGAACTATTCACTATCATTGATGAATTCATCAATATCAGACAGCAGTTAGAAAAGGAAGTTCTAAAAGTGAATAGCGCACTCCAATGGATTTTTCATGAGTAAACAGTTTCAATCAGCCTTGTTACAATGGGCAAGGGGATGGAGAATGGAGCCAACACGAACTGATTGAGTCCTTCTTGTTCCTTGCTTATGTATATTGTACAAAAAGAAATACAGTTCAAGGCATGTAAGTATATGCAGTTTGTGTAGCATATAAATAATTTTCTAATGTATACCTGCCATGTAGGCAGATGTGAATCTGCATTGCCCCACCTTGATTTACTTTGGGTTATCAATGGAGGCAGCACTTGGGGAGCCTGGTTATGCCCTTGACCTCACCAAGCAAGCTTTGGTCTTCACTGTGAGATCACCAAGCCATTACTCCCAGAGATGGTCTTTATTGTGTGGCTTCTGATGGTGTGAATAGTTTCCTATCCGTAAGCCTAGCTGTGGTCAGGGCTGGTAACACAGCTTCCATAATGATATCCAGGTGAAAGTCAGGGCAGGCAGCAGACAAATAGTCAAGTCTAATAACGTAGCTGAGGTCAGAAGCACAGAAGACAGACAGGTTAGAGAACAGGCAGAGGTCAGTATCGGAGAACAACACAAACTAGGGCTTTATCAGGAAGGCTCTGGAACCAATTGCTTAGGCATTCTTCATAGTAGGAGGATGCCTAATATAGCCAGGGGTGCACGGCGATTGGAGGGAGACAGGTTTAGAGAGTGAACACTGGTTGTTTAAGAGAGGGGGCAAGAACACACATGTGTCAGAGACACATATATCACTGAAAAGGATATACCACATCCAAAGGCATATAGCCACCATAGACCAACTTAAATTCACCAAAAACAAATATAGAGAGTCCAACAGAGGGAGTAGCTAGTCAATCTGGGAGTGCCCTACTGTTACACTATTTTTTACAGTCCTACTTAGAAAGTGTTCCCCCCTAAAAGAGCAGCCTATGCGCCAACCTCCTAATGAGCCCATAAAGAGAAATGTATCAAAAGTCAAGACTTGCATGACTATTTGGCTGTATTTCTCTTTTATTTGTTTTCTACTATCTATATATATAGAGAGAGAGTCCATACATTTCTCTTTTTCTTTAATGTTGTTAAGGGTTCATTATGGCCATTTAAGAGGTTGGAGCATGGGACTGTCTTTTTGGCATAAACACTAGAGATGAGCGAACGCGTTCGTCCGAGCTTGATATTCGTGCGAATATTAGGGTGTTCGGGATGTTCGTTATTCGTAACGAACACCATGCGGTGTTCTGGTTACTTTCACTTCCTTCCCTGAGACGTTAGCGCGCTTTTCTGGCCAATTGAAAGACAGGGAAGGCATTACAACTTCCCCCTGCAACGTTTAAGCCCTATACCACCCCCCTGCTGTGAGTGGCTGGCGAGATCAGGTGTTCGCCTAATATAAAAGTCGGCCCCTCCCGCGGCTCGCCTCAGATGCGGTGTGAGTTAGATGAGGGACAGTGCTGTTTATACCGGAGCTGCTGTAGGGAAAGAATTGGTAGTTAGTGTAGGCTTCAAGACCCCCCAAAGGTCCTTATTAGGGCCACTGATAGCTGTGTGTTGGCTGCTGTTAGCAGTGGGATTTTTTTTTTTCTCAAAATCGCCTCTGCAGACCGTTGCACCTGGCATTAGGGACAGAAGTGCTGCATAGGCAGGGAGAGTGTTAGGAGTGAGTGTAGCCTTCAAGAACCTCAACGGTCCTTTCTAGGGCCATATTTATCAGTGTGCAGTACTGTCCAGGCTGCTGTTAGCTGTGCTGCATTTTTTTTGGGCTTCTCAAAATCGCCTCTGCAGAGCATTCCACCCTCCATTGATACTGCAGGGAAAGAATTGTATAGGCAGGGCCACAACACAGTTATTATTCATAGAATATACGCAGTGCTGCCTTTTGGTGGGAAAAAACTGAAAACAAATCTATTTGTCCAGCCTCTGTCCGTCCTTACGGGCGGTGGAGACGTGTGAGCTGCGTGAAGAACAGTGCTAAATCATACGCACCCAGCTACGCTTTACTGCTGGCTTCGCCATTTGCTTTCCTTAATTGGGAAAAAAAATACCTGCTCTGCCAGAGTTATAATAACTCTGCTACCCTCACGTTCTGTGACACATAAGCAGGGACACAGCACAGTTATTAAACTTCTCATGTTCATAGAATATACGCAGTGCTGCCTTTTGGTGGGAAAAAACTGAAAACAAATCTATTTGTCCAGCCTCTGTCCGTCCTTACGGGCGGTGGAGACGTGTGAGCTGCGTGAAGAACAGTGCTAAATCATACGCACCCAGCTACGCTTTACTGCTGGCTTCGCCATTTGCTTTCCTTAATTGGGAAAAAAAATACCTGCTCTGCCAGAGTTATAATAACTCTGCTACCCTCACGTTCTGTGACACATAAGCAGGGACACAGCACAGTTATTAAACTTCTCATGTTCATAGAATATACGCAGTGCTGCCTTTTGGTGGGAAAAAACTGAAAACAAATCTATTTGTCCAGCCTCTGTCCGTCCTTACGGGCGGTGGAGACGTGTGAGCTGCGTGAAGAACAGTGCTAAATCATACGCACCCAGCTACGCTTTACTGCTGGCTTCGCCATTTGCTTTCCTTAATTGGGAAAAAAAATACCTGCTCTGCCAGAGTTATAATAACTCTGCTACCCTCACGTTCTGTGACACATAAGCAGGGACACAGCACAGTTATTAAACTTAGATAATTCATTCACTAGAGGCAGTGGGGCCTTTCGTTTTCCAAAAAGGGCAAAAATTATATTTGGCCTGCAGTCTTGCGCCAATTTATTTCCTGCCTGTGAAATCAAATCACTGGTAATACAGCATGCTGAGGGGTAGGGGTAGGCCTAGAGGACGTGGACGCGGCCGAGGACGCGGAGGGCCAAGTCAGGGTGTGGGCACAGGCCAAGCTCCTGATCCAGGTGTGTCGCAGCCGACTGCTGCGCGATTAGGAGAGAGGCACGTTTCTGGCGTCCCCACATTCATCGCCCAATTAATGGGTCCACGCGGGAGACGGTTATTAGAAAATGAGCAGTGTGAGCAGGTCCTGTCCTGGATGGCAGAAAGTGCTTCGAGCAACCTATCGTCTACCCGCAGTTCTGCGCCGTCCACTGCTGCCAATCCGAATCCTCTGTCTGCTGCTCCTCCTTCCTCCCAGCCTCCTCACTCCACTACAATAACACCTGCTCAGGAGCGGGAGCACTCCCAGGAACTGTTCTCGGGCCCCTGCTTAGATTGGGCAGCAGCGGTTCCTCTCCCACCAGAGGAGTTTATCGTCACTGATGCCCAACCATTCGAAAGTTCCCGGGGTCCGGGGGAAGAGGCTGGGGACTTCCGCCAACTGTCTCAACAACTTTCTGTGGGTGAGGAGGACGATGACGATCAGACACAGTTGTCTTGCAGTGAGGTAGTAGTAAGGGCAGTAAGTCCCAGGGAGCAGCGCACAGAGGATTCGGAGGAAGAGCAGCAGGACGATGAGGTGACTGACCCCACCTGGTGTGCAACGCTTACTCAGGAGGACAGGTCTTCAGAGGGGGAGTCAAGGGCATCAGCAGGGCAGGTTGCAAGAGGCAGTGCAGTGGCCAGGGGTAGAGGCAGGGCCAGACCGAATAATCCACCAAGTGTTTCCCAAAGCGCCCCCTCGCGCCATGCCACCCTGCGGAGGCCGAGGTGCTCTAAGGTCTGGCAGTTTTTCACAGAGACGCCTGACGACCGACGAACAGTGGTGTGCAACCTTTGTCGCGCAAAGCTCAGCCGGGGAGCCAACACCAACAGCCTCACCACCACCACCATGCGCAGACATATGATGGCCAAGCACCCCGCAAGGTGGGACAAAGGCCGTTCACCGCCTCCGGTTTGCACCCCTGCCTCTCCCCCTGTGCCCCAACCTGCCACTGAGATGCAACCCCCCTCTCAGGACACAGGCACTACCGCCTCATGGCCTGCACCCACACCCTCATCTCCGCTGTCCTCGGCCCCATCCAGCAGTGTAGTTCAGCGCACCGTTCAGCCGTCGCTTGCGCAAGTGTTCGAGCGCAAGCGCAAGTACGCCGCCACGCACCCGCACGCTCAAACGTTAACCGTCCGCATCGCAAAATTCATCAGCCTTGAGATGCTGCCGTATAGGGTTGTGGAAACGGAGTCCTTCAAAAGTATCATGGAGGCGGCGGCCCCGCGCTACTCAGTTCCCAGTCGCCACTACTTTTCCCGATGTGCCGTCCCAGCCCTGCACGACCACGTCTCCCGCAACATTGTGCGCGCCCTCACCAACGCGGTTACTGCCACGGTCCACTTAACTACGGACACGTGGACAAGCACAGGCGGGCAGGGCCACTACATCTCCCTGACGGCACATTGGGTGAATTTAGTGGAGGCTGGGACAGAGTCAGAGCCTGGGACCGCTCACGTCCTACCCACCCCCAGAATTGCGGGCCCCAGCTCGGTGCTGGTATCTGCGGAGGTGTATGCTTCCTCCACTAAAGCACCCTCCTCCTCCTCTGTCTCACAATCAAGATGTGTTAGCAGCAGCATGTCGCCAGCAGTCGGTGTCGCGCGGTGTGGCAGCACAGCGGTGGGCAAGCGTCAGCAGGCCGTGCTGAAACTACTCAGCTTAGGCGATAAGAGGCACACGGCCCACAAACTGCTGCAGGGTCTGACACAGCAGACCGACCGCTGGCTTGCGCCGCTGAGCCTCCAACCGGGCATGGTCGTGTGTGACAACGGCCGTAACCTGGTGGCGGCTCTGCAGCTCGGCAGCCTCACGCACGTGCCATGCCTGGCCCACGTCTTTAATTTGGTGGTTCAGCGCTTTCTGAAAAGCTACCCACGCTTGTCAGACCTGCTCGTAAAGGCGCGCCGGCTCTGCGCACATTTCCGCAAGTCCCACACGGACGCTGCCACCCTGCGCACCCTGCAACATCACTTTAAGCTGCCAGTGCACCGACTGCTGTGCGACGTGCCCACACGGTGGAACTCTACGCTCCACATGTTGGCCAGGCTCTATGAACAACGGAGAGCTATAGTCGAATACCAACTCCAACATGGGCGGCGCAGTGGGAGTCAGCCTCCTCAATTCCTTTCAGAAGAGTGGGCCTGGTTGGCAGACATCTGCCATGTCCTTGGTAATTTTGAGGAGTCTACCCAGGTGGTGAGCGGCGATGCTACAATCATTAGCGTCACCATTCCTCTGCTATGCATCTTGAGAAATTCCCTGCAAACCATAAAGGCAGCTGCTTTGCGCTCGGAAATGGGGGCGGGGGAAGACAGTATGCCGCTGGATAGTCAGGGCACCCTCCTGTCTATTTCTCAGCGCGTACAGGAGGAGGAGGAGGAGCATGAGGAGGATGAGGAGGAGGGGGAAGAGACAGCTTGGGCCGCTGCTGACGGTACACCGGCTGATTGCCTGTCATCCTTTCAGCGTGTATGGCCTGAGGAGGAGGAGGAGGAGGATCCTGAAAGTGATCTTCCTAGTGAGGACAGCCATGTGTTGCGTACTGGTACCCTGGCACACATGGCTGACTTCATGTTAGGATGCCTTTCTCGTGACCCTCGCGTTGCACGCATTCTGGCCACGACGGATTACTGGGTGTACACACTGCTCGATCCACGGTATAAGGAGAACCTGCCCACTCTGATTCCCGAAGAGGAAAGGGGTTCGAGAGTGTTGCTATACCACAGGACCCTTGCGGACAAGCTGATGGTAAAATTCCCAGCCGACAGCGCTAGTGGCAGAAGGCGCAGTACCGAGGGCAAGGTAGCAGGGGATGTGCGTAGATCGAGCAGCATGTACATCCCAGGCAGTGCAACAGTCTTTAAGGGCCTGGCCAGCTTTATGGCTCCCCACCAAGACTGTGTCACCGCTCCCCAGTCACGGCTGAGTCGGCGGGAGCACTGTAAAAGGATGGTGAGGGAGTACGTAGCAGATCGCACGACCATCCTTGGTGACGCCTCTGCCCCCTACAACTACTGGGTGTCGAAGCTGGACACGTGGCCTGAACTCGCGCTGTATGCCCTGGAGGTGCTTGCTTGTCCTGCGGCTAGCGTCTTGTCGGAAAGGGTGTTTAGTGCGGCTGGGGGAATCATCACAGATAAGCGTAGCCGCTTGTCAACCGACAGTGCCGACAGGCTAACACTCATCAAGATGAACAAAGGCTGGATTTCCCCAGACTTCTGTTCTCCACCAGCGGACAGCAGCGATACGTAAGCAATACGTAGGCTGCACCCGCGGATGGAAGCTACGTTCTCTCTCACCATCCAAAACGGGGACATTTCTGCTTCATCAATCTGTGTCTAATATTCCTCCTCCTCCTCCTCCTGCTCCTCCTCCTGAAACCTCACGTAATCACGCTGAACGGGCAATTTTTCTTAGGGCCACAAGGCTCAGTCAAATAATTTTTCAGAACAATTTTTAAAAGTTTCAATGCGCTTAAAAGCATTGGAACTTTAACTTGAACCAATTTTTCGTTACACTGGGCTGCCTCCAGGCCTAGTTACCACTTAAGCCACATTAACCAAAGCGATTAATGTGTTTCACCTGCCCTCTTGGCTGGCCATGGCCAATTTTTGGGATGTACATTAGTACTGTTGATACAGCAATTTTTGTGGGCCCTCGCCTACAGTGTAATCAAATTAATTTTTAGCCCACCTGCATTACAGCTGACGTAACCTCAGCTGTGTTGGGCAATGCAATGGGATATTTTTGTGTACCGCCGGTGGGTTCCAGGGAGCCACCCATGCTGTAGGTGCACACGGAGTTTTTAATACATCTGTACACTTCTAAAGAACCCCAGTCTGACTGGGGCATGCAGTGTGGGCCGAAGCCCACCTGTATTACGCACAACATTACTACCTCAGCTGTGTTGGGCAATGCAATGGGATATTTCTATGTACCGCCGGTGGCTTCCTGGCACCCACCCAGGCAGTGGGTCCACAGGGAGTTTAACCTACATGTGTCCACTTGTAAAGAACCCCAGTCTGACTGGGGCATGCAGTGTGGGCCGAAGCCCACCTGCATTAAGCACGACATTACTACCTCAGCTGTGTTGGGCAATGCAATGGGATATTTTTGTGTACCACCGGTGGGTTCCAGGGAGCCACCCATGCTGTAGGTGCACACGGAGTTTTTAATACATCTGTACACTTCTAAAGAACCCCAGTCTGACTGGGGCATGCAGTGTGGGCCGAAGCCCACCTGTATTACGCACAACATTACTACCTCAGCTGTGTTGGGCAATGCAATGGGATATTTCTATGTACCGCCGGTGGCTTCCTGGCACCCACCCAGGCAGTGGGTCCACAGGGAATTATAAATGCATCTGTTTCCACTTATAAAGAAACCCAGTCTGACTGGGGCATGCAGTGTGGGCCGAAACCCACCTGCATTAACCCTTTCCAGTCCACTGTGTGACCTGTGAAGACATTAGGGTTTAAGGCTGTACAGCTCCGTTGTTGGTAGACGTCCGTCGGGGTTCTCTTACTGTATATTGCCAGCCTCTCTGCTGTCGGAGCCTATCCTACGTGTCAGCTCATGCAGTACTGGCTTTAGCCAGCATATAGCGCCGTTGTATAACGGCAGAAAAAGAGTAA
Source organism: Eleutherodactylus coqui (assembly GCA_035609135.1). Taxonomy (NCBI): domain Eukaryota; kingdom Metazoa; phylum Chordata; class Amphibia; order Anura; family Eleutherodactylidae; genus Eleutherodactylus; species Eleutherodactylus coqui. The sequence continues at coordinate 34,731,754 of CM069407.1, forward strand.
GCCCCCTAGGAAAACCATATACAAATTGGATTGGAAAGGGTTAAGCACAACATTACTACCTCAGCTGTGTTGGGCAATGCAATGGGATATTTCTATGTACCGCCGGTGGCTTCCTGGCACCCACCCATGCTGTAGGTGCACACGGAGTTTTTACTACATCTGTACACTTATAAAGAACCCCAGTCAGACTGGGGCATGCAGTGTGGGCCGAAGCCCACCTGCATTAAGCACGACATTACTACCTCAGCTGTGTTGGGCAATGCAATGGGATATTTCTGTGTACCACCGGTGGGTTCCAGGGAGCCACCCATGCTGTGGGTCGACAGGGACTTCACAATAGGGAGTTGTACCTGCCTGTGTCTATGAATTAAAAAGCCCGGTCTGACTGGGGCATGCAGACACCTTGACAGAATGAATAGTGTGTGGCACATAGGTTCCCCATTGCTATGCCCACGTGTGCAGCTCCTGATGGCGGTGGCACAGGATTCTATTTCTCATTGCTTCTGTACAGCATTGTGGGCTATCGCTCCGCCACTTTTAAAGAGGGTCGCTGCCTAGCCGTGCCAACCTCTGCAGTGTGTGCCTGCGGTCCCTCGTCATGGCAGACGCAATTCTAAATAGACATGAGCGTGGTGTGGCATGAGGGCAGCTGAAGGCTGCCCAGGGACACTTTGGTGTGCGCTGTGGGGGGGAGGGGGGGCGGTTGGTCAGCATGTAACCCAGGAGAAGTGTCAGTGGAGTGTCATGCAGGCAGTGATTGTGCTTTGTTGGAGGTAGTGTGGTGCTTAGCTAAGGTATGCCATGCTAATGAGCGCTTTTCAGAAGTAAAAGTTGTTGGGAGGGGGGGGGGCCCACTCTTGCCGCTATTGTGGCTTAATAGTGGGACCTGTGAACTTAGGATGCAGCCCAACATGTAGCCCCTCGCCTGCCCTATCCGTCACTGTGTCATTCCCATCACTTTCCTGAATTGCCCAGATTTTCACACATGAAAACCTTAGCGAGCATCGGCGAAATACAAAAATGTTCTGGTCGCCCATTGACTTCAATGGGGTTCGTTGTTCGAAACGAACCCTCGAGCATCACGGGAAGTTCGTTACGAATAACGAACACCCGAACATTTTGGTGTTCGCTCATCTCTAATAAACACTCCATTAGTAAGGCTGTACAGAATATTGTAACAGTAGAGCCAGCTGAGGTTGATTAGCAGCTCCCTCTGTTGTACTCTCTACAGTATATTTGTTTTTGATTAATTTAAGTGTGTTTGTAATAGTTATATGCCTTTCTAAGTAATTTAATAAAATTATGTTTTATATGTTTTTCAGTTCTTTACCCTAGAGGCAGAGACCAGGGAGCGAGCTGTGGAGTGAGTGGCATGCAGCATGTACATGACATGGTGCACCTGCAGTAAGTGAATGGAGTGGGCATCAGTGGCAGGGCATGACAATACTTATTTCTGGAATTGGTTGCCTTGCTAGTGAGATTGATTCAGGTAAAGGGGACTGGATGAAAAGGCAACTAAAACAAGTTGAATACATTTTCCACTTCTATTCTTAGTAAATGCAGGAATTATTCACCAGCAGAGAGGAAGTTATCAATATCAGACGTCAGTTGGAAAAGAAAGCCCCAAAATTGAATAATGTCTTTCAATGTTTTTTTTTTATGAGTAAACAGTTTCAATCAGAGTTGTTACAGAGGGTTACAGTGAATTCATGAATGGGTGAGTGCTGCCTCTGATTGGCTGAGCACTGTGACCAATCAGAGGCAGCTCTCAGCTGTCATTCAATAGCTGAGAGCTGCCTCTGATTGGTTACAGTGCCCAGCCAATCAGAGGCAGCCCATTCAGCAGGTGGGATTTTAAATCCCCGCCTGCCAAATACTACTAAAAAGCAGTTCAGGAAAAGAAACGGATGGACGTGGCTGAGCCCCAGCAGCTGCGAAGAGGTGAGTATAGATTTTTTAAATTTTTTTTAGGGTTTTCAGGGAAGGGCTTGTATTTGAAGCCCTTCCCCAAAAATTAATACAGCGCTTGCTGGCAGCCCATTGCTTTCAATGGAGCCGGCAGTATTGCCAGCTCCATTGAATTCAATGGGAGAACATCGCGCTCCTCTGTGACAGCTGTGGCAGAGGATAGCGGGCAGCACTCTTTTTGAGCATACAAACGATCATGTGACCAAGCCCTTTGGGTGGATAAATGCTGCTAGCAGCGTTTTTTTCCACCGTGCTGCCAGCTTAGGTCACACGATTTTTTTGAGCGCATACATTATGCGCACAAAAAACGTGCGACAAGATGACCATGCGACTGAGCCCTTAGTGTGCTTTATCTGAGAAAGTGACCTTCACTATATTTTGGTATGTGGCCCGGGCGCTATAGGCACATACCTGGGGCAGTGTAGTTTAACACTCTATAGCTTGATTTTTATAAGGGGACAAAACAACACACCAGAAAGTGGTTTAAACTGGTTATTAGAGATCAATGAACTAAACCTGAAGAGCCCGAATTTGGGTCGAACTTTGCTAAAAATTTGGTTTGGCCAGTACCTCAACTTCAGGTGGCTCATTTTCGTCAGAGGAGAAGAAAGGAGGAAGGAAGAGCAGGAGGAGGAAGGAGAAGAAGAAGGAGCATGATGGCTTATTGGTTAGCACTGTTGCCTGCGTCCCAGGTTCAAATCTGATCAAGGACAACATCTGCATGGAGTTTGTATGTTCTCTGTGTTTCTTCTTCTTCAACTTCTCCTCCAGAGAAGCAAAAATGATCTTGATGGTTTAGTGGTTAACACTGTTGTCTTGCAGTACTAGAGGTCTAGGTTCAAATCTAACCAAGGACAACTGGTTATGTTCTCTTAGTGTTTCTTCCTATTGTTTTTCTCCTCCAGAGAAAGAAAAAACATGGTCTCCCAGTGGTTAGCTCTGTAGCCTTGCAGTAATGGAGTCCTAGAATCAAATCTGACCAAAGACAACATCTTTTTGACATTTTTTAATTCCACGCTGATGTTGTCCTTCATCAGGTTTGAACATAGGACTCCAGCACTGCAAAGCAACGGAGCTAGCTACTGTGCTACATCCTTATTTTGAGGGGTTTCCTGAAAATTTGGTTCAAACTAATTCGGCCCAAAATAAAATTTGATGAACCGGCCAAACCAAGCTTTTGAAAAGTTCACTTATCTCTACTGGCTATAGTTGGATCACACCTGCAAACCATCCATAGCCAAATTAATACTTTATGTCTTGTAATGTTTATCGCTCATGTATTTAATTATTCTTTTTTCTACTTGATATGATTGGGATGACATAATATTACACTGTATTGTAGCCAACCAATAACTCTACTATAAATGGAGGAAACTCCTAGATACCTCATTACTAGCAACCTTGTGTCTATGTATTGCCTTGTTCCTCCTGGCCGATAGATTCTTTTCCCAGTTGTTAGTTGGAAAATATCAGTAGCTCTCGGGAAAAGAGGCATGGGAGAAAAAAGCATTATATATACCATACCATTAGTGTACAATGCCAAATATACAATTTTTCCTTCTTCGAGAAAGCTAAATCCCATACCCCATTGAGTTTACACACCAACATTTATTGGGTTCTCTCCCATATATATATATATTTTTTTTTACTAGAGACCCCTCTAATTTAATTCTGGTCACTTTGTATATAGTTGAGATGCTCTAGAAGATCCCTTTGGGACCCGATGGGGATGTGGCTTAGAGTATTAGTCCGATATAACAACCTTTTTGTATTTTTGCAGGCACAACATGTTTTAAGATTCAGTTTTAGGCAATCATCCAATTTTCTGTGTTACTGAAGTGAGTTATTCCAGGAAAGAAAAAAGTGCATTATTGAGTTGAATTATCATTTAATTTGATGACTTTGAAGAATTGCGGAAAGAGCACATTTCAGCTTTTTAAAATTAGATTGTGTTCTGTATAATGTATTGTATTTCTGAAATTCCTAGTCTTACTATGTTAGACAGCACAAATACAATCCCTGGACACTATTGTGGATATATCTATACATTTTAATTCCATTTAATACAATATAATATTAGCTTGAAGAAATGATAGAAATGTGACAACTCATCAGTTTATGAAATGCCCAATTCATATGTTAGATAAAACATGTAAAATGCCAACTACATTATGGCATGTCTAGTTTGGGCAATCCCTCCTGTGTGATAAGTCCTAGCACAACCGGATGTCTGCAGGAAGTCTTTTTTCAATATAACCTGTGATCAGCTTTTATTTCCAGGGGAAGATGGCAGAAAGCGCTCATTTTGCCTACGACATTAAAATTAAAAGGAGGTGGAGCAAAGCGGAACACAGCAATGTGACGATAACATATGATATACAGTTTTTAGGACACAAACGGGGTGGGAGTAGTACAGGAAGTATGGGGCAGGAAGGGTACATGATAGACAAAAGTGGAAAGCCATAGGGAGGGGCAGGGGCGTATTATGTGGGTGGGGGACTAGATCAGGAGGTTCTGTATGCTTCCTTGAAGAAGTGCATCTTTAAGGGGCATCTGAAGTTCCATGCGTCGGGGATCGGATGGATGTTTCGGTTTAGTGCGTTCCATAGAATCAGTGCTGGAGGTGAGCATGCAAGGTTCGCATTAGATGAGTGTTTAGTTTTAGTGTATTAGCAGAGCGGAGCGTGCGGGCTGGGTGATGTTTGGACAGGTGGGAAGAGATGTATGGGGGTGCGGTTGCAAGGAGATCATTGTGGGTGAGGGTGATGAGTTTGAATTGAGTTCTGTAGTGTATGGGCAGCCAGTGCAGCGACTGGTATTGTGCAGAGGTCTCCGGGAAGTGGCTTGATAGGAAGATGAGTCTATCTGCCAAACTTAGTATGGATTGGAGAGGGAAGAGCCTGGTGCGGGGAAGGCCAATGAGCAGCGAGTTGCAGTTGTTGAGTCGGGAATGAATGAGGGCGACAACGAGCGTCTGGCCAAAAACAGCATCCAGATGGAAACCAGGAAGTAATCATAGGTTGCTATTAGTAAAATGGAGACCAAAGCTACAAATTCTGGTCTATAGGTTAGCATGTTACTACTGTATTTGTTTCTGATATTTCACAAAATCTATGAATAGGGTTTAAAATGCTGTTTGAATGTATCCTTAGTAGGGATGAGCGAGCACGCTCAAATAAGTCAGTTACTCGAGTGAGCCTTGCTGTTCTCGAGTAACTGCATTCTTGTCCGAGCGTGCTCAGGGGAGCAGCGGAGGGCAGGGGGCGGCGGGGTGAGCGGGGGACGACGGAGGGTAGCGAAAGGGAGAGAGAGATCTCTCTCACTCTCTCCCCCGCCATCCCCCGCTATCCACCGCCGCCCACCGCCCTCCGCTGCTCCCCTGAGCACGTTCGGACAAGAATGCAGTTACTCGAGAAGAGCGAGGCTTGCTCGAGTAACTGACTTATCCGAGTGTGATCGCTCATCTCTAATCCTTAGAAAAAAAAAGATCTGCCTTTTTTTTGCCAGAAACACCTCCAATCTTGTCTATGAGATGCATCTAGTATTACAGCTCAGATCCATTCAAGTGAGAGAAGCCGTTTTTGGATAAGACTTTTTCTAATCCTAGACAAACTATTTAAAGGGGATGTACCAGGTTTTAAAGTTGTCCCCTATCCACAAGTTAGGGGATAACTTTATGACAGGTGCAGGTCTGACTACTGGGACCCCCAACCAATTCCAAGAACAGGGGTCAGGCCAGTCCTGGGTTAACAGAGTGAAGGCACTCTACCGATCTATTCATTTCAATGACATCACAGGGATTACTGAGTTTAAGTGCTTTGGCAATCTCCAGCACTGTCATAGTAGTGAATAAAGTAGCGGTGTGCCTGCTCAATCTCTGCTCTCTTCACTCCTAGACTGACCAGGTCCCCATTCTTGGAATCAGTGGGGTTCCCAGCGGTGGGACTACTACCGATCATAAAGTTATTCCCCATCCTGTGAATAAGGAATAACTTTATGGCTCAGTATAACCACTTTAAATATTATAGGGCACCAATTGAAATCAATGACCTGCCTGTATAGTGTAGATCGTAAGAGCTAAAGGGCTCTATAAGGGTATCTTCACATACTGTACAGTTACAAGAAAGGTATGATAGCAGAATTTTACATACATACTGTATATAGTACTGTGCAAAAGTTTTAGGCAGGTGTGGGAAAATGCTGCAAAATAAGAATGTTTTTCAAAAATAGAAGGCCTCTGATTGACTCCAAATGTTTCTGCAGCAGAAGAATGACTCTTAATATAATACTAATGTCTTTGTCAACTATCTTCAACATAAAGAATAACCAGGAGTCCTGGAAGTGATGATATGGTCCCACAAAGCCGTGATCTCATCATTATCGAGTCTGTCTGGGATTACATGAAGAGACAGAAGGATTTGAGTAAGCCTACATCCACAGAAGATTAGTTCTCCAAGATGTTTGGAACAACCTCCCTACTGGGTTGCTTCAAAAACGGTGTGCAAGTGTACCTAGAAGAACTGATGTTGATATTGATTTGATTTAGATTTTTCTTTTGTTCATTTACTTTGCACATTGTTAATTGGCCAAAAATTATTAACACTTCTTTTTTTTCAAAAGTCTTCTTACTTTGCAGCACTTTTTCCACACCGGCCTAAAACTTTTACATAGCATTGTATATTAGTACATTACATGGTTTCCTGTTCTATTCTTACCTACATCAATAAAAAATACAAAAACGGACTGTCTGTTTAAATCGGGTATATAAGGCCTCATGCCCACGGCTGTGACAGACTCCGCTAGTGAAATATCGCAGTCCATCACGGCTCCCCCCAAAGAGCCCATACTCACCTCTCCGGATCCGCCACTCGAGGCCCATCCGGCCAGCCAGCACACTTGCGCAGTGTAGCGCATGACGCTCCGGCGGTGGGCGGTGATGCATAACCATGTGATACTTTCGCTGTGCTCACAGCGGAAGTATCACATGATGGCCGGCTTCCATTGACCGCAATGGAAGCCGGCCGCATGTTTTTTCACGGCAATTAGAGCATGCCGCAGTTTCTTTCACGCTGCAGAATTCCACGGTAGAATCGTGAACATTGAGCTATTAGGTTCATCATAAAATGTGGCAGATATCTGTCCGTGGGCATTAGTCCTAATAGTTAGTAGTTAGAACAATCGCCAGCAGGACATAGCAGGCCAGCGGCATAGTTTCGAGCGAGAATCTGAAAGATAAATATATTGAGCTTTTACCATACCAAGTGATTAGAAAAGTTGCCTAATATATTAAAAACTCTCTAAAATGAGTCTTAACCCTCTCCAATCCACTGCCTGACCTCTGAAGACATTATGATTTAAGGCTGTACAGCTTCGATGCTGAAAGACATCCATCGGGATTCTCTTACTGTATATTGCCAGCCTCTCTGCTGTCGGAGCCTATCCAACGTGTCACCTCATGCAGTACTGGCTTAAGCCAGCATATAGCGCTGTTGTATAACGGCAGAAAAAGAGTAAGCCCCCTAGGAAAACCAGGATATAAATTGGATTGGAAAGGGTTAATGCTTCAAAAAGAGTTAAAAATTAGCCAAGCCCGTCTCAAAAGATGGCACAGAGGCAAAAATGTGACCGTTACATACAAGCCATAGCCTAAAGTTTATTTAACACTTTTTTGAGCCAAAACGTTAAGCAGGAATAAGTCAAAAACCCGAAACGGGCAAATTTCCTAGTATGATAAACAGTGTTCCAAGATTGTCATAGATATCTTTTATCCTTTTGAAGTGATCCAACATGAAATCCAAAGCAATAACAAGGTGTCAGAAATAGTTGTTGTTGTTCTAAGGCATTTATACCGTAGTTTTTCAAAGTTTTTCCTTGTTTCCGGAAATAAAGCAAAAAGAGAAAAAAAACCTAAAAATAATAATAGTAATGAACACAAAAATACAAGAAAAAATTGGCAGCTTTATTAGTACATGTGTTTTCTATCACACATAGAAGTGGAAAAAAAAAAGAATTCAACTCAAATAAACATAGCTTACACTACAGATGTCTCGTTTCACTACGGAAAGTACCGGTGAAGGGTAAGAATTTTTATGGTTCTTTGCATAATTAATATGTAGGTTTTTCACGTAAAAACACAATTCCTCTCCAATTTATACCATAAATAGCCAATGTTTCATACAGTCCACTGTATTTCGCTCTGCCGGATCAGATGTCTCTCTCAGCAGACGTTCTATAGCCTTTCACAGTACATCACACATTTAAGTGGCTACGATCACTCAGTATGCTGTCCCGAATGTTCTGTTCCATACCGTTTTAGATAAATACCAAGATTATTACTTTATGCGGCTCAACTGAAAGACATTTATTATTCTTCGTGCACAACGAAATCCCATGAAAAGAGCAAATTGAATTGCATTAACAAAGTCACACTCGGAATTCAGCCAATAATGGAAGGAAAAGGCCATGTTTTATGGGCTCTTTACTCTTCTTACCATAACTTTGCAGTAGACAGCAAAAGACGAACCCATTTCCTGGAAAGCTACTTCAGTGCTTTAACATACACAAGTTATGCCAAGTCTATCTGTTCGACTTCTTAACTTTGCTCGAGATTTTTTTTTTTCTACTTCTTAAGAAAGCAGATGTTGTAATGGTAACAGTAAAACATCTCCGCAGTCTGAAGGACTGAAACCTAATATCTAGAATTAGTTGCTCCAGTGAGAACTTTTTCCACGGTGATCTTTTGTGTTGAGAACTAGCTTGGCAATGAATTAAAGTTATCTTCCTGCTAGTAGAAATCATTGATGAAGGAGGACATCCACTATTCGGCATGCCTCGGAATTGATTTAAGTGGGTTTGTCCTTAAAACCTGGCTAATGGTAAGCATGGAAATAAAATCTCAGGAACCACATCATGATATCATACGTCTGTAACCTAATCTCTGTTTTCCTTGAAATGAATGAAAACTGTTCGCTGATTCAAACCATGAATGTACAAGGCTGCTTTGTTTTATTTCGTTGCCAAATATATTCATAGTCATTTCAGTTGTTTGTCTGGTATTAGGCTCTTCTTATGAGAGTACAATTGTGGTATTGTATGGGATTATTGTATTCCATCGTCAGGGTAGTGAGAACAGGTAAGGAGAATGTCAAGCCATGTTGCCTAAGAAATTGATGGAAATGGGTTATTCTTCTATCGAAATGGAACTTTTATGGAAATTGCATTAATATGGTTCCAATGTAAATTGTTACTTTGCCTACCAGATATTAACGGGACATCACTCAATGGACAGATCTAGTTTAGCCTTCTGCATTGCATCAGCGTGTCATATCGTAAGCCCCACTAATACAAAACGGAGCTGTCTAATTCCCTGCCAAAAAAAACTCCGCAGCACACCAATTCCCCCCTCCACTTCTATGCACATCATAATGTTTCTAGTCATCTGCGTTTACCTAAGAAAGAACCTACAGATCAAGAATAGGTCTCTATAGTCACCTATGGACCCATGGCAAAGAGGCCATACTTGGAAGGCAATCATGCTTAGCCACGAGTGATAGCCTATGATGACCTACAAATATGTTCTCTTTTAATTTTTCTTGTCTCAATATAATCTGAGTTGAGTGGCATAAAATGACATAGACTCCCATGTTTAAAAATGTATACCATTGATGTATGCCTCTAAATGGTCCATTGCACATAGGCTTCAGTGTTAAAAAACATACTGTTAGGTGGTGCTGCTGAGAACTGCAGTACTATAGCTACTAACAGCACAGCCCCACAGGTGCTGAATAATTGTGCTAGCTGGGTGTGGTGATCTCCTGCTAGCCAATCCCCAGAGTCTTTGCTCACATATAAACCCAGCTCCTGTCAGTGTCTGTATATGGTGTGAACAGTGTCAAGTTCTGTATGTCTGAGCAGGTGGCTAGACATGAGGAGTAAATTGTCCTGTTCAATGTGGTTGGTTGTCTGGCATGCTAACCCTAGTGTGTTGCGGAGTGAATGGTGTCCTGTGCTGGGTGTTTAGTGTCTTGCTAGAGTAGGGACTGCAAGACACGAGGGGCCTTGCAGCTTACGTTCATTGGCCAATGTACGAACTAACACCTCACTTTTATGTTCAGCTTTACCATCTGCTGTGGAGTGTGAGATTGTGTGGAGAGCTGGTGCTTTGTGTCAGTTACGCCTGGTTGTGAGTATCCCCCTATCAGGGAGAGCAGGGCCGAGGTTCCAGTGTGGGGCCGCCTTTATAGTGGTGATCGCCCTGCATGGTAGGTAGGGCCTTATCATCTTCCCTATAGCATAGGGGCAGTTGCCCCCCCCCCGACCCGCGTTTCTTGGGTCACATTCCCTGTCCTTAGTTGCCCACACGAATGTAACATATACATTTAGCATGTAGATTGTTTTACTGGATGGTTAGAATGGTTGCTTCTTTCTATCTATCAGTCACCTGTTTTCCATAGGTTCCCATAAAAAAATAAATAAATGTTTAACCACTTAACGCAAACAAAAGCTTGGTTCGCATCTGCCAAAATCACATGAACAGGCAATATTTCATGTGCCCGAAGACCCGAGCTTCATGCGTTTGAAATTCGCTCATTCACTGGAGCAGCTGCGCTTCCAGGAGGAGAGAGTGAAGAAGTCCTGCAGGGCTTAAGAATTTCCCTATAGCAGGGAGAGATGGAGCAGAGCTATGAGTTAATCCTCAATAGCTCCCCTCTCTCCCCCTGCTATGGGTAAATCCCCCAAAGTTCACTTCTCTCTCCCTGCTATGGGCAAATCCCCCATAGCTCCCTTCTCTCTCCTTTCTATGGGGACCCCCAAGGGAAATTCCCACAGATATTTCTTGCCACCTCCTCCTCTCGGGGGAAGCCCTCAGGGAAAGCCCTGTAACCTCGCCCACCTCTCTCTCCATTATAAGGAAATGCTTTAGGGAGAGAGGGAGAGGAAGTCCCATACTGCCTCCCGCTGTTGGGGAATTGCCAAGCAGGGGGGCTGGAGGAATACCCAGCAGCTTACAGCAGGACATTTAAAAGATGCTGCCCAGAAGCACATTTTAAATGTCCCATTGTAAATTCCTGTTAGTCCCCGCAGGGATTAATGGAACCCTCGGGGAGTCCCCTCATCTCCGCAGGGACTAATAGGAGTTTACATCATGGCATTTAAAATGCGCTTTAGGGCAGCACATTTTTAAAATGACCAATAGTTGATCATCGGTGCTCCACCACTCAAGATCCCAGCTCATCTGAGGGCCGGCTGTCAATGCAGCAAGGCCAAGCATCCGCATTGGGGGTCATGGCTGGAAGTGTAATAGACAGCTTCACTCTCAATTAAATCAATGGACTGAGACACTGGCAGTAAGTAATGAAGGTGTCTAATGAATAACTGCAAGCAGAGATCTGGAAACCATAAGGTATTGAAACAGAAGGTAAGTGTATATTTTTTTTATTATGCAATGAAAAAGCATAATTTGGGATGAGCATTATGCTCAATGGCTAACACTGGGGCTTTGCTATGCTGAGTCGTAGGGTTGAATCCAACCAAAGACAACATCTTGATGGAGTTTGCATATTGTCCTTGTGTTTGTGTGTTTCTTCAGGGTATTGCCGTTTCCTCCCAATAGATACAGTGAATGATGCCAATCTCTGCAAGCACTGTAGAATATGTTGGTGCTATACTAAATAAATATATACATACATACTTCATAGTTACTGTGCTGCTTCAGGTTCTGGACAGCTTGATATAATTAAATAACCCATGATCTCCACAATTTGCCAGAAAATATATATGAGCAACATGTGAAGCCATCTGTTGAAAATCTGAAGCTGGACTGAAAAGAAATTTTGCAACATGAAAATGAATTCCAACATATTCTAAACAGAGGATCTTGAAAAGAACACTGGGCCACTTTAAAAGTTCTCATTCCAAGCCCAGGTGCAAATCTAATTAAAACACTGAGGATGAGCATAGACGTGAGCTGTAGAAGGAAAACTCACTATGACTAGTACTGTTTGACTGCCAAAAGGGAACCACTATTTGTGGTAATGGCCAACAAGAACAAATACTGCAAAACATATCCCATTTGGATGTGAAACGAAGCTAATTATCTGCAAAACACATAAGAAAATGAATAACTGTTTCAGTTTTCATCTCACATGTTTCTTGCATAGATACTTAAAGGGATATTCCCATACCATCAAGTTATTTACTATACATAGGACAAGGGATACCTTGCTGGTCAATGGTGGTTCAACTGTTGGGACCACCTCCGATTCTGAGATATCACGCTTGATGGGTCCTGAATTATTTTACAATGGTATCTGCACTGGTGTACCACTTCTCCATTAACTTCAATGGGGCCTGCCAGAGAGCGTATGGTTCAAGCACTTGGCAATCTCCTATTCCCTTCAATGGGACCACTGAAGATTGCCAAGTGCTTTAACTCGGCTCTCTCTAGCAGGTCAGGCATTAAAGTTAATGAAACCCTGGTGTGCCTGTGTAGCGGCCCATAAATGAGTTCTACAAAAGCGCCTTTGCCACTATTTATAGGCGGTTAATTTCTGAAGGGCAAGTAGGGGTTAACCTGCCCTGCAACTGAGCTATTAATAATCTGCCTGGAAACCAGTTAATTCTCATTGGTTGCCGGCAGATTCAGCCCTGATAGGACAGCAGCACAGATAAGCCGAGCAACCTGATAGGCTTTCAAGCTGTGAGTTGCCAGGAGCGTGGAGGTCTGTAATTGGAGCGTCCGTTGCCTGGTTACACCAGAGCTTTGCACAGGAGGGAGTAAAATAAAAAAAGCGTGCGTGTGCAGCGAGGTAACAGTTGGTCCAGGCAGTAAGTCTAGTTAGTTGCTCTAGTCAGGTGTTGCAGTGAGTGAGTCTAGTAAGAGGAGAACAGAGAGGAGTCAGGTCAGTCATCTCTGTGAAAAGATAAAGACTAGAGATGAGCGAGTATACTCGCTAAGGCACATTACTCGAGCGAGTAGTGCCTTAGCCGAGTATCTCCCCGCTCGTCTCTAAAGATTCGGGGGGCGGGGAGCGGGTGACAGGTGAGTTGCGGCAGGGAGCGGGGGGGGGGGGAGGGGGGAGAGCCAGAGAGAAATCTCCCCTCCCTTCCTCCCCGCTCTCCCCCGCCGCTGGCCCCCGAATCTTTAGAGACGGGCGGGGAGATACTCTTCTAAGGCACTACTCACTCGAGTAATGTGCCTTAGCAAGTATACTCGCTCATCTCTAATAAAGACTAAACTTAGTCAGTCAGACGATAGTTAATGTACTAGAGACTGTGTGTAGGAGCTGGCAGGAGAATAGAGAGTCAGATGAGAAATAGTGAGAGAGATCAGTTAGTGTCCAGTCAGTTGTCAGTCAGTGTGTGCAGCAGACAAGTCAGTGTCAGTATAAGAGAGAGTGGCAATGGAATAGTGGTAGTCTGTTAGTCTGTTTTAGTGAAAGATAGCAGTATAGTGGAGCATGCTCATAGGAGTTGTTATAGGGATGCAGTCATCGGACAGTGAGGAGAGAGTTAGTGGCAGTGAAAGCTATTGTTGGGACATCAGAGGAGTCCAGAGCCCTGCGGATTCCTGTCAGGAACCAGTCAGGAAAATCACCAGACCCTGTGGCGAGTTGCAGCCTATTACAGCAGAGTGATGGCGTTGATCCCTAGGGAGAAAGAGAGCAAGCAATCGCTGAAGAGGGATAAGCACCACCAAAACCCCCTTGCCATACACCATCCATTATTGAGATTTCCCAGGAGACCAGCAGCGTTCCCCCACAATCAGGAGAGATAAGACTCCAAATTTCCATTAAGGCCTAATGGTCCATCAGTGCCTGCACGGAGGCAAATTAATGTGGAGACCAGAAGTCAAAGCTATACCTAGGCACAATTACAAGACTATCAAAGGGAAGCCCATACAATTGAGTCACCAGTTTGTGGGTTTAAAGGAGTAGAAGTTTTCTTACATTTTTTATATGGTAATACGGACTTGGTCTGATCCATGTGTTGCATTAATTGGAAGGATCCAACCACAGGTATGGTATCTCTCTTATGTGCTGCTGGGACCCTTCTTTTATACATTAATTCATCATCTTCATCACCCATTGCATTTCGTGCTGTAAAGCACTGGCATCACGAACAATTTATCATGTCACATGGAGGCCGTTGGTGTGCGATCTGCCAGGCGGACGCCAGGGGACAGCCGCCAGAGAGTTCAGAAAAAGCAGACCCCTGTAACCATAACTAATAATCACCCCTCCACACCTGCACGGCCACTGCTGTCAAAAAATAGCAGTTGGACCCTCACTTCCACAAAAGATCTGTTGTTGCTTCTCCAAGATGTTTGGAACAATCTCCGTGCTGATTTTCTTCAAAAACTGTGCAAGTGTACCTAGAAGAATTGATGTTTTTGAAGACAAAGGGCGGTCACCCCAAATACGGATTTGATTTAGATTTCTTTTTTGTTTGTTCACTTTGCATTTTGTTAATTGAAAAAAATTAAGTATTAATATTTATATTTTTGAAAGCACTTTTCCACACCTGCCTAAAATGTTTGCACAGTACTGTACTGTACATGCATGTCACATGTGTGTAGGGAGAGTATGGACTCAGGAGCTGTGTCCTCTCTACAAACAATTGGTGCCAATTCTGCTATACAGCTCACGCGAGCGTGCAATGGCCATGATGAGAGATGACTTCAATTCTGGTCTTTTAACCACTTTTAAATCCCCGCCTGCTGAAAGTGCTGTATCTGATTGGCTGAGTGCTCAGCCAATCACAGGCAGAGCTCGGCCATTCATTGAATTAAATTTTTTTTTACACAAAGCAAGGATGATTTTTCAGGGAAGGGCTTATATTTCAAGCCCTTCCCTGCTCGAAACACGAAAAAATAAAAATTGGCTTTAGCACCAAGGGATCAGTCGAGTTCCTAAACACATGTAGTATCTAAGTCACAAGGAAGGTATAGTGATTGCATTCAGCACTTCGCATTTCCAACATTGAACTTTTTGGTTTTCTACAGTAAATCCATTGACAAGGGATTACGGAGGACAGTAGATAGAGGACAATAGTGTAATAACATGAGAACAATATTAGATTTTTTTGTTATGCTCAACTATTTCAGCCTTGAACCTGCTGCCAACACATTACATAAGGGGCGCAAAGAGATTCAAAAGAATAAACATGACTAAAGTAGAAATAGGCGTTAGAATAAAATGTTAAAAATTCAATAAAATATTTGTGCATGCCGCATTTACGTTTTATTACTATACATTCTGTATTTCAGTGCTTATGATCTGCTGCACTATAAATCTATAATGTGGTGAATGTATTTTACATATGTCTGCCTATATATTTCTGTTCATGTCAGGCAGGTTACTTCTGCAATTCACACCAGAAGTTTTAAAATTGCACTTGGCATGGCTGATGATACACAGTGATGCTGACAGTTTGCCAGAACAGATGGTGATGGCATTCCATAGCTTACTAAATGCATGAATAGCATTACTGTCCTAATACAAGATGAAAGTTTTATCACACTTGTGATTTCTCTCTACTATTAGCAAGTTTTTGTAGGAATATGGTAAACTGACATTAGTAACATGGGTGAAGTCTTAGCTTTTGTACCGGGTGCTGGATTTAATGGGAGTTACCAGTTCCATTGTTACATAGTAAGCTCGGTTAAGACAAGGTAGATAGATTAAAGAGGTTGTCCAGGAATTTTGAGATATTTCCTATTGATAGCCTATGCGCAGGACAGGTTATCAATAGTTCATACTGACAATGGGCCGGGGATCCAATCGAGGTCCCTTTCTCATGCTAGTTAACACCACTACAACCCCAGTCATCTGGGACAGAAATTGGTGTTTTCTCCCATCTCCTTCCATTCTCCTTGGGTTCTACTCATTACTTTGTTTGTAGAATCTGTTGGAAAAGGATCCCCAGACTACCATATATTGAATTAAGGGATGCAACTAACCTAATCGGGTGGCCCTGCTTGTCTTCTGCATCCAGCTGTTCTCTGCTAGGAGTGCCTGGCTCTTATACAGCCGAGCGCTCCAAGCGGGGTATAAAGAACACAGCTGGACCGCTCTGTTCTTCATAACCCACCTATCTTCAGGAAGCGGGATACAGCTGAAACAATGGTATAAGCTGTATCCTGCTGTGAAATCCTGATAACTGATCATTGATCATTCAGCATGCTCTACGACACTATTAGCGACGGCATAAGGAAAACTGCAAGACGAAAAGTGTTGTGTCTAAAAGGGCCTTAGGTCGATAGATAGATAAATATAAGATAGATAGATAGATATGAGAGAGATAGATAGATAGATAGATAGATAGATAGATAGATAGATAGATAGATAGATAGATATGAGATAGATAGATAGATAGATAGATAGATAGATAGATAGATAGATAGATAGATAGATAGATAGATAGATAGATAGATATGAGATAGATAGATAGATAATAGAGATGAGCGAACGTACTCGTCCGAGCTTGATATTCGTGCGAATATTAGGGTGTTCGGGATGCTCGTTACTCGCAACGAGTACCACGCGGTGTTCTGGTTACTTTCAGTTTCCTCTCTGAGACGTTAGCGCGCTTTTCTGGCCAATTGAAAGATAGGGAAGGCATTACAACTTCCCCCTGTGACGTTCAAGCCCTATACCACCCCCCTGCTGTGAGTGGCTGGGGCGATCAGATGTCACCCGAGTATAAAAGTCGGCCCCTCCCGCGGCTCGCCTCAGATGTCTTGTGAGTTAGTGAGGGACAGTGCTGCTGGTGCCTGAGCTGCTGTAGGGAGAGCGTTAGGAGTTAGTGTAGGCTTCAAGAACCCCAAAGGTCCTTCTTAGGGCCACATCTACCTGTGTGCAGGCTGCTGCTAGCAGTGTTTTTTTTTTTCTCAAAATCGGCAGTGCAGAGCATTGCACCCGGCATTAGGGACAGAAGTGGTGCTTAGGCAGGGAGAGTGTTAGGAGTGAGTGTAGCCTTCAAGAACCTCAACGGTCCTTTCTAGGGCCAAATTTAACCGTGTGCAGTACTGTGCTGGCTGCTGTTAGCAGTGTTGCATTTTTTTTTTTTTCTAAAAATCGTCTGTGCAGAGCATTGCACCCTCCATTGATACTACAGGGACAGAATTGTGTAGGCAGGGCCACAACACAGTTATTGTTCATTGAATAGACGCAGTGGGGCCTTCCCTTTGCAAAAAAGCGAAAAAATTATATTTGGCCTGCCTGTGTCAGTCCTAAGGTCTCCGTGTACGTGTGTGCTGCGTGGAGAACGTACAAAAATCAGACGCAACCAGCTACGGTTTACTGCAGGCTTGCGCCATTGTCTTTCCTGACTGGCAAATACCTGCTCTGACAGAGTTAATAACTCTGCTACACTAAAGTTGTGTGACACTTTTTCAGGGCCACACCACAGTTATTAAATGTATTGTTCATTGAATATACGCAGTGGGGCCTTCCCTTTGCAAAAAAGCGAAAAAATTATATTTGGCCTGCCTGTGTCAGTCGTAAGGTCTCCGTGTACGTGTGTGCTGCGTGGAGAACGTACAAAAATCAGACGCAACCAGCTACGGTTTACTGCAGGCTTGCGCCATTGTCTTTCCTGACTGGCAAATACCTGCTCTGCCAGAGTTAATAACTCTGCTACACTAAAGTTGTGTGACACTTTTTCAGGGCCACACCACAGTTATTAAACGTATTGTTCATTGAATATACGCAGTGGGGCCTTCCCTTTGCAAAAAAGCGAAAAAATTATATTTGGCCTGCCTGTGTCAGTCGTAAGGTCTCCGTGTACGTGTGTGCTGCGTGGAGAACGTACCAAAATGAGACGCAACCAGCTACGGTTTACTGCAGGCTTGCGCCATTGTCTTTCCTGACTGGCAAATACCTGCTCTGACAGAGTTAATAACTCTGCTACACTAAAGTTGTGTGACACTTTTTCAGGGCCACACCACAGTTATTAAACGTATTGTTCATTGAATATACGCAGTGGGGCCTTCCCTTTGCAAAAAAGCAAAAAAATTATATTTGGCCTGCCTGTGTCGGTCCTAAGGTCTCCGTGTACGTGTGTGCTGCGTGGAGAACGTACAAAAATCAGACGCAACCAGCTACGGTTTACTGCAGGCTTGCGCCATTGTCTTTCCTGACTGGCAAATACCTGCTCTGCCAGAGTTAATAACTCTGCTACACTAAAGTTGTGTGACACTTTTTCAGGGCCACACCACAGTTATTAAACGTATTGTTCATTGAATATACGCAGTGGGGCCTTCCCTTTGCAAAAAAGCGAAAAAATTATATTTGGCCTGCCTGTGTCAGTCGTAAGGTCTCCGTGTACGTGTGTGCTGCGTGGAGAACGTACAAAAATCAGACGCAACCAGCTACGGTTTACTGCAGGCTTGCGCCATTGTCTTTCCTGACTGGCAAACACCTGCTCTGCCAGAGTTAATAACTCTGCTACACTAAAGTTGTGTGACACTTTTTCAGGGCCACACCACAGTTATTAAACGTATTGTTCATTGAATATACGCAGTGGGGCCTTCCCTTTGCAAAAAAGCGAACAAATTATATTTGACCTGCAGGCTTGCGCCAATTTATTTCCTGCCTGGGAAATCAAATCACTGGTAATACAGCATGCTGAGGGGTAGGGGTAGGCCTAGAGGACGTGGACGCGGCCGAGGACGCGGAGGGCCAAGTGAGGGTGTGGGCACAGGCCGAGCTCCTGATCCAGGTGTGTCGCAGCCGACTGCTGCGCGATTAGGAGAGAGGCACGTTTCTGACGTCCCCACATTCATCGCACAATTAATGGGTCCACGCGGGAGACCTTTATTAGAAAATGAGCAGTGTGAGCAGGTCCTGTCCTGGATGGCAGAAAGTGCTTCGAGCAACCTATCGTCCAGCCACAGTTCTGCGCCGTCCACTGCTGCAAATCCGAATCCTCTGTCTGCTGCTCCTCCTTCCTCCCAGCCTCCTCACTCCACTACAATGACACATGCTCAGGAGCGGGAAGACTCCCAGGAACTGTTCTCGGGCCCCTGCTCAGATTGGGCAGCAGTGGTTCCTCTCCCACCAGATGAGTTTATCGTCACTGATGCACAACCATTGGAAAGTTCCCGGGGTCCGGGGGATGAGGCTGGGGACTTCCGCCAACTGTCTCAAGACCTTTCGGTGGGTGAGGAGGACGATGACGATGAGACACAGTTGTCTTGCAGTGAGGTAGTAGTAAGGGCAGTAAGTCCGAGGGAGCAGTGCAC
Organism: Eleutherodactylus coqui; assembly: GCA_035609135.1. NCBI lineage: Eukaryota > Metazoa > Chordata > Amphibia > Anura > Eleutherodactylidae > Eleutherodactylus > Eleutherodactylus coqui. The sequence goes on from CM069407.1 coordinate 34,750,967, forward strand.
AGAGGATTCGGAGGAAGCGCAGCAGGACGATGAGGTGACTGACCCCACCTGGTGTGCAACGCCTACACAGGACAGGTCTTCAGAGGGGGAGGCACGGGCAGCAGCAGGGCAGGTTGCAAGAGGCAGTGCGGTGGCCAGGGGTAGAGGCAGGGCCAGACCGAATAATCCACCAAGTGTTTCCCAAAGCGCCCCCTCGCGCCATGCCACCCTGCAGAGGCCGAGGTGCTCTAAGGTCTGGCAGTTTTTCACCGAGACGCCTGACGACCGACGAACAGTGGTGTGCAACCTTTGTCGCGCCAAGATCAGCCGGGGAGCCACCACCAACAGCCTCACCACCACCAGCATGCGCAGACATATGATGGCCAAGCACCCCACAAGGTGGGACGAAGGCCGTTCACCGCCTCCGGTTTGCATCGCTGCCTCTCCCCCTGTGCCCCAACCTGCCACTGAGATCCAACCCCCCTCTCAGGACACAGGCACGACCGTCTCATGGCCTGCACCCACACCCTCACCTCCGCTGTCCTCGGCCCCATCCACCAATGTCTCGCACCACACAGTCCAGCCGTTGCTAGCGCAACTGTTGGAGCGCAAGCGCAAGTACGCCGCCACGCACCCGCACACTCAATCGTTAACCGTCCACATAGCCAAATTTATCAGTCTTGAGATGCTGCCGTATAGGGTTGTGGAAACGGAGTCCTTCAAAGCTATGATGGCGGCGGCGGCCCCGCGCTACTCAGTTCCCAGTCGCCACTACTTTTCCCGATGTGCCGTCCCAGCCCTGCACGACCACGTCTCCCACAACATAGTACGCGCCCTCACCAATGCGGTTAGTGGCAAGGTCCACTTAACTACGGACACGTGGACAAGCACAGGCGGGCAGGGCCACTACATCTCCCTGACGGCACATTGGGTGAATTTAGTGGAGGCTTGGACAGAGTCAGAGCCTGGGACAGCTCACGTCCTACCCACCCCCAGAATTGCGGGCCCCAGCTCGGTGGTGGTATGTTCGGCGGTGTATGCTTCTTCCACTAAAGCACCCTCCTCCTCCTCCTCCTCAACCTCTGTCTCGCAATCTAGATGTGTCAGCAGCAGCAGGAGGTCGCCAGCAGTCGGTGTCGCGCGGCGTGGCAGCACAGCGGTGGGCAAGCGTCAGCAGGCCGTGCTGAAACTACTCAGCTTAGGAGATAGGAGGCATACGGCCCACGAACTGCTGCAGGGTCTGACAGAGCAGACCGACCGTTGGCTTGCGCCGCTGAGCCTCCAACCGGGCATGGTCGTGTGTGACAACGGCCGTAACCTGGTGGCGGCTCTGCAGCTTGGCAGCCTCACGCACGTGCCATGCCTGGCCCACGTCTTTAATTTGGTGGTTCAGCGCTTTCTGAAAAGCTACCCACGCTTGTCAGACCTGCTCGTAAAGGTGCGCCGGCTCTGCGCACATTTCCGCAAGTCCCACACGGACGCTGCCACCCTGCGCACCCTGCAACATCGGTTTACTCTGCCAGTGCACCGACTGCTGTGCGACGTGCCCACACGGTGGAACTCTACGCTCCACATGTTGGCTAGGCTCTATGAGCAGCGTAGAGCTATAGTGGAATACCAACTCCAACATGGGCGGCGCAGTGGGAGTCAGCCTCCTCAATTCTTTTCAGAAGAGTGGGCCTGGTTGGCAGACATCTGCCAGGTCCTTCGAAACTTTGAGCAGTCTACCCAGGTGGTGAGCGGCGATGCTGCAATCATTAGCGTCACCATTCCTCTGCTATGCATCTTGAGAAGTTCCCTGCAAACCATAAAGGCAGCCGCTTTGCGCTCGGAAACGGAGGCGGGGGAAGACAGTATGTTGCTGGATAGTCAGAGCACCCTCCTGTCTATATCTCAGCGCGTTCAGGAGGAGGAGGAGGAGCATGAGGAGGATGAGGAGGAGGGGGAAGAGACAGCTTGGCCCACTGCTGACGGTACCCATGCTGCTTGCCTGTCATCATTTCAGCGTGTATGGCCTGAGGAGGAGGAGGAGGAGGAGGAGGAGGAGGATCCTGAAAGTGATCTTCCTAGTGCGGACAGCCATGTGTTGCGTACAGGTACCCTGGCACACATGGCTGACTTCATGTTAGGATGCCTTTCTCGTGACCCTCGCATTCAACGCATTCTGGCCACTACGGATTACTGGGTGTACACACTGCTCGACCAACGCTATAAGGAGAACCTTCCCACTCTCATTCCCGAAGAGGAAAGGGGTTCGAGAGTGTTGCTATACCACAGGACCCTGGCGGACAAGCTGATGGTAAAATTCCCATCCGACAGCGGTAGTGGCAGAAGGCGCAGTTCCGAGGGCCAGGTAGCAGGGGAGGTGCGGAGATCGAGCAGCATGTACAGCCCAGGCAGTGCAACAGTCTTTAAGGGCCTGGCCAGCTTTATGGCTCCCCAGCAAGACTGTGTCACCGCTCCCCAGTCAAGGCTGAGTCGGCGGGAGCACTGTAAAAGGATGGTGAGGGAGTACGTAGCCGATCGCACGACCGTCCTCGGTGACGCCTCTGCCCCCTACAACTACTGGGTGTCGAAGCTGGACACGTGGCCTGAACTAGCGCTGTATGCCCTGGAGGTGCTTGCTTGTCCTGCGGCTAGCGTCTTGTCGGAAAGGGTGTTTAGTGCGGCTGGGGGAATCATCACAGATAAGCGTACCCGCCTGTCAACCGACAGTGCCGACAGGCTAACACTCATCAAGATGAACAAAGCCTGGAGTTCCCCAGACTTCTCTTCTCCACCAGCGGACAGCAGCGATACGTAAGCAATACGTAGGCTGCACCCGCGGATGGAAGCTACGTTCTCTCTCACCATCCAAAACGGGGACATTTCTGCTTCATCAATCTGTGTCTAATATTCCTCCTCCTCCTCCTGCTCCTCCTCCTGAAACCTCACGTAATCACGCTGAACGGGCAATTTTTCTTAGGGCCACAAGGCTCACTCATAATTTTTCTAAACAATTTTTATATATTTCAATGCTCTTAAAAGCGTTGAAACTTTAACTTGAACCAATTTTTAGTTAAACTGGGCTGCCTCCAGGCCTAGTTACCACTTAAGCCACATTAACCAAAGCGATTAATGGGTTTCACCTGCCCTCTTGGTTGGCCATGGCCAATTTGTTTGATGTACATTAGTACTGTTGATACAGCAATTTTTGTGGGCCCTCGCCTACAGTGTAATCAAATGAATTTTTAGCCCACCTGCATTACAGCTGACGAAACATCAGCTGTGATGGGCAATGCAATGTGATATTTCTGTGTACCGCCGGTGGCTTCCTGGCACCCACCCATGCTGTGGGTCCACAGGGAATTATAAATGCATCTGATTCCACTTGTAAAGAACCCCAGTCTGACTGGGGCATGCAGTGTGGGCCGAAGCCCACCTGCATTAAGCACGACATTACTACCTCAGCTGTGTTGGGCAATGCAATGGGATATTTTTGTGTACCGCCGGTGGGTTCCAGAGAGCCACCCATGCTGTAGGTGCACACGGAGTTTAACCTACATGTGTCCACTTGTAAAGAACCCCAGTCTGACTGGGGCATGCAGTGTGGGCCGAAGCCCACCTGCATTAAGCACGACATTACTACCTCAGCTGTGTTGGGCAAAGCAATGGGATATTTTAGTGTATCGCCGGTGGGTTCCAGGGAGCCACCCATGCTGTCGGTCGACAGGGACTTCACAATAGGGAGTTGTACCCGCCTGTGTCTATGAATTAAAAAGCCCGGTCTGACTGGGGCATGCAGAGACACCTTGACAGAATGAATAGTGTGTGGCACATAGGTTCCCCATTGCTATGCCCACGTGTGCAGCTCCTGATGGCGGTGGCACAGGATTCTATTTCTCATTGCTTCTGTACAGCATTGTGGGCTATCGCCCCACCCCTTTTAAAGAGGGTCGCTGCCTAGCCGTGCCAACCCTCTGCAGTGTGTGCCTGCGGTTCCTCGTCATGGCAGACGCACTTCTAAATAGACATGAGGGTGGTGTGGCATGAGGGCAGCTGAAGGCTGCGCAGGGACACTTTGGTGTGCGCTGTGGGGGGGAGGGGGGGGCGGTTGGGCAGCATGTAACCCAGGAGAAGTGGCAGCGGAGTGTCATGCAGGCAGTGATTGTGCTTTGTTGGAGGTAGTGTGGTGCTTAGCAAAGGTATGCCATGCTAATGAGGGCTTTTCAGAAGTAAAAGTTTTTGGCAGGGGGGGGGCCCACTCTTGCCGCTATTGTGGCTTAATAGTGGGACCTGTGAACTTGAGATGCAGCCCAACATGTAGCCCCTCGCCTGCCCTATCCGTTGCTGTGTCATTCCCATCACTTTCTTGAATTGCCCAGATTTTCACACATGAAAACCTTAGCGAGCATTGGCGAAATACAAAAATGCTCGGGTCGCCCATTGACTTCAATGGGGCTCGTTATTCGAAACGAACCCTCGAGCATCGCGAAAAGTTCGTTCCGAGTAATGAGCACCCGAGCATTTTGGTGCTCGCTCATCTCTAACAGATAGATATGAAATAGATAGATAGATAGATATGAGATAGATAGATAGATAGATATGAGAGGGATAGATAGATAGATAGATAGATAGATAGATAGATAGATAGATAGATAGATAGATAGATAGATAGATAGATAGATAGATAGAGTTATAGTCTTTTAGCAAGACAATGCCCATGTCCACAAGAAACTGACCTGCACTCAGTTCTTACTGATTCCAAATCTAACAAATTCTGTATGAACATGAATACTTATAATCATATTACAAAATCCAGAGGAGATTCATCCTAAAAAAAAGTTGAAGCTATTCCATATTAATTTCCATGACATAGGTGTTATAAATAGAGATGAGCGAGCACCAAAATGCTCGAGTGCTCGTTACTCGAGTCAAACTTTCAGTGATGCTCGAGAGTTCGTTTCGAGTAACGAACCCCATTGAAGTCAATGGGCGACTCGAGCATTTTTGTATATCGCCGATGCTCGCTAAGGTTTTCATTTGTGAAAACCTGGGAAATTCAAGAAAGTGATGGGAACGACACAGAAACGGATAGGGCAGGCGAGGGGCTACATGTTGGGCTGCATCTCAAGTTCCCAGGTCCCACTATTAAGCCACAATAGTGGCAAGAGTGAGGACCCCTCCCCCCGCACTGTCAGCATAAAGATCGTTCTCCTCTGCCACCGCTGTAACAGCTGTGGCAGAGAAGAACGATGTTAGCCCATTGAATTCAATGGAGCCGGCAATACAGCCGGCTCCATTGAAAGCAATGGGCTGCCGGCGATCGCGGGATGAATTGTCGGGAAGGGCTTAAATATATAAGCCCTTCCCTGCAATTCATCCTGAAATGTGTAAAAATAAAAAAAATATATATACTCAAATGGTCCCGGCAGACGGAGTTCAGCGCGGCTGGCGGCAGTCCTCCTGAACTGCTCTGAACAGCTGTGAGTAGTATTCAGCAGCCGGGGATTTAAAATCCCTGCCTGCTGAATGAGCTGCCTCTGATTGGTCACAGACTGACCAATCAGAGGCAGATCTCACTCACACACCCATTCATGAATTTATGCATGGCTGAGTGACTGCTGCCTCTCATTGGCTCAGCGGGACCAATCAGATTGGTCCCTGCGCTGAGCCAATGAGAGGCAGCAGTCACTCACCCATTCATGAATTCATAAATGGGTGTGTGAGTGAGATCTGCCTCTGATTGGTCAGGCTGTGACCAATTAGAGGCAGCTCATTCAGCAGGCGTGGATTTTAAGTCCCCGGCTGCTGAATACTATTCACAGCTGTTCAGAGCAGTTCAGGAGGACTGCCGCCGGCCGCGCTGAACTCCGTCTGCCGGGACCAGGTGAGTATATATATATATATTTTTTTTACACATTTCTGGATGAATTGCAGGGAAGGGCTTATGTATTTAAGCCCTTCCCGACAATTCATCCCGCGATCGCCGGCAGACCATTGCTTTCAATGGAGCCGGCTGTATTGCCGGCTCCATTGAATTCAATGGGCTAACATCGTTCTGCCGGGACAAGGTGAGTATATTTTTTTTTTATTTTTACACATTTCTGGATGAATTGCAGGGAAGGGCTTATATATTTAAGCCTTTCCCGACAATTCATCCCGCACTCGCTGGCAGCCCATTGCTTTCAATGGAGACGGCTGTATTGCCGGCTCCATTGAATTCAATGGTCAGTGCTCGTTTAATCCAGACGAGTACCGCGTGGTGCTCGTCTCGAGTAACGAGCATCTCGAGCACCCTAATACTCGAACGAGCATCAAGCTCGGACGAGTATGCTCGCTCATCTCTAGTTATAAACTATACATTATGTTTTTGAGTGGCTTCGTTCTTTGGAGGCTTCCTGTTTTATGTTTGCACTCAGTGCACTGCAAGAGTTCTGAGGAGCCCATGTTGTGAGGCCTGTATGTTTTTTCTCTCCACTTTCCATACATAAAAATCTCCACCTAGGAGATTTTTTAAAGAGTTTTCTTTCTTTTTTTTAATGCTTCCCTTTTTTAGACCATGGTTCCAAATCAGAAATGGTCCAGTATTGTAAAATGTGTATTTTACATTCCTGGACCATTTCAGTTTCAATTTAAGAAGTTGTCTAGTTATTTAAATAATATCATAAATCAAAACTGTATACACTTTATAGACGATTCTGAAATAAGTTACTTTTTATTAATGTAAAAAAAATTATTTGTTACCAAATTTGTACCTATGCCTTTATTAAACCCTGTTTGTGCGGCAGATTTTGCTGCTGATTTGGTGCAGAATCCATGTGAAATCTTTACGTTCTTAGACAATACACCCCATTTTAGTGTCCCATTTATTTTATATGGATTTAGCACAGGATTTTGTTGGGTGGTTTTGGTGCTGGCATTATAATTTGCTACTGGTCCTATAACTATATAGAATAAATGATTATTGAATATGCTTTAACCCCTTAATGACATGGCCTATTTTGGGCTTAAGGACGCAAGAATTTTTGGCGGATTTTCTTCTCCATTTTTCAAAAGTCATAACTTTTTTATTTTTCTGTCAACGCGGCCGTATGAGGGCTTGTTTTTTGTGTGACGAACTGTAGGTTTTATCGGTGCCACTTTTGGGTACATAGACTATATTGTAAAACTTTTATTTTTTTTTATGATAGCAGGGAGAGAAAACGCATCAATTCTGCCATAGATTTTTTTTTACAGCGTTAATCATGCAGCATAAATGACACAATCTATTTTTTTCTGCCGGTCAGTACGGTTACAACGATACCAAAATTCTTACATTTTTTTAGGTTTTTCCACTTTTCTTACAGCGATCACAGGCTATGGCAATACAGGACGCCAGTGTCTGGCGTCCTGTTGCCATGGCAACCAGCCGGGCTCTCTGCAATTATATCGCGAGAGCCCGGTGACGTTACAGAGGGAGCGCGCGCCCTCTGTGAACCCCTCCCATGCTGCGATCTACATAGATCATGGCAGGGAAGGGGTTAACAGCAGGGGGTGCATCTCACTGACAGCCGGCTCCCACTGCGGGATAGCGCGAGATCATAAGTGATCTCGTGCTTTCCCCAGGACGGAAGTTTACTCCCTGTTGCAGGAAGTGCCCCGCTGCCAGAACGTAAACTGACGCCCAGGAGCGGGATGGGGTTAAAGTGGTTTTTAGGGGTTCAAATAACGATAACCTATCCTTAGGATAATTATTAATATCTGATTGATGAGGTCTGTTCATCAGCTGTTTGAAGAGCCTGCAACACTCAGCTATACTCTAGATAAGTCATCATTAGTTGATGGACAGGGCTACAGCTCTCTGGGCCCTCATTCATCAGCTGATCATCCAGCCCGCTTATCAGTTCAGCAGGTCAAACGTCCTCATCATTGGTCAGTGGAGGAAGTTAAAGGTGATCCCACTATTGATACCAAACATAGACATGAGTACTTGGTGCGCTAGAGGCATTCACGCAGTGGAAGATTTGTTTGAGAAGTCCTCACTTAAGACATTTATTTAAATACTTGATATGTTCCAAATATCCCATAAGGAATTTTAGAAGTATCTACAGATACGACACTATCTTACATCATATAATCCCCCAATCTCAACACCCCTTAAAAGCTACAACTCATATATATAACACCAAAAACTAAACCAAGGGTATTTCTAGGGCTGTGGTGGCGAACCTGTGGCACACATGCCAGGGACAGCATGCAAAGCCCTCTTTGCTGGCATGCACACCAACTGCCGCTCACCACAGTAGTGAATACCAGCCGGGGTGCTGCAGCTCCCCGGCTGGTAATCACTCAGCAGCTGCTGATCCCAGGTGCACACTCTGACGTCAGTGTGTGCATCCGGGATTCTCCTCCCCTGACCTCTCCTCCTTAGTTCTGCAGTTAGGGAGAAGGGAGGAAGCATTCCGGGCACACACACTCCTTGACTACAAGGAGAAGGTAAATATATGGGTTGGGGGGGGGGTGCTATTACTACTAGAGCTAATGTGGGGTTAATATTATTACTCGGAATACAGTGGGGTTATTACTATTATTATTTATTATATGTTTTATTCCTAATATCATTGAATTCAATGAATGCCCGAGTGCTTTCCTGTGATTGGCTGAGCACTGTGACCAATCACAAGCAGCACTCAGCTGTTATTTTAAATCCCTGCCTGCTGAAAGGACTTTATTACAGTGATGGGACCTAAGCTGCTAGATGCGCCTAAGCCCCGGCAGCATCGGGGAGTTGAGTATTTATATTTTTTTATTTTTTACACCAGATAGGAATGATTTTCAGGGAAGGGTTTATATTTCAAGCCCTTCCCTGAAAATCACTGCAGGGGTTGCCGGAAGACCATTGCTTTCAATGTGGCCGCTGGCAGCAGCCACGCCCCTTTGAAAGCAATGCTGCACGGACCTGTATTCACGCATGTTTGTGCACGTACATGTGTGTGCGGTTTTGTGCGCACCTATGTACGCACACGCTCGTGTGAATGCACCCCAAAGATAATGTCACCGTGAACAATAGAAAAACCCTCCCCCCCCCCCAAAAAAAGACACAATTGTGTTCTACTTTTTTATATTTTGCCCATCTTGAAATTTTTAAACATTTTCCAATATATTATATGTTACTTTAAATGTAACCATTGCAAAATACAACTCATCCTGCAAAAACACAAGCCCTCATGTGGAAAAATAAAGAAGTTATGTTTTTTTAAAAGCGCCAAGGAAAAAATTAAAGTGCCAATACAGCTGGAAGGGGTTAAACATACCGAAAACTGATTACTTTAAAACATTACTTTTCTCTAATACATTAAAACTAATTCAGTGAAGCGAAAAGCCGACGAGAGGTAACACGAAGAAGAAATTCTAGTTCTATTACAAGAGTTTACACATTTTTTTCCCCTTTGAGTTTGTTTTGCAGGCGCACAAAACTCTCCTATCCACAAATATGATGACTTGTGCATTTATAGAATACGATCCCACAAATTCAATCCTAAGGCAAATGTTTAAGATTATTTTTACAGGCCTCCATAAGAAATGCAGTTTGACCTTTACGGCTGAAACACAGAGAGCCGGAGTGTTTTCTGGCTCGGACATGTAGAAAACTGGCCGTCTACACACTCAGTTATAAAATAGACATGCTTTGCTGGGCTTGTAATAAATAGTAACTCTGCTGTTGAGAAATACCGAAAGACTCTTGGCCGGCGCTAGACTTGTTCTTAAAAACACTTGACATTTTTATGAGCAGCAACTGTATAGGGAATCCAGCTAAGAGACTAGCTTCACATTAAACAGGAAATAGTGTCATTTTTTTCTTACCGAAGGAAGCAGAAGAAGAGGAATAAATTTACAACTCAAATTATATTTATCGTATTTCTTTCTAAACTGCAATGAAAAGATCCCCGCACACAACGCAAACACAATGCAGGCAGCCTACATTTTTAGAATCAATCCATTCGAAAGCGCCATATAAAAAGAAACATGTTGTAAATAGATTTTTTTTTTTTTTGCCTCCGACAAGGTGTTTACAAGTGTGCAATGCCGAAAGATTAGACCGGCTTAGAAAATGATTACGTCTTGGAATGTTCATCTTACTTCTGACCATGTTTCTCAGCACTCTGGTGTGTAAAAGAATGGTAAAATGTATCTTTTTTTTCGGAAGGCGGCATTTGAAAGGAATGCTTTGCATGCCCCCGGTGCTCCTCCGGACTAAAGGTGATTTGTCTCTAGTATTCCGATTATGCACAGCTTAATTATCTCTTGACTAATTGCGCTTGCCTTCTTCAATCTCTCCAGGTAACAGGAGCAAGGCTTTCTCTTTGTTCATTAGACCATGAAGGTAAGTAGCTCAATAGCTCATCCTTTCTGATACCTTCTAAACAAAAGAGCTATTCTTTGAAGGAGCCCTGAACAAAATCAATGCTAAAATAAAAGGTATACAATACACAGTGTCCTTGGGTTAGCTCCAGATGCAATAAAGAACATCACAGCCTTCCAAAAGGATTCCCTTCGCCTGCAAAAGTCATGTTCACTGTAAAGTTATGATTGCGGTAAAATGAAGAATATCTGAGGAGAAATGGATTTTTTAGGAATTCGATATATTGTTGGCCGGTACGTCAATGATCAGGTCTTTTTTTTCACAAGTTAATCCAAAAACAAATTTTTGGAATTTTTGTAACTATGTCGTAAAGTTTCTAAAGTGGAAGATCTTTTCCGATATTGTCTTGTCTAAGAGCCTGTTCGGACTGTGTTATTGACTTCGTCCAAGGGTCCTGTTGGGATTTCCATTTACCCTTTCCAATCCCCTGTCTGATGTGTAAAGACATTCTGATTGAAGGCTGTACAGCTCTGATGTCGGAAGACGTCCGGCAGGGTATTCTTATTGTAGATTACTGGACGCTCTGTTGTCGGGGGCCTCTCCAGCATAGCCCATACCGCAGTATTGGCTCTAGCCAGCAGATGGCACCATTATATAATGGCAGAAAGAGAAAGCCCCCTAGGAAGCCCTGAATTCAAAATTGGATTGCTAAGGTTAAAAATTCTGAAAATGTTACACCTGGAATGAACCTGAACAGAACCTATCTTGGCATTAATGAAAACTGCTAAAACACAAACCAATAGGCTTTCATTTCAGCAGTTGGTGTTCCTTTCTAGTATTTTGTGCTGGAAAGAATAGCGCAGTCCACTCTATTTCTGTAGTTTTTGTTAATGGCCAAGATAGGTTTTGACCAGGTCCCATCCAGGGGTGCCATTTTTGGAATTTTAAATGGAAACCCCAATGAGACCCTTGGACAGAACCAATAATGAGGTGCATTGCCGTATAGTAAAAAAAGACACATTTTTCTTCTCTTGTACCATTCCCTGGATTTAACTAAGTGATCAATCATAGACTTTTACTGGTGAGCTGATACACTGCATTTCTGTGTTCAAGAAAAAGCATATACCAATCATATCTACTGCAAGGTGCGGGAAAATCTACCCCGTATGTGTAGTGATACCCCAGTAGTTAGAATTAACTGGAATTTATGCTTGTATAACATATATACTGTAATAACAAGCTGACTCCATTGGTAAAGTCCTTCCACCAGTCAAATGCTGGGCAGCCAGAGAACATTGAACTCCTAAAATGATGAAGGAGAAATCTTGGCACTCCGTGTGGATCAAGTGGAAAATGCAGCTTTACTGAATCAAGGTAGTTAAAATCCATCAGCCTGAGAAGCCCTTATATGCTTTGAGCATATGTCCTAAGACAGCGAAAAAGAAAGAACGTATTTGTCAACAGATATTTCACAGACATAATCAGGAATTCTTTTAAATTGTACTGAGAAATTGCTATATTCTTGTAAAAACCAATGCAATCCTAGGTCATGCAGTATCTTAGTTTATAGGGATGACAAATCACATGTGATCCATGGACAATATGCAAATGTAACAGTCCGGGGCGGGCATGTTAAACTTTTTACAAAAGTAGCGAGAGCATTGCAAGAAGCAGAAGTCCCATTTTTTTCACAGATGCTCACTTGTGCCAAAATTTGGGAGTTTTTAAGCAAGAAACCGGCATAATAGCTTTATTTGCTTATCTGCCTTGGATGTAAGTGCATGCAGAGTGTTGCAGCAAAACAGCAAATCCTTCTAGGTGCTTGATTTTTTTGACAGAGTATATATGATGGTAGACATGGAATTTCCCCAAAATGTGCTTTTTGTCCTTAGCATAACCAGGAATTTCTTTAGTTAGGAAGTACAGTATGCTATCTACCCATGTACTTAAATTTTTGTTCATAGACCCAACGCCTGGAACAGTGAGCCTTACAGGGGGTGAAAAGACTGATGTGAGTAATTTCAAGAGTAAATGAAAAATAGGCCATAACCTTCCCTAAAAAAAACCCATCTTAACACCACTTTTTCAACCAAATCACTCAAAATTCCTCCATGTGATTCTTAGACTATTCCAGGAATCTTTTTGGATTTTTTCTTTAACTCTGGTTCATGGTAGAGTTAGAACATAGACAGGATCAATGTAAGTAATAGAACGCTATTGGATTCATGACTAGAGATGAGCGAGCACCCAAATGCTCGAGTCCGCGTTATTCGAGTCGAGCTTTTTGTAAAATTCGAGAGCTCTACTCGAGTAACGTACCCCATTGACTACAATGGGAGACTCGAGCATTTTTGTTTATGGGACGCCGGGTGCCGAGGTTTTCTTTTTTTTCCCCTAACTCTCTCTCTTTCTCCCCTGCCTGCCAGACAAAAAATTTGCCAATGACGCACGCTGCATCACGGCGGGGAGGGGCCAAAACAGGCATGTCACAGTGGGGAGGAGCCAAGAACTGGGGCGGGGTCGAACACGGCTTGATGCTCGTTCGAGTAACGAGCACCATCAAGTACGCTAACACTCGAACGAGCATCAAGCTCGCCAGAGTTTGTTCGCTCAACTCTATTCATGACATCTGCTGTTATCATAACCAGAAGGATAGAGTTTTGGTTCTGTGCCTCTTTTAATAGTTTTTATTGCATATTTTTGAACTTTTCAAGAGTTTGGTTTGGCTGGTTCTTCGAATGTCATCATCAAGTTTGGTTTAGTCTAAATTAGTTTGAACCAAACAGGAAGTTCATAAAACCCTAAAAGTAGTATTCAACACTGTCTAAGAGGCCTGAAATAATAATGATAGTTGTTGCTCAGTGGTTAGCACTGTTGCCTTGCAGCACCGGGGTCATAGGTGCAAATCTGACTAGGAAAACATCTACACGTACTTTGTAAAACACCACGTAGATATTGTCCATGGTCAGATATAAACCCGGGGACTCCAGCACTGCAAAGCAACAGGGCTAACAACTGAGCCACCATGCTCCTTCTCCAGAAAAGGAGAATAACAAAGAAAACATGCAAACTCCATGCAGATGTTCCTTGGTCAGATTTGAACCGAGTACTTCAGTGCTGCAAGGCAACAGTGCTAAACACTACACCACCAAGCTACTTCATCCTCCAGAAGAGAAAAAGATCTCCCTCTTCTTTGATCAAGAACAGTATTTGCATAGCTTTTTTCAGAGTCCATGTAGGTGTTGACCTTGGTCAGATTTGAAGACAGAACGCCAGCGTTGCAAGGAAACAGTGCTAACCACTGAGCCACATTTATTAAACTGCCACAACTCCCACTGTCATTGCACGGCTCTTAGAGAATGTTCATTGCTAGTTTTAGGGGGCTTTATGAAACTCCACTTTGGCTGAAACGAATCACCTGAGGTTTGGGTTCTCGTTGAATTGACCTTTTAACAAAGTTTGATTCGAAGCAGAGTTCTATTGTTATGGTTTTCTCAACACTATTTTAATGTTTTCATATATCTAAAGACAATGTTTTTTAACCCTTTCCAATCCACTGTCTGACGTCTAAAGACATTCTGATTGAAGGCTGTACAGCTCCGATGTCGGTAGACGTCCGGCAGGGTATTCTTACTGTAGATTACTGGCCGCTCTGTTGTCATGGGCCTCTCCAGCATGTTCTATACCGCAGTACTGGCTACAGCCAGCAGATGGCACCATTGTATAATGGCAGAAAGAGAAAGCCCCCAAGGAAACCCTGAATCCAAAATTGGATTGCAAAGGGCTAATGTTATTGTGATTTGTAAGCTGATCTAGGCAGCCATTATAAAATTGATGTCTTTCCAGCTGTCTTTATTGTTGTGATTAAATGGATAAGTGCTTTTCATCTTGATGGTTTTTTAAAATTCCCTTGATTCAAACCTATGTTTACTACTTGAATCACATGGAATGCTAGAACTTTCCTTCAATGTTTTTTAGATGTTTATATTGTATTACCGTGCTCTGCCAACATCCAGGCCAGTTGCTTAGATTAATGTTCCTTTTCTGGGTAGTGAGTTGTAGCACCCCAAATAATGTTTTGCTGCAATTTGCATCATTCCTGCTCTCTTTCTGTTCCAGGATTGTTGCACAGAAAATGGAAGATATAGGGGCTCCATCATTGAGTTTATGTTAGTGTGGCCATTGGCTCTTAAGGGGAATCATACCAATTAATTGTGAGTGGTCCTCAAGGAGTCTCCCTACGCGATGAGTAGGTTGACCTGTTTGCCTGCGGGGTTTACCAAGGGTACTAGATAGTAGTTTTATGTTTTGTGTATTCAGTGCTAGATACCCACAGTAAGTATATGTTATTTTGTTATATTAATGGTAATGAATGTTTTTACTGCATGTATTCCAATCCAGTACCATAGTGTGCTGCCGAAATGTAAATATGTTATATCATGTAACATCCATTACTATGGATAAATTCAATTGTAATACCTCAGTTAGCATTAATATGGCGCGAGAGGATTAAGTCCCAAAGTGCTATATTACTGATGGGTTAAGTATATAGCATAATGGGACTGAAGGCTGTGTGGAAACCCCCGTAGAGTTGACCATATACTCTACAAGGCTGCATGAGGGAGGGGTTCTGGAAACCTGATATTTAAACATAGTTTTGCTTGATTGGTGTTGCTGTCAGTAGTGTATGCGACCAAACACACTTGCCCATTGACAGCAGTGCAAAGAGAAAGATGTGTTCACTGAAAGAGGGGGTTCTAGAAGAGAAATTGAAAGTAAGGCTTAGTTGCCACCTGATCATTTGGATACATGCCTGACCAGTGTGTCTTCCGCCAGTTGAGATTTCGAGATGAGCTCTGTTCAAGCAAAGGACTAAGAGGTGGCACAAGGGGAACTACTGGATAGCCAGCAATAGGACACCAGACTGGCTGGGCATGTGAGCTAGTAGGACTTGAGACAATTTACTGTCGAGTGTGACGTTAAGTTGCTAGTAAGTGAATGCCACCTTGTGTGATGCAACCAAATGGCTCAGCCCTCTCTGTTAAAGACAGACTTTATAACTTCAAGTTGGTTAAGAAAAGTAAAGCTGAATTTTGTTTAGCAGCAAGGTGTTTGTGTCCAGGCCTCCACCTCAGTAGAGAGGTTGATCTGCTATAGCAGTCACAGTCCTTGGTTCAGTCTGGTACTGTTTATAGAAAAACTCAAATCTTTTTTTCTGATCCTGGGCAATCTCTTTAGGACAAGACCTCTGGGGGACATTCACATGGTTTTTTTTTTTGCTTGACACTTTTCCACATTAGCTGGGGAATCCATAGGAGCCCTAGTTACAGAGCAAAACATCCCCCTATAGTGACAATAGTCCCTGGGAGAGCTGATCAGGGTCTGCTAGAACCCTGCAGCTACTGTGCCAAGGGATTCCAGCGGTCATGTGACTGCCGGCTTGCGTAGTGGAAGTTATACTTCTACTTTTACTTCTTAGTACATAGCACTCATTGAGCGCTTTGTACCAAGAAAAGAAGGCAGAAGTGGTTAAAATACACTTCTCCCTTCTCCTCCGTCCTTGGCTGTGATAACAGCTGAGAACCTTACCTGTTCATGCTTGATTGCAGGAGAAGAGGCTTTAATCCCGTGCCATATTTCTGTAATCGGGCATGATTAAAGCCCAGGACCAAACGCTGTAAATTTACTTTTTAAGCTTTATTACAAAAATTGCAATATTTACAAAAAAAGATAAAAATGAAGAAAATCTAAAAATTGTAAAATAAAATGGAACAACACGGAGACCTATAATTTACAGAGCACTTTAAGTCTTTGTTCCTGAGTGTGTATGGAAGAAAAAAATGCAGCACATTCCTGCTGCATAGCTGCCCTCTTCAAATGTGACACTGTCCCATTGTTCAGCATATATTTTTATACTTTCCATCCTCAACTCCAGATGTGTATCCACCTCTTGGTCCATTAAGCAAATCCCTGGTTTAGGACTGGGCAGCCAGGTAACAAAGGGCAAACCCAATGAATATTTAACAGTCCATCTTTTTTGTAATTCCTTACCCAAGCCATATGGCTCCTTTTTTTGTAAATCTGCTTGGGCAAACTGCAGGGAAAAAAATACTGAATATCAAGTTTTTTTCCTGTAATAAAAACTTGCCCAGTTCAAAAAGCAAATTAAATTTGCTCTTGGTATAGCAAAAACGCATATATATATATATATATATATATATATATATATATATATATATATATATATATGTGTGTGTGGCACATGCACAGAGTAATTCTGCACTGGACACTGTGGGATTAACTTCTACCTTTGGTTCCAGCATTGATAGACTGGGTTTTCTTTCAATGTAGTCAATGTTTAAAGTTCTACGTAAGGACATTCAAACCAGCCCCTTGATTCAAGGGATGCCAATTATACCTCCTGTATAGTGGCAGGAACTCTGTGCCAGCATGTTATGAATTCCATGTTTATAATGTTGAGTGAACCTGTGCTCAGAAGTTCTGATTGGTGTTTTGTTCTGTGCTGTGAACTGAAGTACTCTGTGAATTGCAGTTTAGTGTTTGGTATCACCAGTTCATCTCAAACTGTGTCTTGGCTTCTCTTCGGCAGTGGGGTTGCCCTTTTTAGGGCAGGTATTCCATTTGAGGGGTCAGTCTGGTTTGGGCAGTTGACGCAATGATTGGTTGCCTTTGTTACAATTCTTTGTTGTAGTCTATAATAGCTTCCTGCATTGATACCCCATTTATATATTCACTAGCAAAACCCTGTGTATAGCTATTGAATTTGACACCACTGGTTGCTCAGACCAGTCTTACTAGATGTGACACTATGATTCTGTACAATTATTGCCTTCTGGTTTGCTTCTGTAGCTCATATACAATTTTATCTTTCATATTTTTGGTGTCACCAGTTCATCTCAAACTGGGTCTTGACTTCTCGGTCTTGACTTCTCTTCTGCAGTGGGGTTACCCTTTTTAGGGTGGGTATTCCATTTGAGGGGCTGGTCTGGTTTGGGCAGTTGAGGCGATCATTGGTTGCCTTTGTTACAATACTTTGTTGTAGTCTATAACAGCCTCCTGCATTAATACCCCATTTATCTATTCACCAGCTAGTCCCGGTGTTCAGCTACTGAATTTGTCACCACTGGTTGTTCAGACCAGTCTTACTAGATGTGACACTACAATTCTGTACAATTATTGTTTTCCGGTTTGCTTCTGTAGCTTATATACAATTTCATCTTTCATATTTTTTAAAATGTCATTTTTTGGGAAAAAATGTTTTCTGAATATGTATATTTTATTGTCTTTGAATTATATGAAGAATGTTAAATGTAATCTTTTGAACAACAGTACAAAGTGGCTTTTGTGTATGGGTCAGCACATTTCCTGCATCCACTGACATATATTGACCAACATATCTTTAATGTGTTCAGACAACATGTAGAATAATGGATGTACAAATGTTTATTGCAAATGTAAGCTTCGGGGAATAGTTCTAGCATGCATTCAAGGTTTATGTGTTACACGAATACCAGGAAATGTTTGCACAGCATAGCCATTTTCAACAGAAGGCAATGTATTCAGATTTATTTTCCAATGAGCCAATCCCAGTGAAAGCAGAAATAAACAGCAATGCAGAGTTAAGAGGCAATTGAACAGCACACTGGGCATTGAGAGGTATGATTCTAAGAGGGACATTGACAAAAATGTCAGCAGGCCTTGTGTTTTATGGCAGCAATTGGCATATTGATAGTCCGTAATCAATATTTGCAGTCTACATTTATATTTTGAATGCTGTTTCTCCAATGACCGTTTCTCTTCCATCGCCATTAGTCTTTCCTCTGCCCATTAATTCCTCTATAAAATAAGTGTGAGGGAAAAAAATGCTGCTCATGAATAATGATGCTTTACTCAAATTTTATTGGCTTCAAGGTCTTGGGAAGTGAATAGATAACATTGATCTATTGTCCTCTGGTATTCATTACAAAGTCATGCTACTGTTGGAGAGATGCTCTAAGTTGTGAAAAGTTAAGGATTTCAGTTTTTCTAAACTTTTTGTACATGTCTATTGTAATGAGATAGCTCTACTTTCTTAGGTGGAGAATTGACTTTAAAGGGTTTTCTGGGACTTAAAAAAAATACAAGCAAGTGATGGAGCCCTGATACCTATCACTTGGAACCTGGAGGAAGCAGCAGGTATTTAACCACTCAGTTAATCACAAGTTTCAGTGGCCATGAAAGAATCACTGTTGAAACCTGTGATTGACTGATCGGTTACATGCACAATGAATGACACATGACTGCTTGCCGCTTCTGCTGGGTAACAAGCAATGGGTACTGGTGGACAGCTAGCTGCTGGAGTAGGTGAACATCCATTTTTTCTTTATATTACATCATTTTAAGGCTGTAATTTTTTTGAAGTCCTAGAAAACCCCTTCAAAAGAATTCAGGGCTCAGTTACACGGCATTTTGACGCACACATATTTTTGAAAGTATAACTGAATTTTTGAACGCATGACCTAAGGGGGCGTCACTGCGGAAAAAAAGGTTCTAGCAGCGTTTATCACACGGGCGTTTCCCAGAACCCCCGCCCGCGGCTGTGACAGCTGTGGCAGAGGATTTCCTCATCTCCGTAGGGCAGTCCAGTGACAATGGGACTGCCCGCAGAGATGAAGAAATCCTCTGCCACAGCTGTCACAGCTGTGACAGAGGAGCGTGATGTTCTCCCGGCAATACAAACAGCTCCATTGAAAGCAATTGGCTGCCCGCAAGCGCTGCAGTCATTTTCGGGAAAGGGCTTCGAATATAGCGATTTTCAGTATATGTTCTCAATGGGGTCGGCACAAGGTGAAACCCCTGGATACATAGAACACCGGTTTGCCGCAGTTACAGGCATTCTGCGAACCAGTGCCCTATAATTTTTGCCGCAGGCATTTTTACGCATGAAAAATTTGCACATGTGACCGCTGCTATTGAAAAGCGGTGTTGCTATCTAGTGTGAATTTTTTGACGTGCGGTATTATAGTATAATTATTGATCAATGGCCACTGCAAGGGAAAACCTGGATTGCCAAGATTTTTACTGGCAAATCAGCTGTTTGCCAGGAGGGTGCTAGAAGTAGGACCAGGATCTATTGTTTATTTACGCCAAGTGCCTGATTCTGAAAGGGATTGATGAAACACCCCTTTAGAAAGAAAAACTCAACTGTAGACTATTTTAAATGAATTCCTCAAGCAAAATAAAGGCAGTCTAACATCTGAGGATTTGCTTGCTTGACCTCTAAAGCAGTTCATATAAACATATATAGTAGAGTCACATTGATTAATCCTGCCCATATTGGGAGTAGTGATGAGTGAACTTTTGAAAAATTCGGTTCTGTCAGTTCTCCAATCTTTTGCAAAAAGTTTGGTTCAGTATAAATTTGGGCAAACTAAACCAAAAGGTCACCAAATCCCCTAAAACTGGTATATAACACTGTCTAACAGCCATGCAAAAAACATGCATAATACTCTGAGAGTGATACACAGGACTTTTATGGCCCTTGGACAGTGTTATACCACAATGCTCAGAACTAGTACAACCCTGTTTTAGGAAAAGCTTTGCCAAAAACCTGGCTCGGGTTCTACTCATTCGGTTATCTCAACACTGTCTGTGAAGAAAAAAAGCTTTCCAACAATCTAATGTGTATGGGGACCTCTTAGGGCTCCCACCCACTGGCGATATTTTCTTTTTTTGCGCTGCGAGAGCACGAGAAAAATCTCGCATCGCAGCGCAAGAAAGAGGCCGGTATAGAACCGGCATATCGCAAATGGTTTCAATGGGGCTAGCGACAGCAGCGCTAGCCCCATTGAAAGCATAGGGAGAATGCCGCGGACTTCTGCCACAGCTGTGACAGCTGTGGCAGGAGTTTCCTTCATCCCCGTATGGACCGCGGGGATGAAGGAATCCTCTGCCACAACTGTGGCAGAAGTCCCCGGCATTCTATTCTATTGCTTTCAATGGGATGAAATTAATGGTTTCAGCAAGCCCTGCGGAATGATTATCGGGGAAGGGCTTGAAATATAAGCCCTTCCCTAATAATTATCAATAAGTGTGAAAAAGAAAAAAATACTCACCTCTCCTGCTGTCAGCCACATCCTCCGGCTGGCTCCCCGGCACTGCTACTGAGCTCTTTCAGCAGTCGGGGATTTAAAAATCCCTGCCTCCTGAAAGGGCTGTGCAGATTGGCTGAAGGCCCAGCCAATAGCAGCTACTGCTTAGCTATTGGCTGAGCAAATATAGCTATTCATGAAAGAATAGCTAAGGGCTATGTGTGATTGGCTGAGCGCACAGCCAATAGCTAAGCAGTAGCTGCTATTGGCTGCGCCCTCAGCCAATCTGCACAGCTATTTCAGGAGGCGGGGATTTTTATATCCCCGACTGCTGAAAGAGCTTCAAAGCAGTGTCGGGAGCCAGCAGGAGGATGTGGCTGAGTGCAGAAGAGGTGAGTATGATTTTTTTTATTTTTTTTCACACTTTTGGCAGATTATCGGGGAAGGGCTTATATTTGAAGCCCTTCCCCGATAATCATTCCGCATGGCTTGCAGAAAGCAGTGCTTTCAATGGGATCGGCAGCAGTTCCGATCCCATTGAAAGCAATGGAATAGAATGCCGGGGACTTCTGCCACAGCTGTGACAGCTGTTACAATTGTGGCAGAAGTCCCCGGCATTCTACTTCTCTTTTCAATGGGGCTAGCGCTGCTGCCGCTGGCCCCATTGAAAAGACTGGCGATATGTCGGCGTGATGCCGATATCCCGGCGTCATGCCGATTTTTTTCTCGCACTGCGATGCGAGACTTTAACTTTAGAATCGCATCGCAGTGGAGAAAATTTCGCCAGTGGGTGGGAGCCCTTAACCTTCTGTTAACTGGTGTTATGGAAAGCAAGGATCAAGAATTGCTAGATTTCAACATAACCGATCCCTTCATTCAGTGTGCGATAAGTCTATGTCAGATGGAGTCTGGTTTCGCCTGTCAATCAAAATCCCCCTCCGTGATCTGGCGGTATGCCAGAGAGATGTCCAGGAGCAAATCAAGGCTCTCCTTTCGTGAGAGATAGAAGTTTGTAATAGAAAAATAGTACTCTGCACTCCACGGGCAAGGGAAAACTCCCACTTCCTCAATAGACTATGAGGGAAATAGTGTAAAACAACTCCTGAAGACAGTCCTGGCAACCAATGCTAGACATCAGAACAGACTCCTGAGGAACAGCTTACTGTAGGCTTGTGACTTTTGCTTATTACCATCTGGCCACCTGTTCCAGTCTGCAACAACAGGAAGGAAGAGGAGTGTCGGGTCAATGAGAACTTTTTATGGGCAGCAATGTATTTATAGTTGTATACCTACCACCAATAAAGTGTTCAGTAGAAGGGGTTCAACAGTTGCTGGAAAAGTGTCACAGGACATGAAACAGCTGAGGTTCTCTAACTTGCGATATGCTGCTTATATAGAATTAAAAAAAAGAAGCATTTTGCACAAAGGTAAGCAGTGCCAGCTTCAGATTCATTTGGGCTCCTGGGCAACAGAGATACTACTATTTTAACCCACCTAGTATACTATGCACCCAAAATGTTGCCAATGGCACAAAAGGTATGTTCACACATTAGGGCTTATTTACTATTAATTTGTCAGTTTTCCAGTTCAAATTGCACCAGAAAACTGTCAAACATGTTTTGTGCCACATTTGCTATGTGTTTTAGAAATGTGTTTGCTATGTGTTTTCTTTGCTCTGTCCAACTGTTATTTCGCAGAAAAAAAACCACTGGCTCCCTTTAAGTGTCTCTACTCCCATATACTGTGTTCCAAGCTTGAGCCTTAGTAGAAATGTTTTGCAAGGAGAACCTGAGAAAGACTTAAATATGTGAAGGCATGGTCAGAGAATTCTGGAGATGATTTATTAAAAATGTTACTCTATCAAAAGAAATAAAACCGCATATAACTACATGAAAAGAAAAATTAAAGAGTTGGGGCTCAGAAGCATGAGAACTATCTTTTGTTCAATGAAATGTCTATTATTATGCAAAAATAGCAAAACATAACTATGCTGAACAATTACTGCATTAGGGACAGCTGGCGCATGACATCTTATGATCAGTAACGTGGTATCACGTGATGTGCTGACCTCTCCGGATTAGATATTGGAAAAACTTTGACAGGGTGATCAATGAGTGGAACAGTTTGCCATGGGAAGTGGTGAGTTCTCCTTCAATGGAAGTGTTCAAACAAAGACTGGACAAATATCTGTCTGGGATGATTTAGTGAATCTGGCATTGAGCAGGGGGTTGGACCCAATGACCATGGAGGTCCCTTCCAACTCTACCATTCTATGATTCCTCTGCACAGCAGAAAGCAACATTTGGCAGTCATGGCTAAACATGGTGACTTGAGGGCTTTGATTACATGAAGATTGTTGGTACCCGGAGGTGTGGTGCTAGTATTTCTGAAACAGTCCCACTTGTTGGATGTTCCCAAACCCTAGTATTAAGAGTATACTAAGACTGGTTGAACTGTGTACAGACATCTAACTGAAGATAACACAGCTACATGCCAGGTGAGCATCGGGTGGCATGTCTGGTTTCTCAACAATGATGTGCCCCATTGGACAAACTAATCCAGACGTACAACAGTGGGGAAGTTAAACAAATTTCCATAATGACCAAGTGGCGTGCCCTGTGTTAAATGGGGATCAATAGCCAAAGATTGACAATGGTGCTCCTGATGACCCTACATCATTATCCAACAAGTCTCACATTGGCTCATAAAAGACATCAATTGACATTTGAAACATGGCAGAAGGTTGTCTGGAGTAACAATTCCCATATTCTGTGGAACCATATAAATGGTCCATATCTGGTGTAAACAGCATGACGTTGTATCCTTTGTGTTTAACAGGCCATTGGTAGTGGTGTCATAATCCAGGGAGTGCTTCCCTGACATGGCCTAGAATCATTGGTCATACCACAATCCTTGAATGGTGAATGCTGCATTTAGCTGACTATCTGCACCCATATCTGCAGGAAGTCTTTCTCAATCACAATGCTATCTTTCAACAGGACAATGCTTCCAGTAGGAAGTCAACAGACAAACACAACAATGAATTCTCCACACCAGCTTGGCCCCAAACTCAACGGCCCAAAACCCTATTGAACATGTTTGAAATATGCTGTAAAGGGCTATAATATCTGCCCCCACTTATCCACAAAATGTGCACCAGATGACGGATCTGCTGCCGTGGGCATGGGTCAAGTTGAGTATGGAGTATGTTCACCACCTTGCAGAATCTGTTTCCTGATGTCTGAGAGCTGTGATTGCCCAAAAAGGTGATCCAACCCATTATTGAGTAGGTGTTCCTAACTCAGTGATCATTCAGTGTATATTGACAGTACTTAGTATTGCCATAATCAAATTTACTCATAGAACAAAAGTAACATGTTAGGTATGCCACTGGAAGTTAATTTAAAGGGGTTTTCCGAGGATGTAACCAAATTTCAGTAAAGTGCTCCATCAATGCTAGTCTGTATAATAAATATACCCATGACTTCTCTTCGATTCTATGGCTCCTTAACATGGTCATATTTGCGCATATATTTGAACAAGCAAAATTTGCGTGCACAATAAGCAGAGAATCGAACCTATTAATAACAATGAGTTTATATGCATTTTCTGTTTTCGCATACACAGGCAGAAAAATAGGACCTGCTGTATTTTATGCGCACTTGCGCACCAAAGGTCTCCATAGAAGTCTATGGGAGGTGCACAGATGCACATTGTGCTGCGCAATTCCATTAAAAAAATGCATATGGAACACATTAGGCTAAATAGCTATTTAAAATAGTGCATGTTCATCTGTTGCATGCAAATGTACATTCCCTGCTTGCGCAAAAAAAGTCAGCAAAATGCATGCGTAAATAAAGCCTTGTACATACTGCAAATACGCAGTGCTGAGGCGTGCAATATCTTTAAGAGTCATTAGATGAACTCCTGAGGGCTCCTGCAGCTACATACTGTTGTTGTTTAGGGCTCCTAAAGAGTATGGATGTAATGTCAGTGGATGCCGCAAAACTGCCTTGTCAAGTCACACGTACCCAGAAAAGCTGATCAGAGGAAAAATAGATACACAAGTCACATTATGCATATTTGTGTTTGCTGCATATAGATGGAATAGTACACAAAAGTAGAAGTTCTGGACTACCCCTTCAAGATGGAAAAAAAAAGTGCCGTAATTGTTGTCCCCCCCCTAAGTGTGCATGCAGACGAGTGTGTGCTGGTGCATACATAGGTGCGCACAAAACCGGCGTGCCCATGTACGTGCACAAACACGCATAAATGCAGGTCCGTGCAGCATTGCTTTCAATGGAGCCACGGCTGCTGCCGGCGGTCTCATTGAAAGCAATGAATGCCAGCACCCCCACAGTGATTTTCAGGGAAGGCTTTAAACATAAGCCCTTCCTTGAAAATCATTCCTAACTTGTGTAAAAAATAAAAAAATATATATATACTCACCTCTCCGCCCCTGCCGGGGCTCAGACGTGTCTAGCCGCTTGCGTCCCATCACTGTAACAAAGTTCTTTCAGCAGGCGGGGATATGAAATCCCCGCCTGCTGAAAGGGTTGCGTCTGATTGGCTGAGTGCTCATCCAATCACAGAAAGCACTCAGCCATCCATTGAATGACAGCTGAGTGCTGCCTGTGATTGGTCACAGCGCTCAGGCAATCACAGGCAGTGCTCAGCCATTCATTGAATTCAATCACCAATCACAATGACTAATCACAGGCAGCACTCAGCTGAATGGCTGAGCGCTGTCTGTGATTGACTGTGCGCTCAGCCAATCAGATAGAGCTCTTTCAGCAGGCGGGGATTTTAGATCCCAGCCTGCTTAAAGAGCTTTAATACACTACCAGCAACAGAGCAGAGAAGATGCGTCTGAGCCCTAACAGCGCCGGAGAGGTGAGTAATTTTTTTTTACACCAGCTAGGGATGATTCCGAGGGAAGGGTTTATATTTAAAGCCTTTACCTGAAAATCACTGCAGGGGTTGCCGGCAGACCATTGCTTTCAATGGGGCCACCGGCAGCAGCCACGACCCCATTAAAAGCAATGCTGCACGGACCTGCATTCACATGTGTTTGTGCACATACGTGGGCACGCCGGTTTTGTTGCGCACCTATGTACGCACCAGCACACGCTCATGTGAATGAGACCTTCTTCTGCAGCGCTTTCAAATAATTTATTTATTACCCCCACCAAGCTAGATACTCATTTTACTGACCTTGGAAGGATGAGTCAACTTTCAGTCGGCTACCTGAAACAAGTATGGATTAAACTCGTAACCTTCATTTCTGCGGCCTTAACACCGTAACTTGAAGCTCCTGGGCCCCAATGCAAAACCTGGAACGGGGCCCCCAACTATAATGCTTTATTCATACTACTAGGCTTCCTATTTGGAGAAGAGAGGCCTTATGGGCCCCCCAAGGCTCCTGGGCCCGGGTGCAACCGCATCCCCTGCACCCTCTATAGTTACGCCCCTGCTGGGGAAGTAGATGCATAATGATTGAGGAAAAAAATCACCAAAGTGTCCCTTTAATATATATGATAGTTATATAAGAATATACATTTCCTTCCATATGCCATACATGCAGGTACCCTACTATATACTGTACATACATTAAGAAAAAAAATCACTTAAAGGCATATCGCATTGAAAGACACATGAGAAACAGATTCTTTGAGCCAGACTCTAAAATAGAATTGTAATTTATCCATGGATACCTAAAACACTTATCCCTGGGAGAACGAAAAATCTTTTTATTGTAATTTACTCACCAGTGTCCACTAGGTTAATTTTAATGAAAAATTTGGATTTATTTCTTGTAAATGCTAATTTTAAGGAGGGTAATGTTAGAGTGTTTCTAGAGAAATCAATACTTTATTATACAATAATTGCATCTGCAAGTTTAATGTTCTTCAAACAGCTCAGAAGGAATAAATGAGGTTGCCAGGTTAGACCATGCAAATTGGACTATGTGACCTGAAAAGTGATCAAGAACATCAGGTCTTCTTGGACTTTCTTGACAATATTCTCTTGTAGAAAAGATCCCAGCCTTAGGGCGAGCACCCACTGGCGTTTTTTTACCTGCGTTTTGCGTTTTGCGTTTTTCCTGCACAGGCATAGAGATAACATGTGTTCCTGTCCACTGGCGTTTTTTTTGCGTTGCGTTTGCGTTTTTAACATAGGAACTGTCAGTTGCATATGTGTCCTTATTTTTCTCCATGGAAATTAATGGCAAAGCCGCGAAAACGCCGCGAAAACGCCGCGGAAAACGCGCGGAAACAACGCGGGACGCGCGGCGAAAACGCTGCGTTTTTTCCCGCGGGAAACGCAAACGCCAGTGGGTGCTCGCCCTTAACAGGAGACTCAATTCAAGTGCTAAACAGAGTTAGGAAGAGAATTGTTTCGAAATAATGTAATTTAATTAATGGTAAAATGGGAGTTTTCATTTGGCGCTCTCTACAGACCACACTATAGAGTTTATTTTCGTAAGAGCAAAAATTTGCCACTCCACACTAGTTTTTGAAAACTTGTAAAAGGATATAGAAATTTGGCTAAGGGAGCTTTCACAGAAGCGGAATTATTCCACAAAATGCACTGAAAGACGCAGAAAATTCTGCGCAAGACATGCAGCTATCAAAATGTAAATTCCGCTTCTGCAGTTTAAACTGTATATTTTCTGCATCTTTCAGTGCATCTTGCAGAATAATTCTGTTTGCATTGTGGCAAGTTGGGGGTCACTCACCTCTTAGATCGCTGACCAGAATGGGCACCACTCGTAGAAAAGGCTCAGGAGACTTCAAATTCTTTTATACCTGGCACATGCCAGCATTTATTCGCACATCACAGCAATCATGTACAGTAAACATAGTCCATAATTGAGGATTCACAAAGCCAGAGAGTCCCAAACTGGTTTATGCTGGACCTCCAGCTTGCAGCACTTCAGCTCTGCTCTGCTGGTACTCTCCCTACTTGAGTGTGGCTGGAGTTGAGGCTTTTATCTCACTTCCTGCCACACCAAAAGGTGTTTAACTCTTTCTGTAATACCAGAATGCCTGCTCTGTAGCCCTCTGCAGGCCATCCTGTTTACTGCACCCATTCACA
The DNA here is from genome assembly GCA_035609135.1 of Eleutherodactylus coqui. NCBI lineage: Eukaryota > Metazoa > Chordata > Amphibia > Anura > Eleutherodactylidae > Eleutherodactylus > Eleutherodactylus coqui. The sequence continues at coordinate 34,778,459 of CM069407.1, forward strand.
TTGAATCATCGGTTCAGTTTGGAGCCTCTTTCACGGATTCTATTCAAAATATTGGAAAAAATAGCGCAGTATCAAGCACAATTTTTTTCTGTTAATACGAACACCGTTCCCGAAACACAACGGGTCTTTATACAGACAATGGAGTTCGTGAAACACCAATATTTATTTCCTTGTTCTGTTGCTCTGATGGAGCCCAACAGTGGAAAGTAGAAATGGCGATGTGAACTTGGTCTCAAGTATTCTTTTTTGCATTTGAATTTATTTAAAATAATGTTTCTGTTCCCAGATGTTCCAGAACTATTGTTAAAATAGCTCCAACTGCTGTTTGTATTGAAGAGCTTTTATGTTTCCGTGCCCCCTTAGTAAATGTTCCAAGTATTCAGTCCTGCTTCTCTGCAGTAACGCAGTCTCAATGTACCTTTACACAGAATGACTATCAACAGAATAATTGCTCGAAAGAGCGAATGCAAATTATAGAAATTCTGTATAAAAACACAGCAATCAACAGAGTGATAAGGAATAACTTGCTCAACTAGTCAGCTAGTCATTTTTTTTCAGCTCATCTAAAAAAAGCGTATGGTTTTTTAAAAGTTACCTAATATAAAATCCCAGTCATTTGTACTTGAACAGCTTGCGAACAAATTTACATGCAGATTCCCTCTATGGAGAGCCCCATGTGGCACTGAGTGTTAAGGCAGCAGAAATACAGTCCTAAGCTCTCATTCATGACTTGAAGGTTGTGGGTTCAATCCCCACTTGGTTCAGGTTGCCAGCTCAAGGTTGACTCAGCCGAGTTCAGTAAAATGAGTACCCAGGCTGCTGGGGGGTAAAAGATGCCTGGGGAAGACAATAGCAAACCCCCCAAAAAAGACAGTCTGCCAAGGAAATGTCACTTTTGCACCCCAGTCAGCAGCTCTCTCCCCGGGCTATCCAGGATTTCCTTGCTTTTGCTAAGTCCACTGTCTCCCACTCCTCGCTCCACCCTGCTACCAATTAGGACTTCCTATTAAAGTCTGACCTTGCTTTGGATCCAGTGTGTGATTATTGTGCTCCACCACCTTGGTTAAGCTCATCTGAAATTGTACCAATACTTACTTTGGAGGGAGAAGTTGACAGAATTGACTCCTTACCAGACTGATCTCCACAGAGAAGACCAGCACCTTCTCTGAGCTGTTATATATGGCAGCTTATGCCTCCAACAAACTAGCGAGATGTTACACCTCTGAAATAGATTCTTGGTATTTTGGCTAAGCTCAAAATGCAAAGTCCCTTTGTATCAGTTGCATTAAAGTCATTGGGTGGAATATGTGTACATACAGTGGTATGTTGTTGTAAGTGTTGGAGTATGCTGTAGGTATCCAGCAGCCACAGGGTCAAAGCTGGATGCTGGATAGTTTGGTGGCCTGATTTCCACAAGTGCCCCAATAGTAGTGACTTTGGGGTGTTTGAAATCACGCCTTTTTTTGCCCATGCCTTCAGGCTCAACCAAATATTGAGGGATAGGCTACTAAGAATGATGAATCTGAATGGAGGATGAAAGAAGACACAAATTTGTTGATAGATGGTTCTCACTGTGTTAAGATCAAGGCATGTAAAAGGGCTTAAAGGCCTTTAAGTTCCTCACCACCTTGTAACCCTGCTTTGCCTTACTGGGAGAATTTTTGACACACATCTCCTGGTAGCTGCTGGAGTGGCAACCCAAGTAGAAACAAGATGGGTTGTCCCTAACTTTGGCAAAGGCAGGCCTTCAGTTCGGGACTTTTATGAAGCCTTCTGGTCTGGAATGGAGTGATGGAGAATAGGTTTTTGGAGCCCCTTATCTTTTTGGAGAGGGCTTGCAATGGACTGAATCCTAGTGAGTATTTTTTATATAGCACTTGGTGGAGAATACACAATCTGCTGCCTTCAATGAAGAATAAATTGCAACCTATTTATGTGGCATGCTGCACAATTTTGTAGCACTTGGATTTTCAATCTAAAAAATCTCATCTTATCAGTGCTTTGAAGAGAGCCACGGGAATGGAACAAATTCAGGTTTAGACTTTGTCTACCTGTAGGTAACCAAGGACCTCCTGGTTGATATTATTGGATTGGGTAGTTTGAAAGTCTGTGAAGTGACTCCTGTGTAATGCCTCAGTGGGCATTTGAAAAATCACTTGATAACTAGAGTGTGCTTGCACCTATTTTGAGCACATTCAGCTCTATATTAGTCTAGATTTTTGGCTTATCGATAAACTCACAGGTCTTTTTATTTTTTGGAGCGGACTGGTAAATTGACGACATCTAGATAGAGCACTTTTTATGGAAATATAGTTGGTAAAAAGCACAAGCTTGGACTTACAAAAAACAGCAAACTTTGAAACAGTAATGTCTACAGATGAGTGGCTCTGGTTTGGTTGATAATCTGATTCATGCTTTTTAAATGGCTTGATATTGACCTATAGGTTGCAGCAGAGAAACAGATGTGTTGCTTCTGGAGGTGAACTGTTTTATATACCTTTTCCCAGGTTACAAAACTTAAGTTGCAAGTAAACAGCAATGATATGGAAACAGGAGGACATAAAGAACAGTTATATGTGTGCAAAGTAAGGAAAATAAGTAAAGTTTAGGAACCCAAACATTAAAGTTTGCAGATGCTCGATTTCTTCATATTGCAGGAAAGCAAGCAGTTGCAAAATTTTAAGGAAGTATACAGTACACACTATAAAATATATGGCACACTCATTCAATCCACAGTGGCCATAGATAAGACCTATGTGTCAAGATAAAAAGAAGTTTCACTGACCAAAAATAATTAGTCATTCTTGGCCTTTTGGCTAATCTGTCATGTATTATTAATGCTTTGATGGAGACACTGAAATGGAGAAGGTACATTATATATATGAGGTCGTTTGGCCTAATGGTAACTCATGGTCTCCTGATCTATGCCATTGGATAGGGAAGTTATAATGCCTGAAGTTTGAAGTGCCTCCAGAGTGGTACTCCAGTGAGCACGTAAAAATCACTTGGGGATGAGGAAACCCACTTGAATTGTAGAGTTTGACTCATAATTATGTGAGGGAATTGAGAAGGGTCATCAGAAGCCTGTCTGGGGGCTCCACAAAACTTTTGGACCTAATACCAGAGAATCCCTGGATTGGTGTATTCTACGTGCTTCCCAAACTACGCAAAGCTCGCAAGCCAGGAAAGCCAATTATCTCAGGTGTGGGAACCCTCACTGAAAATAATCTCAGGATGGTTAGAAGGTGTCCTCAAACCACTGGTGAGAAATACAATCAGCTACTTACAGAACACCACTGACCTACTGAACAAACTGTCAACCGTATCTATATGCACTCCTCAGTCAGTAAGTAATGGCCATTTTCTGTGATTGTTTTTAATATTTTATTTCCCCTTCTGTGATGCATTTATATTAGTGTAGGGACCCACTACAATGCAAGGAACCGTGACGTGGTTAGTGGGCTCATGTATCTTGGCCAACATTCAACCAATGCCTTGCATTTATTATCTATCATTCACATGCAGTGTGGCATTAAGACTTCAGGGGGAGCCCAGGGTGGCAGTACCAATGTGGTTCACTGATGGATATGCAGGGCAACCCGCCGAATTATCATGGCGTCATTAATAGGTTGCTGGTCTGCATGGTGAACCACATATATCAGAATGGTCTGGCACCCTGTATCCACTATGTGTGGGAGTTTACACCAAGCATTCACCCCCCTCATTATCAGGAGGCAGTGTGAGTGGCTGTCTCATCGGTGTCCTGCACAGGTGTTATTGGCTCCTCCATTTGGAAGTCAGCTACCTGCATGGTGAGAGGAGGATGCATCTATATGCACTCCTCATTCAGTAAGTAACGGCCATTTTCTGTGATTGTTTTTAAACTGTCAACCATAGGTCACTTCTCTGATGGCACAATTCAGGCCGCCATGAATGGGGAATCCATATACTCCAACATCCCATACGAAGATGGACTGACCGCCTGCCAGGCATACCTTGAGGCCAATGGGATTGCCTCTGAATCCGTGTTACAACTCACAAGATTCATCCTCACACACAGTTATTTCTCCTTTGGGAAAGAGATATTCCTGCAACTCACCAGAACTGTCATTGGCAGTAAAATGGCGCCGCAATATGACAGCCTTTTCATGGCGGAACTGGAGAGTGACTCACTGGCCTCCTGCTCCAGCAAACTATTGGCCTACTTCCGCTACATTACTGACATCATAATCATCTCAAAAAACACCAAACAAGAACTGATAAAATTCCACAAGAGATTCAGTAGATTAGTGAAGAGAAAAAAGTGATGGGTAAAGGCGCACCTGACCGAAATATAAAATTCAATAACAATACAAGAAGTAAGCTCAGCTTCTCCATTTTATTTTATACCAGCATAAACACATGCATTTCGGGCCAATGACCCTTCCTCAGTTATAGATGAGGATGCACCTTATGGTAGCTGTTAGTATGTGCATGGTGTACCAAATCGCTCACTCATTCAGGTAGCTCCAGCCCTACTTTTTTTCCTACCTATGAGAGATTCATTGCATTTCACACCACCATAAACCTGACATTAGGCTACTCATATACAGAAATCAACTTTTTGGACACCACCATAAAATTTTCAAACAACTCAATACAGACATCCCTGTACTGAAAACCGATTTATCGATCCACATACCTCAGATGGGACCGTTCCAATCCTAAACACATCAAAAAGTCCATCGTCTACAGCCAGGCCATCATATACAACCAGATCTGCTCCAACCCAACAGACAGAGAGGAACATCTATACCATCTTAAAAGGACATTTTTTAATCAGGGCTATCATCCCACCTCAATTCATGACCAAATCACCAGAGCCATCAGGATACCCAGGAATCAACTACTCCAATACACATAGAAGGATGAAAATTTTCATGTACCTCTAGTAGTGACCTACAATTCACAGCTAGAGGTACTAAGGAAACCTGCAAAGAAACTCCATCCTACCCTACACAAGGATGACTGTCTGAAAACCATATTCCCGGACCATACCCTTTTGTGATACAAGCAACCTCCGAATTTGAGGAACTTTATAATCAGGAGTGCATTGCCCTCTGACACACAAAAAGGAACTTATCCCTGCAATGTAATGAGCTGCAAGACCTGCTCACATATACTGACTGCGGACAGGATACGGATCCCCAACACACAGCAGGACTATACGATCCCAGGGACATTCACATGTTGCACGTCCAATGTTCTGTACCTGATCATGCGCAGTACATATCCTGTTGGGGGGCTTTATATTGGAGAAACAGGACAAAACATAAAGCAAGAATGAGATCTCATCGCCACATAATTAAAGAAAGAAAGACAGAATTGCCTGTGGCTGAGCAATTTTCTAGTCACGGACACAGCATAGAAAATATAGTAACATAGTAACATAGTATGTAAGGCTGAATGAAGACAATGTCCATCTAGTCCAGCCTGTCTATCCTCCTGTGTTGATCCTCCTGTGTTGATCCAGAGGAAGGCAAAAAACCCCAAGGCCAGAAGCCAATTAGCCCTTTTGGGGAAAAAATTCCTTCCCGACTCCCTAATGGCAATCAGACTGTTCCCTGGATCAACCCCTAATAGTTCCTACCTGCCTGTATACCCGGATTGACAATTAACCTAAGACTTGTATCCTATAATGTCCTTCCTCTCCAGAAAGACATCAAGTCCCCTTTTAAACTCCACAATGGATTTTGCCATCACCACTTCCTCCGGCAGAGAGTTCCACAGTCTAACTGCTCTTACAGTAAAGAACCCCTTTCTATGTTGGTGATGAAACCTACTTTCCTCTAATCGTAGCGGATGTCCTCTTGTTACCTTTGTGGTCCTGGGTGTAAACAGATCCTGGGAGAGATCCTTGTATTGTCCCCTCATGTACTTATACATGGTTATTTGATCGCCTCTTAACCCCTTCCAATCCAATTTGTATCCTGGTTTCCTAGGGGACTTACTATTTTTCTGCTGTTATACAACAGCGCTATCTGCTGGCTAAAGCCAGTACTATATGATGTGACACGTTGGATAGGCTCTGACAACAGAGAAGCTGGCAATATACAGTAAGAGAACCCCGAAGGACGTCTTCCAACATCGGAGCTGTACAGCCTTAAATCATAATGTCTTCAGAGGTCAGACAGTGGATTGGAAAGGGTTAACCTTCTTTTCTCTAGAGTAAATAGTCCCAATTTTGATAGCCTCTCTGGGTATTCCAGTCCCGTCGTTCCATGTATTAGGTTAGTTGCCCTTCTTTGAATCCCCTCAAGCACTGTGACATCTTTCCTGAGCACCGGTGACCAGAACTGTATGCAGTATTCCATGTGAGGCCTTACAAGTGCCTTATATAGTGGGAGGATAATGTTCTCATTAGAGATGAGCGAGCGTGCTCGTCCGAGCTTGATACTCGTTCGAGTATTAGGGTGTTCGAGATGCTCGTTACTCGAGACGAGTACCACGCGGTGTTCGGGTTACTTTCATTTTCTTCCCTGAGAAATTTGCGCGCTTTTTTGGACAATAGAAAGACAGGGAAGGCATTACAACTTCCTCCTGTGATGTTCCAGCCCTATACCACCCCCCTGCAGTGAGTGGCTGGCGATATCAGGTGTCACCCGAGTATTAAAATCTGCCCCTCCCGCGGCTCACCACAGATGCATTCTGACAGAGATCAGGGACAGTGCTGCTGATGCCGGAGCTGCTATAGGGAGAGTGTTAGGAGTGATTTTAGGCTTCAAGAACCCCAACGGTCCTTCTTAGGCCATAGTCAGAAATCGCAGATCGCACCTATCTGCGATCTGCGATTCCTGTTCTCTTCTCTATATGCGCTCAATGAGGCCGGCGGCAGCAGCGCCGACCCCATTGAGAACATATAGAAGACAAATCATTCTTCTCTGCCACAGCTGTAACAGCTGTGGCATAGAAGAACGATGTTTGCCCATTGAATTCAATGGAGCCGGCAATACAGCAGGTTCCACTGAAAGCAATGGGCTGCCGGCGTGCACGGGATGAATTGTCGGGAAGGGCTTAAATATATAAGCCCTTCCCTGCAATTCATCCAGAAATGTGTAAAAATAAAAAAATATATATACTTACCTTGTCCCGGCAGACGGAGTTCAGCGCGGCCGGCAGTGGGTGTGAAGGGGGTGTGAGTCAGACCTGCCTCTGATTGGCTCAGCCAAGGGGGCAGGTCTGACTCACACCCCCTTCACACCCACTGTAGGCCACGCTGAACTCCGTCTGCCGGGACAAGGTAAGTATATATATTTTTTTTATTTTTACAGATTTCTGGATGAATTGCAGGGAAGGACTTCTATATTTAAGCCCTTCCCGACAATTCATCCCGCGCACGCCGGCAGCCCATTGCTTTCAGTGGAACCGGCTATAAGCATGTAACCCAGGAGAAGTGGCAGCGGAGTGTCATGCAGGCAGTGATTGTGCTTTGTTGGAGGTAGTGTGGTGCTTAGCTAAGGTATGCATTGCTAATGAGGGCTTTTCAGAAGTAAAAATTGTTGGGAGGGGGGGGGCACTCTTGCCGCTATTGTGGCTTAAAGGGGTTGTCCCGCGCCGAAACGTTTTTTTTAAAAATTCAATAGGCCCCCCGTTCGGCGCGAGACAAACCCAAGGGATGGGTTTAAAAAAAAAAAGGTTTAGTACTTACCCGAATCCCCGCGCTGCGGCGACTTCTTACTTACCTTACCAAGATGGCTGCCGGGATCTTCACCCACGATGCACCGCGGGTCTTCTCCCATGGTGCACCGTGGGCTCTGTGCAGTCCATTGCCGATTCCAGCCTCCTGATTGGCTGGAATCGGCACACGTGACGGGGCGGAGCTACGAGGACCAGCTCTCCGGCACGAGCGGCCCCATTCACCAGGGAGAAGACCGGACTGCGCAAGCGCGTCTAATCAGGCGATTAGACGCTGAAATTAGACGGCACCATGGCGACGGGGACGCTAGCAATGGAACAGGTAAGTGAATAACTTCTGTATGGCTCATATTTACTGCACGATGTATATTACAAAGTGCATTAATATGGCCATACAGAAGTGCTGAACCCCACTTGCTTTCGCGGGACAACCCCTTTAATAGTGGGACCTGTGAACTTGAGATGCAGCCCAACATGTAGCCCCTCGCCTGCCCTATCCGTTGCTGTGTCGTTCCCATCACTTTCTTGAATTGCCCAGATTTTCACAAATGAAAACCTTAGCGAGTATCGGCGATATACAAAAATGCTCGGGTCGCCCATTGACTTCAATGGGGTTCGTTACTCGAAACGAACCCTCGAGCATAGCGATAATTTCGTCCCGAGTAACGAGCACCCGAGCATTTTGGTGCTTGCTCATCTCTAGTTCTCATCCTTCGCCCCTATACCTCTTTTAATGCACCCCAAGACTTTATTTGCCTTTGCAGCAGCTGACTGGCATTGGTTACTCCAGTATAGTCTATTAGCCAGTTACCATACTAAAAGGCAATTTCAAATCCCAACATCCCAGAAGAATTTGGGAGTACAAGTTTATGACCATGCTGGATACCCTCAAGAACAGAATGAACTTCTGAGGGGGCTTTTTGAATCAGTGGAGAATATGAGAAATCTGGAGCAGAGATAACCCTGGTGACCCTCTAGCATCAATTTAGAGACCATAAAACGTTCACATCCCTTATCAGTGGACTCTAAGTATTTACTCCGCTACTCATCATGTTCTGGTATTGCTTTAAGTGCAAATTAATCATACCATGTCTGTGTCTATTTATATGGAAGTATATATATATATATATTGTAGGCAGTTAAAGGGTGAGCTTGTGGATGGAGTATGTCTCCCTCCCAGGCTTTTAGTCTGGACTGGGTGGCGGTCCAGTCCATAACTTCCCCCTAGTTCTAAGAAAGCTCAGCTGTGTGCACTGACCCCGTTAAAGGAGCATAAAAGACTGCAGCTCCGGGGAGTCAGTGTCTAACAGCCTGAGGAGGAATCCATCTGAGCACCCTGCGTGGTGCAGCGTTGCAGCTGTTTTCTGCATGGACTTTTGTGTTGCTTTTCTTTGTTGCCTGGAGCACATCTTAAATAAAGACTGAAGTAAGTTTCTATGCAATTTTGGAGTCCAGAGTGTCGTTGTCGATCCCACCTCCTGAGAGACATTGCCACAATATATGTATATGTATATATATATATATATATATATATATATATATATATATATATATATATATCTCTTTGGACCTCTTTCCATTTAAGCCTGAGAAAGAACCCCGAGAAGGTTCGAAAGCTTGCTATAACATCATGTATTTTTGTTAGCCATTAAAATGTATCATATCTACAAGATTACTTGGTTTCTCTTACCGAGAACAATCAAATTCTAATTAAGTGGAATTGTCAAATGCTGTATGCCTTAAAAGATGTTTTACGGGATAGCCCATTTCAGACCTGATATACAAGGCAAAAGTGTATACGTGGAGACAATATGACGGTATGCAAAGTCCAAATGGCTGTGTGCTTGCACACTATTCAACCTTCATTGCAGCTTGGCCTTCTGACTAATTTAAGGGCTCCTTCAGATGAGTGTAAGCGCAAAAATACTCTCCCAAGTGCGACTTTTTGCGCAGTGAAGGTTGCGCTATAGCACGCATATCTGTGCTTTTTACAGAGCTTTATGCACTGCTGATGATGTTAACATCAGCATGGGAGATCCCTGCACCATGATATAAGAGGCTGTGCAGCCTAAATGAATCCCTGGTGTGTTGATTTCCCCAGTACATTGTGAAATTGCATGGGCATTAGGTGTGCATATAGAGCACAAAATGCGCACACAAAAGCGAAAGTATGAGTGAACCCATTGAAAATAATGGGTTTTATTCTCTGTGATCCTATGAGTAAGCTTTAAATCTGAGGAATCGTTGTACTTGTCAGCCTTTAGACTGGACCCGCTGAGCACTCTTAAATATTTATTTTAGTCATTTAGGATTTGTAAGACCTGTTGCCTTTATGGGTGCCTCTTCTGAAGGTCTAAGGAGGATACAGAGTGCCCATCAGGCTCCTCATCCTCCCTCCTTAAGCTCGGCTCCCTTTTCTGGGCAATCCCTGAATTTTGCAAGATCCTCTAGTGCAGAGAGATACGGAAAAGCCCTAACGAAAGTCAATTGCTTTTGGGGAGACTTGTGATTGCTTGCATCCTAGTGAACACAAGAAAAAAATGGGTCCTCCATAAAATGTTGTATTACATCTTTTATCTCTGACAGAGGTACAGTATGACCCTATAGAAGTCTGTTGGTACTGTATTAGGGCTATATCCAACTCAGAAGCTGTAAGGCTGAACAGATACAAGACATAAGCATGTGTTTCAAGTATAATATTGCTCCTAAAGAATAAGTTGTTAGAGAAATCTTTAAGAAATGGTGCCGTATTAGGACGTCCCATAAAAAGGCCATTTTTTAATTATTTTGTGTAATTTTTAAATTTAATTCAACTCCTTCCAAAAATGTACAATTCATTCACAGCACTTCTCGGTTATCTCTGTATGGAATGGGCTTGAAAGCTGAGCCCATTACATAGAAGGCTAGTGTCAGCCATCCTTGACAGCTGATTCCCGGCTAGCAGCAGCCGCAATCAGCGTTCGTTACAATTGTGGCTGTTAATCCTTTAAATACTGCTGTCAATTCAGACAGTAATATTTGAATGCCCCGATTGGTATTTAGAGATCCTAAACGGCTACCCCGCAATAGGACCGGAGGTGCAATTCAGTTACTATGGCAGCTTGGTGCCTTCGCAGGCCCCCAGGGCTTCCTTAAATGATTGCCTTGTGGCATGTCTTGATAGACTGCCTGTCAAAATGCAGTATAATGCAATACGATGGTATTGCATTATACAGTATGAGGCCTCGGTCAGATGAGGGTGTTTTTTTGCACGCCTATGAGAAAAAAAATGTGCTCCTCGCATATGCGGAAAAAGGGTGGACAGGCAAAGTTTCATATGCACAGTGCATGGAAGTTTGCACGTTCACTGGAGCAGCTGCTCCACAAAGGTCCCCACATCACTGAACACTGTGACAGCACCGGGACTGCCCGTGGGGATGAAAGAATCCTCTGCCACAACTAGGGATTATTTTCGGGGTAGAGCTTATATTTCAAGCCCCCACCATGAAAATCATTGCTGCAGGGGTTGCCTTCATCCCATTGCTTTAAAAGCAATGGGATAGCATCACGCTCCTCTGCCACAGCTGTCACTCCTACGAAACGTGCACCTATGTCAGATCTTTTTTAGGTGTGCGCTGATTTGCACTTCAAATTCTGCGCATATGAACGATTCTATAGGAACTCCTTTGGATCTTTTAGAAGCATGCATTATGCGTGCGCAAAACACACGCTCGTCTGACCGAGGCCTGAGCGATCAAAATATTGCAAGTTAAATTCCCTTATAGGGACTTAAAAAAATGGAAAAATAAGTTTAAAAAGTCTCGATTATTAGAAAAATTAAAATGTAACAAAAGTAAAAAAAAAATAAAATTCACCAATCATCTTAAAAAGGAAAAGATTTGGCGTCACTCACTACATCCGCAACAGTCCAGATTAAAATATCACATGATTAATCCTGCACAGTGAATGCCATCCAGAAAAAATATACACAGTGCCAGAATTGTGCTTTTTTTGGTCACCTCTATACAAGAAAAAATTGAATAAGAAGCGATCCATAAGTCATATGTGCCCCAAAATTGATTTAATAAAAAATTGGGCCCTCACACAGCCCAATCAATGAAAAAGTAAAGAAAAAAGGTTATGGGAGTCAAAATATGACAACAGAAATATATATATACATTTATTTTTTTTTTAAGATCATTTTAGTCACACTATTAAAGAAAACTATATAAATTTGGTATCACCATAAGTTTACTGACCCACAGTATAAGGGCTCAGTTACATGGGCGTTTGTACGTGCAAATTTTTAAATGCATAACTGATGCATTCAAAAATTTGCGGGATTGAGGCAGCATGGCGGAAAAAAACGCTGCTAGTAGCTAGTATCCGCACAAAAGGGCTCGGTCACACAGGTGTTTTGACGCTCAAAAAGAACGCTGCCTGCTATCTTCTGCCACAGCTGCCACAGTGGAGCGCGATGTTCTTGCATTGAATTCAATGGAGCCAGCAATACAACCGGCTCCATTGAAAGTAATGGGCTGCTGGCAAGTGCTGTAGTGATTTTCGGGGAAGAGCTTAAAATATAAGCCCTTTCCTGAAAACCATGTTAAAAATAAAAAAAAATCTATACTCACCTCTCTGCAGCTGCCGGGGCTCAGCGGCGTCTAGCTGACTATTCAGCAGGTGGAGATTTAAAATGCGCTGCCTCTGATTGGCTGAGCACTGTGACCAGTCAGAGGAAGCACTCACCCGTTCATGAATTGATTAATGGGTGAGTGCTGCCTCAGATTGGTTGAGCGCAGGGACCAATCAGAGGTAGCTCTCAGCTGTCATTCAATAGCTGAGAGCTGTCTCTGATTGGTCACAGGGCTCAGCCAATCAGAGGCAGCCCATTCAGCAGGCAGGGATTTTAAATCCCCGCCCGCTGAATACTACTGAGAGCAGTGCACGGAGAAGAGCCAGCTAGACGCAGCTGAGCCCCGGCAGCTACAGAGAGGTGAGTATAGATTTTTTTTTTTTTACACATTTTCAGGATGGTTTTCAGGGAAGGGCTTATATTTTAAACCCTTACCCGAAAATTACTATAGCGCTAGCCGGCAGCCCATTGCTTTCAAAGGAGCTGGCTGTATTGCCAGCTCCATTGAATTCAATGGGAGAACATCATTCTCCTCTGCCACAGCTGTGACAGAGGATCACGATCTTCAGTATATATTCTCAATGGGGTCGGCCCTATTAAGCGCAAGGTGAAACCTCTGGATGCTGTCGCATCCAGGGGTTCCACATACACAGAACACTGGTTTGCCACAGAACGCAGTTACATGTGTTCTACGAATCCTATCATTTTTGCCGCAGGCGTTTTTCCGCATGCAAAATTTGCACATGTTACCGCTGCCATAGAAAAGCATTAGTTCTATCTAGTGCAATTTTTTTGACGTGCAGAAAAACGTCCGTTACAAATGCCCGTGTGACTGAGCCCTAAAGAGGGCATGTCATTTAGGCCTCGGTCACACGGGTGATTTTCCATGCGATCTGCGCATGCGCATGCAATCTGTGATTTAATAGAACCATTGCTTTGCAATGGTATCGGACACATGAGCGCTTTTTATGCGGTCGTCCGATAAATTATACAACAGAAATCGCAGATCGCACCTATCTGCGATCTGCGATTCCTGTTCTTCTCTATATGTGCACAATGGGGCCGGCGGCAGCAGCGCTGACCCCATTGAGAACATATTCTAGACAAATCATTCTCCTCTGCCCCAGCTGTAACAGCTGTGGCAGAGAAGAATGATGTTTGCCCATTGAATTCAATGGAGCCGGCAATACAGCCGGCTCCATTGAAAGCAATGGGCTGCAGGTGATCGCAGGATGAATTTTCGAGAAGGGCTTAAAAATATAAGCCCTTCCCTGAAATTCATCCAGAAATGTGTAAAAAGTAAAAAAAAAATAATATGCTCACCTTGTTCCGGCAGACGGAATGCAGCCGCGGCCGGCGGCAGTTCTCCTGAACTGCTCTGAGTAGTATTCAGCAGCTGTCATTCAGCTGAGAGCTGCCCTTGATTGGTCCCTGCGCTGAGCCAATCAGAGGCAGCACTCACTCACCCATTCATGAATTCATGAATGGGTGAGTGAGAGCTGCCTCTGATTGGTGAGGGCTGTGACCAATCAGAGGCAGCCCATTCAGCAGGCGGGGATTTTAAATCCCCGGCTGCTGAATACTACTCAGAGCAGTTCAGGAGAACTGCCGGCCGGGCGCGGCTGAACTCCGTCTGCCGGGACAAGGTGAGTATATATTTTTTTTTACTTTTTACACATTTCTGGATGAATTTCAGGGAAGGGCTTATATTTTTAAGCCCTTCCCGAAAATTCATCGTGAGATCGCGCCCGCAGCCCATTGCTTTCAATGGAGCCGGCTGTATTGCCGGCTCCATTGAATTCAATGCGCTGGACAGCGCTGCACTGCTCTGGCCCGTTTCTAATGAAACGCGGCTAGGAGCAGATTTTTCGGGCGATTTTTTTTTGGCCCCGGTCACGCGATTTGCGGATGAGCATCCGTCATGCGATCCGCAAATCGCGGGAAAAAACGCCCGTGTGACCGAGGCCTTATACTGCACCATGTACATTGTAAACACATTCACTGAAAAAGCCAAAAATACCTGAAGGTCTGCAAAGCAGACACGGTCGCCATAGGCACGATCGCCATAAGGCAGGCACAATCGCCACCGGCACAATCGCCGTAGGGCAGGCGCAATGGCCTTAAGCCCTGAGGATATGTAGTCAGCCAGACAATAATGTGTGGAGGAGCAACTTGTTCCTGGCAAGCTAATATGCAGTCACCCACTCAACCCAGCCCAGAATGGGGAGGAGTGACTGCATATACTAAAAGCCTGCACATGTGAACGATACCAAAGATGTCAGCCATAGATAGGTGGTGACCCACCATACAGGATATCAACCCTGGCTGATATGACAGCGGGTTGCCCTGTATCTCTAAGGTGGGCCACACTGGCTGACATCTTGGGCTCCCCCACCAACTAGCAAACTACATACAAAAGTACTAATGCATACTGATAAAATGCGGGTGTTAGTACTGCATTTTGGCCAAAACGCATAGGCTGACGGACCGCGTCGAGGTCACACCGCTTCCGTCAGTACCTACGCTAACTCACGATACATTACATAAAATCACAGAGGTGAGGAAAAAGAAAAAAACAAACACATTCACTGAAAAAGCCAAAAATACCTGAAGGTCTGCAAAGCAGACACGGTCGCCATAGGCACGATCGCCATAAGGCAGGCACAATCGCCACCGGCACAATCGCCGTAGGGCAGGCGCAATGGCCTTAAGCCCTGAGGATATGTAGTCAGCCAGACAATAATGTGTGGAGGAGCAACTTGTTCCTGGCAAGCTAATATGCAGTCACCCACTCAACCCAGCCCAGAATGGGGAGGAGTGACTGCATATACTAAAAGCCTGCACATGTGAACGATACCAAAGATGTCAGCCATAGATAGGTGGTGACCCACCATACAGGATATCAACCCTGGCTGATATGACAGCGGGTTGCCCTGTATCTCTAAGGTGGGCCACACTGGCTGACACCAAGATGTCAGCCAGTGTGGCCCACCTTAGAGATACAGGGCAACCCGCTGTCATATCAGCCAGGGTTGATATCCTGTATGGTGGGTCACCACCTATCTATGGCTGACATCTTTGGTATCGTTCACATGTGCAGGCTTTTAGTATATGCAGTCACTCCTCCCCATTCTGGGCTGGGTTGAGTGGGTGACTGCATATTAGCTTGCCAGGAACAAGTTGCTCCTCCACACATTATTGTCTGGCTGACTACATATCCTCAGGGCTTAAGGCCATTGCGCCTGCCCTACGGCGATTGTGCCGGTGGCGATTGTGCCTGCCTTATGGCGATCGTGCCTATGTACATTGTAAAAGTCAACCCTCCCCCAAAAAATTGCACAATTGCATTTTTTTCTGTTCCTATCCACTTAGAAATTAAAAAAAAAACCCTAGCACATTGTAAAGTACATTAACTGTTACCATTGAAAAATACAATTTCCCCCAAATAAAACAAACCCTCATATCACCGGAAAACTATGATTTTTGAAAAAAACGAAAATGAGAAAGCGAAAGACGACTGCAGTGAGATGGGATTACGTATTATTAATAAGAGGTGAGTAGTATGGCATTCATTTTATTATAATAATCTGACTACTAGTGATGAGCGAGCATACTCACTAAGGGCAATTACTCGAGCGAGCATTGTCCTTAGTGAGTACCTGCCCACTCGAGAGAAAAGGTTCGGCTGGCGGCGGCGGGCGGGGAGCGGCGAGGGAGAGCGGGAGGAACGGAGGGGAGATCTCTCTTTCCCTCTCTACCCCCCCCCCCCCCCCGCTCCCGTTTCTCACTGCCGCAACTCACCTGTCACCAACGCCGGCAGCCGAACCTTTTCTTTCTTGCAGGCAGGTACTCGCTAAGGGCAATGCTTGCTCGAGCAATTTCCCTTAGCGAGTATGCACGCTCATCTCTACTGACTACCCTTTGGTTCAAGAACAATATTTAACCCATTGAGGCAAAAATGGCCTCCAACAGGGGAACTTTGTTCTGCCTTGCATTGGACAACATAATTGGGTCTGAGGATGACAGAACTAAATATCTTTTAACAACCTACATTATATATTCCGACCAACAAGTATTGCGCATCTTTGTTTTAACTGCATAAAACTCTTTATCATGATGGAACATAGTAATAAAACCCTAAAGAAAAAAAGTTAATATCCATGTGCTAACACGGCTCATAATGGGTCCTTTCAACACTCGGAGATGTGTGAATTCCTTACCAGACTTTCACATCCCAACTGCAAACAGGAAAAAGAGAACTTGTAGCCTCAAGAATGTTCAGTTGTCACCAAAAGCTGTTCTCTTTACCGCTGCATCATTAACCCTTTCCAATCCACTGTCTGATGTCTAAAGACATTCTGATTGAAGGCTGTACAGCTCCAATGTCGGAAGACGTCCGGCAGGGTATTCTTACTGTATATTTCTGTCCCGCTCTGTTGTCAGAGGCCTCTCCAGCATGTCCCATACTGCAGTACTGGCTCTAGCCAGCAGCCAGCGCCATTGTATAATGGCAGAAAGAGAAAGCCCCCTAGGAAACCTTGAATCCAAAATTGGATTGCAAAGGGTTAATAAAGGATCATTGATATTTTTAAGATTTTTTTCCGAGCCCATAGTCCATGTACTATTAACATATTTGTGATCAGCAATCCTACATGAAGAAGTGATATCATATATAAAGACACTTTGCACCTTGGGTTCAAAAGAAGAAATGAGCTGTGCAAATGATCTCCCGAGACTTCATGACCAAAAGCTCAACTTTTGTCTACAAACAGTAAATCTCTCATTAAAACCCTGACAATTAGGGTGATCTATGGGTTTGGAATAAAAGCAGTGCCTAGATACTGTCTCCTCTCAGCTAGCCTCTCAGATTTATATCGAAGAGATGAGTGAGAATATCCCAGAAGGAATAAATCCTAGGCACATATAGAGATGAATCTCTAAAGTCATTTAAAGTGGCAGATAATGTTTCCAGGTAAAAACAAAAAAGCCAAAAAAAAAAAAGTGACGAGCCGCATTAACCGTGCCCTATTAATTATGTCCAATTCAATGAATGTTTTTACTAGAACAGATTTGACTTGTTTTAGATGAAGAGCACCTAAAAGATGGACGGATCGTGCTGGTGCTTTAAAGATGTTTGTACATGCAAATTTGTGGAGAAGAAATGGATCTACAGACTGGGAGAGAAACAACAGACGGATTCACATCTGCGAGTCTAAAAAGGTTTCTAGCTGACTGACTTGCTGCCTACAGAACATTTTGTACTTGGTTTTGTTAATATTGTGTTAATATTAGTATTACACATTGGATGGTGTTAAGAGTTTTATGTCTAAAACAAGTATGAATTCAGCATTTCTTCTCATTTATAAAGAAATTTTCACCAAAAGCCCTCTTTTAATGTGATTCTTTATAATAGTCTTTGTTTTACTTACATTTTTTTTCCCTGTTATAGTAAATGTCTACCTTACAAGACTACCGTGTTTCCCCGAAAATAAAACACTGTCTTATATATTTTTTGCCCTAAAAAGGGCACAGTGTCTTATTTTCGGTGGGGTGCTTTTTACTTACCTGGTCTGCGGCGTCCCGATGGTGTCTGGTGGCGGTGCGGCGTCCTCCTCGTCTTACAGATGCCTTCTGCTGGTGACAGGGCTTTGAATACCCCGCCTCCAGCAAAGTGAGCGCTGTGATTGGCTAATCGAGCGCTGGCAGCCAATCACAGCCGGCACTTTATGAGCCAATCACAGCCATTCAGTGATGTCATTCACTGAATGGCTGTGATTGGCTCATTGGGCGCCGGCTGTGATTGGCTGCCGGCGCTTGATTAGCCAATCACAGCGCTTGCTTTGCTTGAGGCGGGGTATTCAAAGCCCTGTCGTCAGCAGAAGGCAGCTGTAAGACGGAGGAGGACACTACCGAGACACCGCCTCCGGGACACCGCGGACCATAGGAGCATTGTTTTTTTTTTGTGGGACACTAGAGATAGGGGAGGCCTTATATTTCAAGGCTCCCCCAAAAACCTGATAGGTATTACTGTCAGGGTAGGACCTATTTTCAGGGAAACATAGTATGTCGTTTTTTGGTAGAACATTCTGTGATGACTCATTTCTTAAAGGGGGTTCTCTAGAACTTTTACTATTGATGACCTATGCTAAGGTGACCACATTTTCCCACAGTCAAAGCGGGACAAAAGAGTGTGGTCAGGCAGGGCTTATCATGACTTTAGATTTTACCTCCGTCATTATAAAAAGTACAGGGCCGGTTCAAAAAAGACAATGAGCAAATTCTACAGCATTTCTGCATCGACAAAACAGTCAAAATACGTGCCACTACTGTGGATTTTGACTAGAAATGAGCCTGATATCCAAAGCTGATTTCATACTATCCTCCGAAGGCTTCTCGCTGTCAGTGTTCCCCAGCTTCTGGTTTCCTGTAGTGGTCTTACCTGACCACCATCACCTGACCAGCGGCGCCACACCTGACCAGGCCACTGGGAATCGGAAGCCAAGGGAGCACTGACAGTGAGAAGCCTTTGGCGGAGGTGAGGGGAGCGCCGCATAGTATGGGAATCAGCTGCAGATACGTGGCCCCAATGGTCACTCATACGCTTTAGTGATCATTTCGAGTGACTATTAGAATGATAGCTGTCCTGTGTTAGAACAGATTATATGAAAACGTAGTTTATTTTAGTTTCAACTTTCTTAAAATAAATACCTCCATAAGATTGGATGAGATTCTAACCATATTCACCAAGGGTTAGCATTAAAATTACTTCTGATGCGATTGCTCTCAGGTGTCACAAACTGTAATTATCTTTCTCCAGCTGGTTTCTATTGATTGACAACATGACAATGATAAATAACGAGCATATCTTCATTGAATTAAATAAAGGTTTTTAAGAAACGGAACATTTAAATGATCTTAAGTTACTTGTAATATGTTTTTGTGTGATCACTGATACAATATCAGCAGTGTACTGAGGTTGTATGACTGCTTAGTACAGGACCAAGTGTATGTCTTCTGTGTGCGGATATACAGACTCCATTACTCCTCGGGAAGAATATTTCCTTACATACAGGGTCTTATAAAACATGCACAATTTTTTTTTTCAAACTACATCTAATGGGAATAACACCCCTCTCCATATCAAATCTAGCTGATATTGAAGCATGGTAAAGAACTCATCCACTTCCATCTAGCAGCAATTTAGTCATATGCTTTATCCTCTAAAGTGACCCTCCAAGCCTGGAGAAACAAAGATGGCCACAACAACTTCTCTGACTAGCTGATGCCCACTGTCTTTTTGCATGCATCGGTAGTCTAAAGCCCCATTTAAACGCAATGATTTCACTCAAAATTCATTCAAACAATGGCTTTTGAGCAACAATCGTGTAAATGCTTCCATCTTTCACTATTCGTCTGAACAATGATTTTTAGGTGAGCTTAAAATCCATAATTCCGTTGGAGAGAGATAGCAGGGACCTCATGCTATGCCCTCCATGGTAGCAGCTAATTACATTGCATTCAGCTAAAAGCCCCGGGCAGCCCATGCAAAGACAATGCAGCTGAGTGCAAAGTCCAGACCACATGCTGGGATTTGCAAACTGCTGCTGGAGGCTCATTTACATGCAAATAAAGCCGATAAAGTGCTAATGGGCATTAGTACCCATTAGTACTTTATGCATTGTGATTGCTAGAAATGTCAATCTTTCAATGGTTTGAAAATTTGTCTTTGCATGTAAATGAGCCTTTAGACACTACACTTGCTTTTATTAAATGGTCTGGTCCACAGGAGCAGTACTAACCAGGTAGATCAACATGTAGTGTCTTAAACTACCAATGCATACTAAAAAAAATCACAGGCGCAGGGGAGTAAGGAAAAATTTTTATCGCTATCACTGACAAACTCCTTAAAATATAACCTTTAACAAAGAAATACTGAAATCAAGAGAAATGCGGCTATTTTGTCCTCTCTATCTGTAAACTACTAACGCAATTACTCTATGTCTCCTACACACTAAGGCCTTAGTCAGACGGGCGTTTTTTCGTGCAATTTGCGGATCGCATGACGGATGCGCATCCGCAAATCGCGTGACCGGTGCGCGCAAGTCGCCCGCAAATCGCCCGAAAATCTGCTCCTAGCCGCGTTTCATTAGAAACGGGCCGGAGCTGTCCAGCGCATTGCATTCAATGGAGACGGCAATAGAGCCGCCTCAATGTAAAGCAATGCGCTGCGGGCGAGCCCGGGATGAATTGTCGGTAAGGGCTTAAATATATAAGCCCTTCCCTGCAATTCATCCTAAAATGTGTTAAAATAAAAAAAAATTGTATACTCACCTTCTCCCGGCAGCCGGAGCTCCGTGCGGCCGTCCTGCAGTGGGTGTGAAGGGGGTGTGAGTCAGACCTGCCCCCTGATTGGCTCAGCGCTGAGCCAATCAGAGGCATGCCTCACTCACACCCATTCATGAATTCATGAATGGATGTGAGTCAGACCTGCCCCTGATTGGCTCAGCGCTGAGAGGCAGCAGTCACTCACCCATTCATGAATTCATGAATGGGTGTGTGAGTGAAACCGGCCTCTGATTGGTCAGGGCTGTGACCAATCAGAGGCAGATCATTCAGCAGGCGGGGATTTTAAAGCCCCGCCGGCTGAATAGTGCCGAGAAGCAGTTCAGGAGAACTGACAGCGGCCACGGCTGGACTCCGGCTGCAGCGGAAAGGTGAGTATACAATTTTTTTTTATTTTAACACATTTTAGGATGAATTGCAGGGAAGGGCTTATATATTTAACCCCTTCCCGACAATTCACCCCGCGCACGCCGGCAGCCCATTGCTTTCAATGGAGCGGTTGTATTGCCGGCTCCATTGAATTCAATGGGCAAACATCGTTCTTCTCTGCCACAGCTGTTACAGCTGTGGCAGAGAAGAATGATTTGTCTTCTATATGTTCTCAATGGGGTCGGCGCTGCTGCCGCCGGCCCCATTGAGCGCATATAGAGAAGAGAACAGGAATCGCAGATCGCAGATAGGTGCGATCTGCGATTTTTTGTTCTATAATTTATCGGACGAGCGCATAAAAAGCGCTCATGTGTCCGATACCATTGCAAAGCAATGGTTTTATAAAATCGCCGGACGCATGCGCATGCGCAAATCGCGGCTAAAAACGCCCGTCTGACTAAGGCCTAAGACATAGTTGGTTATTCTATATAGTAACTATAGGCAAGGCCTGCTAGTGGAGACTACTATTTATGTTGTCTTTGTCCATAAGCCGAATTTCTCTTGATTTCAGTATTTCTTTATTAAAGGTTATATTTTAAGGACCGATGCATACTATGTACAGTATGTACTAGGTAGTTAGAAAAGCAGTTGGGCCATATTTGTTTCTCCAGGCCCACTGCTTTAACCCCTTCTCATTGTATCCTTTTTTTTTTTCATTTTATTTTTTTCCTCTTACTTTTTAAAAAATTATAACTTTTTATGTTTATGGTAGTATAGCTAAGTGGGGGCTTTTTTTGTAAGATTTTTTTTTTAATGGTACCATTTAATGTGCCATATAATGTACTGAAAAACGTAAAAAAAACTCTAAGTGGGAGAAATGGAATAAAAATTGCACAAAATTTTGGGGGGCGTTTTTGTTCTTTTGGTGTTCATGGTGCATCAGCTATAATATGTTATCTTTATTCTGTGGGTCAGTATGATTGCAGCAATATCAAATTTGTATAATTTTCGATGTAGTACTAGTTAAAAAATAAAATACCTTTAATAAAAATTCCTCTCTGTTCCCATCATTTGACCCTCCCTAACTCTTTTCCTTTGTCTGTTGATACAGCTATTTGATGGCTCATTTCTTGTGAGGTGACCTGTAGTTTTATTGGTACCATTTTGGGATGCCTACAACTCTTTGTTGCGTCCTCAGGACGTGCAACCAGAATAACAAAAAGCATAACTGTGCAAAGGAAACATAAAACTAGGGGGAATTCTCTCCCTATAGTCCCCTAACCCGGGAGGGGGCCCTGCCTACTCGGCGGACCGATCTCTCTGACAAGTGCGAGCCCGCACGCGTGCCTCGGCCCCTGGCTAGTCCCTATCAGGGGGCCCTAGCACAAAAGAAAGGCGAAACGGAAAACCCAAAAACAGAAAAGCACTTAGCTAGTATGGAGAGCTTCAGCCAAGATGTGTTCCTCTGTCGCTGTCCAAAGGCAACTGAAGAAATTGAACAGCACAGGAGATAATGCTGGCACTGTTTAAGTAGGAGCTAGGCTACTCAGCACCAGGTGCTGACTGACATTACTCCTGCAGCTACCACACCCCTTAGCTCCCGGAGAAGCAAGGGCACACCCAAAACCTGGTCTGGCCTGCAAGCAAGGTGCAGGCCTCAGAACGGCTGCAACAGCTTTTTAATTAAGTTTTTCTTGAAGACAAGCTAACAAAAAAATGGATGAAACAAATCAATAAGTGATTGTTTTAGCTAACCAATGCCAGTCTATTATCGTGCGGAAAGTCAACCGCATTTGACATTTTCGTCCAATGGAGGAACGAAAGATTGTTCATTGAGCGAATGTTCGCTGAAAGATCGGTTGCCCGTTTCTCAATGTCATTGAACTTGTACAGCCAGTTTAAACAACTGCAATAGCCAACATAGATTAAAATGCGTGCAGCTATCTTCACTAGTGGTTCAACCATTACCCTACTTCTATCTAATGTGTCTGACCACCTTAAACGTCTATGAACTTAAGCGGCCTCAACCAAGACATACACAAAGAGCATAAAGAGCAAAATAACTGGCAGAATTGGGTTCACAATATTAATTTTTTGGATGTTTTTTGTGAAAACAGATGATCATAATCGATCAGTTGACTCTGGGTTGAGGTATTAAAACCCCAATGGCTCAAAATCTGAAATAGGCCTAATGCTTAAATTAAAAAAAATAATTTGAAATTAGGCTTCACATTTTTCATTTTAAAATGTTTTACAATGAAATGGAAAAAAAATTAACAAATACATGAAAACTAATGAATTATTAAATGTATTTTCCATTGCATCCGATCAGCATTCTAAAAATCCAAGCTCCATGCTGCTTTAAATACAGTTTTCAGTGTGTTTCGACCCAACTTTTAAATGGGTTGTGAGAATACCGAACTATTCCAAATTCTTTAAAGTTCTTTTGGGATGCAGCCAGATAGTTAATATTGTATTACATTTTATAGTTGTCACTTAATCAAGCTATTTAATATTATAGTACATTTTAAACCTGTCACTTAATCACATTTTCTTGACCCTTTTATGTGAATTAAAGATCACTGAAGATAAAAAATGGCACGCTCGAGTTTAAATAGATTCAGTATGTCCAGTCTGACAGTTACTTCTGAGACATTAAAAGAATATCGTGTGATTAATGTGACCCCCACACGTAAAATGGTGTAATGTTCCATTTCTCCAGCCATTAGAGGAAACAGTTTCAGACAAAAGGAGACAAAAGTTACCTGCTGTATTTGATGCTCCAACATATGTCTAAAGACAAAGTATAACCATATATGTTGTATCACAGAAAGCCAAGAAATGAATGAATGTGTTTAAGCTACCGTGTTTCCCCGAAAATAAGACAGTGGCTTATATTAATTTTTGTTCAAAAAGGTTTAACTTTTTTACATGTATAGCTGCCTGGACACTATTTAAATTGACTTTTTTAATTAAATGTTAGCAGGGCTTAATTTTGGAGTAGGGCTTATATTTCAAGCATCCTCAAAAAGCCTGAAAAATCATTTTGCATCCTCAAAAATTCTGGAAAATCCTGCTATGTCTTATTTTCAGGGTATGTCTTATTTTCAGGGAAACAGGGTAGTGGCTATGTTACAAATGTATTAAAAACATAGATATAGTCTGCAAGGGAGAGCAACCGTTGGAGAAAATGACACAACCTCGGTCATTAATGAGTAGTCCGCTGTAGAATCTTTTTATTTTATTTATGAGAAGTGTCCCTAAATAATGAGCTGATTTAGATTAGTCTCACGAAATGTCAGTCTTTTGTGTTTTGACACAGTGGCATTTTTTTAGGCAAAAATCCCCTTGCTGCATTCAGATGTTCCTAATATGAAACATTATACAAGTATTGCATTATTATTTTTTTTTGTAGCACGTTTTTTTTTCTTTATTCTTGCAATGTTTTTGAGTCTCTGTTGTTTTTGGTAAATCCCAACATGGTCTAGATCTGGCATTTGTAATGGTGTTTTTTCATTGGCTTCTCTATAGAAAAGAAAAGTCCAGAAAAAAAAAAGCAGGTGTGGCTAAAAAAAGGCCACCACCAAAATACCTGTTAAAAAACATTTGTGATTTATCTAGCACTGTTTTAAATCCAAGAGTTGCCAGAAAAAAACACTATGGGGAATATATTAAGACCCGCATTTCAAACGCTGGTCTTAATATTATTCCAGCCGATGCAGAATGCGCCTAATATATGGTGATGAATGTGCCTCTTCATATATTAGGCCGGCTTCACGCGGGCGAGAAAATCACGTGAGATTTGTGTTTTGCAAGATGCACAAATATCTTTAATTGGGGTCATACACATGAGTGATGCTTTCCTGCATGGCACCGCGATCCAATGCAGGCAACCAATCCAAGCATGTTCTATTGTTTTCAATTTGGCTGTTGGCAGCATCACGAGGTCTCCCATTGAAAACAATTTCTTCTCCCCCGAAGTGATGCAAGGCTGTTTTGACATAGAAATGCCTCACATCCTTGGGGACTTCACATGGTGGGGAGCGCGATATTGGGGCAGGATTCACGGCCCTATATTGTGCTCACCAGTGTGAAGTTAGCCTTGGGTTCATTTCGACACCTCCGTGTGCCTATAGAAATGTATGCCAGGTCCCATTTGGGGTGCATTTTTGGCATAATTTATGTCAGTATCAGGAAAGCTAATTCTACCTCTTCAAATGAGTGGGGTGATTTCACAAAAAAATCCACACCAAATGGTGCTTTTTATGTGGATTTTCTGCTACCAAATGTCCCTCAGCAAATCCATCCCATGTGGACATACCCTAAGGCTGACTTCACATGAGCGCGTGCAATATGGGGCTGTGAATCCTGACCCCATATTGCGCTTCACACCATGTGAATTTCCCAAGAATGCAAAACAGCCTTGAATCACTTCACGGATGCAGGGAATCCTTCTCCGCGGAAGATAGCAGCATTTCTCCAATTGTTTACAATGGGAGACCTCAAATTGCATCGTATGCACCTAGCATGTGGCGCAATGCTGCCGCTGGCTCCATTGATGGCAATGGGCGCTATGTTGCAAGAGCATGCACAAGATAGAGTAAGCTGCGATTTGTTTCCTGCATCGCCTCGCGGTGTCATGCGGCAAAACATCACTCATGTGTATGATCCCTTTTAGAAGAATGGTGGGGAGATTCCTTCAGCCCCGTAGGGATGCAGGGCTGTTTCCATCTGAAAATGCCTCACATCCATGGGTTTCCACATTGATTGTGAGGGTGATATCGGGCCATTATTCACAGCCTGTTATCGCCCTCGCCAGTGTGAAGGAGCCCTGACTCTTCCTAGACTTAACATAAGAACTTTGATCTGGCCTGACAGGGCACTCAACGTATCAAACTTTTATGATTTTTAGGTGGTGGTGAGGATATCCCAAATCTAATGACATCAAAATCATCCACCAAAAGTCATGCAAGCGATCAAAGTGTAGTGCAAGAAAAAAACTGTAGACTATTAGAAATTGAAGAATAAGCCATTAGCAAGTAGCCATTTGACCCATGTGAAAGTAGCAACCGCCTGAGGCCTCTGTCACACGACCGTTTTTTGGTCCGATCTGCAGACGCGCTTGCGATCTGCAGATCTATAGACCAAATGCATCCCAATGGGATTGGTCACATGTCCGCTTTTTATGCGGATGTCCGATAAATTATAGGACACAACGATTCGCAGAACGTTGGTCCCTGGCTGAGCGCAGGGACCAATCAGGGGCAGCTCTCAGCTATTGAATGACAGCTGAGAGCTGCCCCTGATTGGTCCCTGCACTCAGCCAATCAGAGGCAGCACTCACTCACCCATTCATGAATTCATGAATGGGTGAGTGAGAGCTGCCTCTGATTGGTGAGGGCTGTGACCAATCAGAGGCAGCCCATTCAGCAGGCGAGGATTTTAAATCCCCACCTGCTGAATACTACACAGAGCAGTTCAGGAGAACTGCCGGCCGGCCGCGGCTGAACTCCGGCTGTAGGGAAAAGGTGAGTATAATTTTTTTTTTTACACATTTCAGGATGCTTTTCAGGGAAGGGCTTATATTTTTAAGCCCTTCCCGAAAATTTATCCAGCGCTCGCTGGCAGCCCATTGCTTGCAATGGAGCCGGCTGTATTGCCGGCTCCATTGAATTCAATGGGCGAACAGCGGACAGCGCTCCTTTGATCGGGTCCGTTTAGCTGAAAATGCTGCTAGGTGCAGATTTTTCAGCGAATCGTCGGCCCCGGTCACGCAATTTGCGGATGTGCATCCGTCTGACAGAGGCCTGAGTCAGCAAACTAACCATACATAATTAATAACTGGATTAAGCTTATTCAATACAGCCAGGCATGAATGCAGCCATCCCAGTGATGATCCTGTGCTTTTATACAGGAATGCTGAGTAAATCGAGGTGTAGGAGGCTGGGAATTATCTTTCAAGGTGTTACCAAAGCACAGCCACCAGACCTATGTGATGAAATTGCATAGTTTATACCATGTATGATATTCAAGTGGGAGTAAATCCTATATATTGGTGATGATGATTAGAGGCTTTTGTCACACAGTTATAATAAAGGAGAAGATAATTAATCCTCCATGACGGCATACCTATGGTCTTTAGCTTGTTTAAGTGAATGTAAAGGTTAATCATGTTTACACTGTCCTCCCAGCAGGCAGAGATGGTACAGACTGTAGCTGCTCATGTGTTGTTGTGATGATGCATCATGGAATTGCTAGCCCAGAGTAGAGAAAGGGAAAGCAGGGAATCTGGAATCTGAAAAGTAAGATGGTGCCTGATAAGTATTAGATAGGAAGCTAAGATGGAAGGGAAAGAGGCAGGGAAATATAGGATTTGTGGAGAAAAGCAAGGTGGCATCTGCTGCTCACCTCAATTTCCACGATTAAAAAAATGCTACTATGTTACAAGCCTTAAGGTCTAAGTCAAAAGGTCTTGGCTTAAGTGTAGTATAATTCACTTACAAAGATGCAGAAAAATATCATAAAATGGTGGGAGACATTTGGTTAGAATTAATGAGATTTGAGTTTTTGCAACCAGTTATTAAAGTGTATTTCATTGGAAAAGAGCCAAAAATGCAATACCTGATAAGGTGCATAGCAGGCACAATCGCCATAAGACCGACACAATGGCTGTAGGGTCGGCACAATTGCCATAAGACTGGCACAATCGCCGTAGAACCTAATAATATGCAGCCAGCCAGACTATAAACCAGAGGAGCTAAACTGTCCACTAGAGACTTATATGCAGCCACCCACTAAACCCAGCCCAGATTGGGGAGGAGCGACTGCATGCAACTAAATCTGCAATGTGAACGATACCACAGAAGCCAGCCAATAGATGGGGGCGTCCCACAATACAGGATTACAACTCACACTGACATAACAATGGGTTGCCCTGTATCTCATCAGTGGGCCACACTGGCTGACATCTTGGGCTCCCCCAGAAGTCTATAGCAAACTGCAAAAAGGAAATATTGATACACACTAATAAAATGCGGGTGTTAGCTTAGCATTTTGGCCAAGACGCATAAGCTGATGGGCCGATGGCAAAGCCACACCTTGTCCATCAGAACCTACACTATCTCACTGTAAGGTAAATTAAAATCACAGAGGTGAGGGGAACACAAAAACATATTTCACTGGAAAAGAGCCAAAAATGCAATATCTGATAAGGTGCAGAGCCGGCACGATCTCCGCTAAGCAGGAACAATCGCCATAAGGCCGGCACAATGGCCGCAGGGTAGACACAATGGCTGTAGGGTCGGCACAATGACCGTAGAACCTAACAATATGCAGCAAGGCAGACTATAAACCGGAGGAGCTAAACTGTCCACTGCAGACTTTATGCAGCCACCCACTCAACCAGCCCAGATTGGGGAGGAGCGACTACATGCAACTAAGTTATTAAAGTGGACCTACAGTCACTGATATGTATCTCAAGGTATTGCATTAAAAACCATAATTAATTACTTTCTTGATTTTCTAACATTTCACTTGCAGGCTGGAATGAACCACACCAGAGAAAATGAAGGAGGTAGTAGGAACAGTGTTTGCAAAGGGGAGTCAGTGATGGAAATAAATCTCAACTGTACCTTCACTCCAATGACCATCCTATACTTATCGCCAAACACAGATCTTTACTACATTTAACATGACTCCAAAATGAAGCCTCACTTTACTGCATAGCGTGTAAATAAACATGGCTGCTCCAATATAGAATATTTCTTTTGAGTTTTCGAAATCACCATAAATACGATATATTTTTGTAGCAAGGTGGTTTCTTTCTTCTTGTCCAATTATTTCCTGTCCTTATGTGGAATTAAACTTTTCTATGGGGTAAACTAGGCAGCAGATGGTGATGTTTTTCCTTTTCTGTTAATGAATCTATTACCATCCCTACTCATACACACGCTAGATTGAAATGTTTTTCTTTACGTTGACTTTGAGCATCAAAGAAATAACAGATAATTGAGAGAAATGGAATCTTGCCTGTAAAAATACATTTTAATTTTGCCAATTGTCTCCAGGTGTCAGGAAGGGCTTCAAAAGACTAAAGATGTCCAATAAGAGGTCCATTCATACTTGGAAGTTTATTGCAAACAAAAGTGGAGATGTAATAAAGTTTCGTTTAATAGATAAAGGCTTTCAGTGAAGCACAACAAAAGTCGAATGTGTCTTAGAATTTGAAAAGTATACCTTCAATATGCCGCATTTACGCATGGAATACTTGGGTGGGTTCATTGTCTTCTATTTACCATGGGAATACACAACTTTTTGGAATACATCATTCTTATTGTCAGCTCATACATGATTTATTCAAGATTCCCCCAAATTAAATGAGTGACCAGTAACTCAACACATCTAAACAAATTAACAAATTCGATGCACAGAACTATGTATTGTTTGCAAATAATTCTATTAAAAGTAGATTATTTTTGATATACAATTATCAGATGAAGAAAAATGATCTAGTGCTACATACACAATTGTGTGCTTTCTTATCTTTTCTCTTGGATCAACATATCTGGAGATGGGGTGCAGGTGGTAAAGTGGGCTTTAAACATTATGTACTGCTGCTTGTATGTATAGATTCAATGCTTTGTATGCTTGATGTGTTATTTTATACAATTCAATGTTTGTTGATATATAATTTTGCATACATGCATTTTTTGAGAATATATTTAATGCTATGAACTTGATATGTTGTATGCCTTCCTTCCACCTGTCTGCTGCACATTGGAGACTCATCTCTGTTGTATTGTAACATCTTTTTAATTGTAAGGAATAAAATATAGAAAAGTTTTTTTTATAGAAGCTTTGCGTGCTGACCTATTATTTTTGGATATCTGAAGATCTGTGGTGCGAGATAACCAGCTTTGAAAAAAACATGATTTAGCTATAGTTTCCCACAAAATGTCTATCCTACAAGGGTCTTGTTGTGGTCACTCGATGGTTCCAATGTAATTTGCAACCTGCCGTGATATTGAATTGAATTTATTTAATGAGAAATTGAAATGCATAACTAATAGAGATGAGCGAGTATACTCGCTAAGGCACATTACTCGAGCGAGTAGTGCCTTAGCCGAGTACCTCCCCACTCATCTCTAAAGATTCGGGGGGCCGGCGCGGGTGACATGTGAGTTGCGGCGGGGAGCGCGGGGAAGAGAGGGAGAGAGAGATCTCCCCTCCGTTCCTCCCCGCTCTCCCCCGCTGCTCCCCGCCCCCCGCCGGCACCCGAATCTTTAGAGATGAGCGGGGAGATACTCGGCTAAGGCACTACTCGCTCCAGTAATGTGCCTTAGCGAGTATACTCGCTCATCTCTAATAACTAAGTTTAAGAAAAGGTAAGGATGAACACATCTATAGGTGGCTACTATGAAAGTCATTGTCTGACCCTTCAAAGGGCCTTAAAATATGGCTTGGGTTATCAGTCCAACCAGAGACACCTATCTTTGAAGAGAACTGTTTAGAGATGAGCGAGCATACTCGATAAGGCAAACTACTGGAGCAAGTAGTGCCTTATTCGAGTACCTGTCCACTCGTCTCAAAAGATTCGGGTGCCGGCAGGGGGCGGGGAGCGTCGGAGGAGAGCGGGGAGGAACGGAGGGGAGATCTCTTTCTCCCCCCCCCCCCCCCCCGCTCACCCCTGCTCACCGCCACAACTCACCTGTCACCCGCGCCGGCAGACGTCTAGAGACGAGCGGGCAGGTACTCGAATAAGGCACTACTTACTCGAGTAGTTTGCCTTATCGAGTATGCTCGCTCATCTCTAGTATTATTTCAAAGATGTTGCAGAGTAATGCTCAAAATCTGAAGGGCTCCATGTGGATTTGGATGTAGAGTTGAAAATGGCATAATTCTGCTGACGATTCTCACAATCTGCAATGAGACTTGCTGATTTTGGTGCAGAATTTTTTAGAGGCAGATTAAGGGCTTCTTCAGACAACCATATGTGTGTGTTTTTGTGCACATAAAATATACATGCTCAATGAGCAGAGAATAGAGCCCATTGATATAAGTGGGTTCTTCCTCATGAATGTTCTTTGTGCGTGCATTCAGCACGCAAGAATAAGAACCTGCTCTATTTTCCTATGTATTTGTAGCCAAGGGCCCCATATACGTTTATGGGAGGTGCGCAAATGCACAATACACTGTGCAATTCTGTGAAAAAGAACACATCTTTTTAGGTTAAATAGCCCTTTAATTCATGGCGGTATGTGAAAATACCCATGGGTGTGCAAAAATACAGTACTATGCACCAATATGTATGAGATTGACTACGCATGTATCGGTGAGTATAGTATTAACTACATATGAGAAAGATACGGCAAGTTCTATCTTTTCTCGCCCATAATGTTAACAAAAGAGAATATCGCTAATGAAAACGAAACCATTGAAATCTATGGTTTCATTTTGTTTCATCCCGTTATGTGTCCATGATTATCATGGGCTCCTCATGGGACTAAAAGATGCCCATGTGAAGAAGCCGAATAGTAAAGTCGTAGAAATATGCGACAAATCTGTCATATGTGAATATATTCTTAATATTCTGGTGTCTACTACGCAAAATGATAGAACTCAACATTTTAACCAAAATAAATTTTAATGTGTTACATATACCATGGAACACAGTGAAGACGTTATCAAGAAGTTGATTATATTTGGCACAACAGTTGCATTACCAAGTCCCTCAAAAATTGACGGAAAGACCAGAGAGGCTGCCAAGAGGCCTACAGCAACATTAAAGGAGCTGCAGGATTTTCTGGTTGTATAGTGCATGTGACAAGTATCTCCTTCACTGTGAGGATTCTTCTATACTCATAAAACTTAACTTTTAATAAATTATCCGTCTAAAAGACTTCATGCAAAGCCTGACACAAACAACGCACAAACATAAAGTACCAAAAGGGTATATAATTGCCATACACCTTAATGACCAGGAAGCATAGAGCCAAGGGGGGAGAGCATATAACCCCTAGTACATACAAAGGAGGGATAATCCAATCTCATATATAGAGACAAAACAGTAGTATAGAGGACTAGAATTAAATCTCTAGAACTTATTTAGAAGATAATTGCCTCTACCCTCCACTAATAGTTCCCGTGATCCTATCTTGCTGTAAGGATCAATTATAAGTAGTACCGGATCTATCCTATATGGATGATATATCCATAAGAAAAAAACTGCTCTGATAGTCTGAATTATTCGGGTTTAGGAATATCCACGAATGGATTCCGAACACCGAATACGGGGTTCAAGGCATTTCCACCGTAAGTGCACAGTTTCGTCAGGAACCACTAAGTAGCAGCGTAGTTAGATGGTTGCTCTAGTTTAGCCCTCTATGATCTTAAGGAGCAACTCTCAATAGGATAGAGAAATGAGCAGTACAAATCAATTAGAGCTGGAACTAGTTAAGCCAGCGTACAAACCCCCCACCTCTATCTAAACAGGAACCAAAATAACAAACAGGTAGCAGCATCAGCCCGTATGGTAGGCTGGCAGCTAATGATTCTTGCAGTGCACAAGTCAGGTTTATATCTGAGCTGAGCTCCCGCCCTGCCAGGAGGTCAGAGCCTAACTGGCCAATCAAAACAGGCAGCCTATTGCCTCCATCAAAAGAGGAGTGTGTATAATCAATTAACAGTATTCCTTGAGATCAGGCCCCGTATAAATGTAATTATTATGAGCCTCGTGTAGAGCATAGCGACTTATGAGCCTCCTGTGGCACAGAGTAAAAGCTCCTGCCTCCGACCCGAAGGCTGCAAATTCAAACCCCGCATGAATCAGGTAGCCAGCTCAAGACTGACTCAGCCCTCAATCCCTCTGAGGTCCACAAAATGAGAAACCAGCCTGATGGGGGGCAATGAACAACAATTACCCAAAAGCGCTGCGGCACAAGTTGGCGCTATACAAACACCAAGATTAACTCATTTTTTATTTATTAGTGCGGGTGTCAATGCCACAAGCCGATGGGTTATCCCCACTATTTAAAGTGATGGTAATAAATACCTGATCACTTCAGGCTGGTCCCCAGATCCTATAGTGTGAAATGCGCGGCTCCCGTTGCTAGGTAGCGGCAACGCGTCATGACGTAGGTCACATGACCACACCATGACGTCACGACGCTAGTCACGTGATCACGCCCTGCTTGGAGTACTCAGCTTTATACCAGCTGTGCGCTCCATGAACACAGGAGGAGTATGCAGAAGACAGTGCTGCAGCTGTGTTCTGTATACCCCTCTCAGAGCGATCCACTGTTTATTAATCCAATGACAAGATGCAATATATTTTAAGTCATTTACAAGACAAATGTGTTTGGATTTGGAACAGATTAAAGATTACTTTATGCATGATCAATAATAAATTAACAATGAGAGTGTATTGAATGTATAGATATTTAGGTTAAATGTGAGATTTTTAAATTTATTAATATTTCTTGACATCAATACATATATTTTATAATGAGTTTTATTTTTTCAATCAAAAATGGCAGCAATAAGGTATACTTCTGCTATGTGTAAATTCATACAGATAATTTGAAAGCTGGATTTAAATTGCTATGAGGCCAAGTTTCCCTATGACATCACAGAGTTACAAAAGCATACAAGAAAAAATATTGTTCTTGTTAAGGTTGTGTATCTGGGATCTCTGGTTCTACGGGTTTCCTTGTGCACAAATTCACAGGTAGGGGTTAATTGAGCTGGCTGAGTGTGATATTCTCCACCAGCCAATTCCCCTTGTCTGCTGCAGATAAATAGCAGCAAACTCTTGTGAAGAGATTGCTTGTCATTTTATGCATCACTATTAAATAATCCCACTCAGAGCTGGTGTGCTGTATGCTTGTCTGTTGTCTGTCTCCAACCTTCCCTGAAGACGGTCTGGACACCTGTAGTCCTTGTCTGTATCATATGCACATCCCCTCTTCCCTTCCCTTTGACAGGTGTGGCCTCCAGATGTCTTATGTCTTGTGTGTGTCAGATGGGTGATGCCTGAGACAGTTCCCTTTGTCAGCACGGTGGCTGACTCTCTATTCCCCTGGTGTGAGGACACTTGGACTGGCTATAGTTTTCCATCTGTATGCATGTGAGCTCTGGGTGGGGTTTCCGTTATATGTTGTATGCACAACCATGTGTGTTGGTGTGAACAGCCACATGTTTGATATGTCTTTGCAAGTGGCCAGACATGTACTTCAGTTGCAGTCCTGTTCTATGTGGTATGTGTAACCATGTGTGTTGGTGTGAACATTGACATGTTTGATATGTCTGTGTTGGTGGCCAGACATGTGCTCTATGTGCAGTCCTGTTTTATGTGCTTTGTGTTACTCTGTATGTTGGTGTGAACAGCAATGTGTATGTTATATCTGTGCAAGTGGCCAGACAAGTGCTTTATGTGCAGTTCTGTTCAGTGTTCAGTGTGTGTCAACAGTGTCGTGTCCTGCTTGTGTTTTGGGCACTTCTCCAGGTTCCAGGGATAGCTAGGTCCCAAATAAAGACAGTGGGGCTGCCCTTATTGGGACAATCACCCCACTTTTAGGCAGGAGTTCCCCACTTTCCCTGATTAGAAAGGGACAGGGGTCCTTCCATCATTGCCTGGAGTGGTGCAATTGGTCTATGCAAATGCTGTGTGAGTGTTTGCGGTTTTAAGTGTATACAATCTTGTGTCTATGCTGAGGCATGGCGCCTTAATGCATTGAGCAGATGACTCTCAGGCACTTCATAGATCAGCCCTCTCCATGTGGTTCTGTTTTGTATGGTTTCTTTCAATTCGATCATTTGTATGTTGGTGCTGGTTTTGATAGTAACAAGCCAGCATGTTCTTTGGCAACCAGGTCTTCTTTTGCAGCTGACCTCTCCAATCATTATTCATGTTTCTAATGAATTAGCTCGCATTATATGACCAAAAATACGAAAAAAATAAATCTTGTTATTTGCATAGTGCCAACTTTATTCTGCAGCGCTTTCAGGTAATTTTATTTATTACCCCCTTCCAAGCTGGGTACTCATTTTTGCCAACCTCGGAAGAATGGAAGGCTGTATCAACCTTCAACTGGCTACCTGAACCATGCGAGAATTGTACCCGAAACCTTCATGTCGTGAGCGAGAGTTTAGGACCGCATTTCTGCTGCCTTAACACTCTGCGCCAAATTCATAGTACTTTCCTCTAATGTAGCACCAAAGTTCAAAGGCATCAATCTTCCTCCGGTCCGCTTTCTTCAGTGACCAACTTTTGAAGCCGTAAGTTGTGCTTGGGAAGATGATTGCGTTGACTGTCCGGCATTTCATTGCAGTTCTTATGTCTTTGTTTTTCCAGATCTTATCCGTATTTAACATTGCACTGCAGACTAGCGCGATTTATCTTTTTATTTCAACCCAGCCACATTTCAAAGTGAGGTGTAATGAAAAACAAAATACAATTGCGCCATATTTAGGGGAGGGGGGTGTTTTCACAGCATTCACATACAGTAAAAATGACGTGTTACTTTTTTTGTCGTTCAGTATGGTTATGGTGATACCAAATTTATTTCGTTTTTTAATGTAGTACTGCTTAAAGGGGTTGTCCCGCGCCGAAACGTTTTTGTTTTTTTTCAACAGCCCCCCCGTTCGGCGCGAGACAAACCCGATGCAGGGGTTAAAAAAGAAAACCGGACAGTGCTTACCTGAATCCCCGCGCTCCGGTGACTTCTTACTTACCTGGTGAAGATGGCCGCCGGGATCTTCTCCCTCGGTGGACCGCAGGGCTTCTGTGCGGTCCATTGCCGATTCCAGCCTCCTGATTGGCTGGAATCGGCACGTGACGGGGCGGAGCTACCAGGAGCCGCTCTCCGGCACGAGCGGCCCCATTCAGAAAAGAAGAAGACCGGACTGCGCAAGCGCGTCTAATCCGGCGATTAGACGCTGAAAATTAGACGGCACCATGGAGACGAGGACGCTAGCAACGGAACAGGTAAGTGAATAACTTCTGATAATATTTGTATGGCTCATAATTAATGCACAATGTACATTACAAAGTGCATTAATATGGCCATACAGAAGTGTATAACCCCACTTGCTTTCGCGGGACAACCCCTTTAAGAAAATAAGACTCCTGAGCCTGCTCTATATAATGACACCCAAGGCGCGAACATAGGGAAGGCATTAATGCAGATCAACACTAACACCCTACTGTTCAAAAAGTATGTATTAAGATATTTTAGCTTTACAACTACTCATCTGTCTTCTCCTACAACACAACAATCTTTGCAGTACTTTGGCTCACAATTTAGGTTTACCATTTCTAATAATTAGTCGATCACAGTCCAAGACTCATCTTTTATGGATCCCAAACTCAATTGGATTATTATAGAAGAAGAAAGGGACAACTTTGATGCAAACTGCCAATTAATGTAGTCTACAGAATGCAAACACATAATGCGGTATTGTTGCCTTCATCACGTATAATAACCTTCCCCATTGCACATTTTATCTAATCAACCAACATTTTACGTACTTGGGAATTTAACAAGAATAACAATGTGGTGACAATTAAGTTCTTTCTCTCCCTCATAAAAACACTGTCTTCTGTTTGGTCTTCATTCAGGTCAAGACATTCCACTAATTTGCTAGTCATTAAAAAGATATTTTTATACCCAGCTTGTAACATTATACTCTTCAATGATTATGATGGGTCCCAATAGAATTCCAGACTTGAAAATGAGGGCTGAGAAGCTGAGCTGCAATTATGATACTTTAAATAATTCCACAAAAGTAGGACCACTGTTAAATAATTTATAGCCTTTGATCTCGTCACAGATCTATCGAAATCTTTACATCACTCAAGTTAAATATTTTCAAACAGAAATTTGATAGGACTCGTTTGCTGTGTTCACACAGAAAACACGCTGCACATATCAGCTCTTTCTTAGTTACTTACTTAGTTCGAAGCCAACTTGGCGAGAGGGATGTAGATAGCATGCTCCAGGTGATTAGGAATCAAGCAGAAAGTCTTATAATTTATTAATGCCCATTGTATCGTTACACTATTATTTAATTCACTATCAAACTACTAATGACCACTTGACTGTGAGTATGTAGGTTTTTGTGTGGGTGCTTCTCATGCTCTGCCTCTGGTGACATCATTGCAGGTCCTACAACATATATGTAACACAGAGCCTGACTGACAGAAGAACAACAAAGTTAGGGCTCTTGGAAGGGTAGGACAAAATAACAAAATGAGAATACAACTCAGCGGTCCTGACAGAAGACACCAACCTACCGCCACCATAGAGATCAGGTGGGCTGAAGGATGTCACTGCTGTGGGAGAAGCCATTGTGCAGTTTGGTAGAAAGCACTGTATACTGGATAAGCGGACAGCAGCCACCAGAACCTTTGATAATGTCATCGTCATGTGATCACCTGCATGGGTGGAGTCTGCTGAGTTGGTGATGTCTGAAAATCAGCATGGATGTACGACAGCTGTGTGTGTGATGTGTGTGAATCAGGATGCATGTAGTAGAGCTGTGTGTGTGTTGTGTGGGTATCATAATGGACGTACCATGTAGCACAGCTGTGTGGCGCATTGCGCCACCAGAAACACTGGTACTATAATGTCCTAATAATTAGTAGTGTGTGATATAAAGATGCTGTAAGGCAGATGGATGTGGATATGCTTTGCCACACAGCAATTCGACTTTGGGCAAACTGAGGAAGCAGTACCTGGTGAACCCCAGTTCTCACCCTTGACACCTGCAAGCAGGATATGGTCTTTGCTATTGGCTCTCTGAGTTGTTGCTCATTCAGATAGGCCGAGTAATGTGGCTGCTGAGGCACAATACCTGATGATGTGAAGGGCTTATCCAAAAACGTAACAGAAGTCAGGGCTGGCGGAAGAGGTGCAAAAGCAAGATTCAGGTAGAAAATTAGGGCAGGCAGCAGGCAATCACAAAGTACAGTAAACACAGCCCAGGTCAGAAAACACAGAAGTCATAGTTGTCAGGAGTCAACCAGATCACAACTAACAGGGGCTTTGTCACAATGGCTAATGAGACCAATTGCTTAGACATTCACCCTTGGGTTTGCATGTCTAATATAACAGATGCTGAAACAGGATTTCAGGGTGACAGGTTTAGGGAGCATACATTAGCCCTTTAAGAGATAGGGCGGGAAAATGTGAGAGCCCTACAAGCAGGTGCCAGAGGCACAGCTGAGGAGTGAATGTGGAAGGTATGTTAATCCAGAGTATGTGAATAACAGTGATGCCTAACCGCAGTCCCACCAGCAGGTAAGCAAGATGGGCAGCGTTGACATGCTGTGGCAGATGTGTAGGGTATTCAGAGACTTTTTTTAAATCGGTTAATTGTTATGGCAGTGGATGTGGATCCGCTGTGCCTAAGAAATGATTTGACCTAGGGCTAGATCTGTGGGCAGCATCTTATGATTTCCAGTTTTCACCCTTGCACTCCACTAATTGGGATCTGGTCTTTGCTGCATGGGTCTCCATATTGTTACTCTAGAAATAGTCTCAGTTAAGAGGCAGCTGATGCACTTGGTCAAGTTTTCCATAATGCAGTACCAGACGGTGTAGACAGGGACATAGTCATAGACCAGGGCCAAAGTTCGGGCAGGCGGAATACTTTCACAATGTAAATCAGACCAAGGATCAGGGCAAATGGCAAACAGGGAAAACATAGTCAAATAATGAGCAAAGGCCAGGGTTAGAGAGGTCAGGAAAGCTGGGTAGTTCAGGTGTGGGTCAGACAGAAACAAACTTGCACCTTTATGCAGTATGGAGACTGATTGGTCAGGCATCTGATGATGGGCGGAGTAGCCCTAAATAGCTCAGGAACTGTCAAGATTGGTTGGGGACTAGAAAGCTACATGCAGATGCTGGCTCTTTAAGAGCAGACTGGATGTGTTCTTGCACTCTATAAGAAACGTAAAACTGACTAGCAATGTACTATCTGAAATAAACAACACAATGGGCATGGTGCTGGCCACACACAACTGCAAGAGAAGGTAGAGGACGCTGCTGGTCACGACAGCCATACAGTAATAACAAGAACAGACAAAACACACCAGGTACAGATTTAAAGGTATTGTTAAGGGGGATTTTTTTTGTATACGCTTATATAACTATAAAATAATAAACTAACCCATGCTCACAATTTTAATGTTCCCACCTCTCCCATTCTTATTATTCTACAATTGTGAATGGTGCAATCAATCACAGGGCTTAGCATTATTACCACGGTAGCCAGTGATTGGCTGTAGTGGTCACAAGCTTAGACCTACATATTGAGATTGCTTGAAAAAGGAGGCAGGTATGTTGTAAAGATTTTCGAAATGCCTTGCACTGATTGCACCATTGAATAAAGATTGGACAAGAAAGACACTAGGACTATTGTTTATTAAATTGTCCACCTTGG
The DNA here is from genome assembly GCA_035609135.1 of Eleutherodactylus coqui. Taxonomy (NCBI): domain Eukaryota; kingdom Metazoa; phylum Chordata; class Amphibia; order Anura; family Eleutherodactylidae; genus Eleutherodactylus; species Eleutherodactylus coqui. Next base: position 34,817,901 of record CM069407.1, read on the forward strand.
ATTTGTGAAGAGGTTTTCTGTAGCAACTAACCCTTCAATGAAGTAAGTTGGAAGGGACCTCCAAGATCATTCGGTCCAACTCCCTGCTTAATGCAGGATTCACTAAATAATCCCAGACAGATGTCTGTCCAGCCCCTGCTTGAAGACTTCCATTGAAGGAGAACTCACCACTCCCCATGGCAACCTGTTCCACTCATTGATCACCCTCACTGTGATCAATGTGATCAAAGCTCTCTCTTTCTTACTTTCACCTTGTCTCTTTCAACACACACTGAGAGTTCAGGATCCTTTTTAACTTGGCTTCCTTCCTAGCTCTGTGACCGAGATACCCCTGTACTTTAGACATATCCTGGATGCTCTCCCAACCATTACAGACACCGACAGGGATCAGAAATGAAGTGGAAGGTGACCAGTGTTTTACAGGAGAACTGGGAACAGTGGTGTAGCAGCCTGTCAGCCAACGGGCTGCTTACACCAGGTGAGACCCATTTTTATTTACAACATTTTTTACCAAATTTTGAGGTGCTGTCCATTGTTTCTTATTGCAACATGCTTAGAAAGTAGTCACTAGCTGCTTTGTTTCAGATCACTGAAATGAAGTGCATAGTGAGTGAATTCTCGATCATTGTAAACCGGCAGTTGTTCATCATTGAATGGCTGTCTATTCACAGTAAATGGAGACAGGCAGCTAGAAGAGATCTCTAGTGTGTTCTGCCTCCATTCACTTGAAGACTATCGCTCCTGTGTAGTGTTGTGTGAACCGAAACAATTGAATCCTGTTTACGTCAAAATTTACTAAAAGTTTTGGAAAGGAAAAGAAGTAAGGGTCACATAACCTCAGCGGAACCCATAATTCCTTTCAACCAGTTGTTCTTCTTCCTCTTATTGTTCTTTTTCTTCTTCATTAACAGCTGAAAAGTACTTAGAACATCTTCTAAGTGACCTATGATTTTCTTCCAGGGTTTTTATGGCTCTTAGACAGCATTATGAACTAGTTTTAGGGGTATTGGTGAAGTCTCGGTTCGGTTTGAACTAATTCCGACTGAATAGAACTTTTTGCTCAAATTCAACTTTTGAAAAGTTTGCTCATCACTACTCCTGTGTGAAATGACAGGAGATATAGTCACCTAACGGTTGTCCCTTGTAAAGCCCTCTTAAGTATAAGCAGAACCGGAAACTGAGCTTCTAATCCTACATAGTTTTATGTCATCAACAAACTGACCCCTACTTACTATGAAACCTATAAAAACAAATCCAAGCATGCGAACAGAACAATACCAAATAGAATTGAAGTAACTTAATGGAGTGGTCAAAGAAAAGTCCAAAACCCCTAACGTCAGACCATAATAATTACCTCAGAGTATTTTACAGGGCTTTTATGGTTCTAAAACAGTGTTATACATTAGTTTTAGGGGTTTTCGGTGAACTTCCAGTTCAGTATGAACTAATTTGTACTTTTTGCAAAGGTTTGGTGAAGCAGCCAAAACGGAAATGTTCAAAACCATATTTCACCCATGTAAAGCAATAATATGCAAAATAAAGAATTACCAGTATTTTAAAAATGTAAAATATTTCAGTTGTGATGCCCCTTGAATCCACAATTCAAGGGGCATCACAACTGAAATATTTTACATTTTTAAAATACTGAAAGAGGTAGAATATTTCTGGAGTCACAGCACAATTTCTCAAATTCAATAAAAATCTGTTCAAGTAAAGTAATACAGAAAGTTCTTATTGTGAAAACAATCTAAATTACAGTTATCATAATGTAAAAATCTAATATTTTGGCGTCTTTAAAGCAAATTTTTATTCTCAAACACGGCACTGGACATACAATGGGCAGTTCTAGAAATTTAGGTTAGGTCATTAATCAGGACTTTGGAAACATTTGCCTTAAAACGTAAACATTAGTCCTTTGAGATTGGAAGAAAGGTGAGCTTTATGACAGCGTAAGTGTATGAAGATTTTTATTAACTGAAAAGTTGTGTTGGCTGATACACTTGATTTAGTTTTATATGGAAAGCTACTCTGGAGAGTTGGAGACAAACACCATGTTTTGGACAACACTTATGTCACACTTATGGGTCGAGTATATACTGTACTACTTACTGAATTAAAATAACGAGATGAACCAGTCATTACTGGTAAAGGTTATTAACATACTGGATAAAGAGGGGAAGTATTTTATAGAAAGACGTATAATAACATATCGGAATAACATACGATAAATGTGCTACTTAACATCCAATTTATATATGGATGTTAAGTTATTTATTTTACTAATTTATATAGTGGACTGTACAAAGATTATCATCACTTGTACTGGACCTCAAAATCTAAATTCAACAATTTGAGCATGGAAGGAAACCCACGCAAACACAAGAAGAACATAAATGTCAATCAGATGTTGGACAGATTTGAACCCAGAATCTTAGCACTGCAAGGCAACAGTGATAAACATTGAGCCACCATGCTACTCATGTTATAAGCCAGGGGTGTCTAACTTTTTGGCGCCTGTAGACCACATTGGAGGAAGAAGAGTTATCTTAGGCCAGAGGCGTAACTTGAAGCTCCTGGGCCCCAATGCAAAACCTGGAATGGGGCCCCCAGCTATAATGCTTTATTCATAGTACTGGGCTTCCTATATAGAGAAGAGAGGCCTTATGGGCCCCCCAAGGCTCCTGGGCCCGGGTGCAACCGCATCCCCTGCATCCTCTATAGTTACGCCCCTGTCTTAGGCAACACATTGAATACACAAACTCTAACGAAACCCGTCAGGATTCCACACAGGGATTATGTCTACTGACAGTGCTAAATCCGTGTGTGGATCCACAGCAAAAAACACATCAGGAAGCCACAGATTTAGCAGCAGTTTTTAGAGATGCATTTCTTACATGTTAACATACTCTTGGGGTTCAAATAAACCCACCTGAGACACAGAGGCAGGCAGTATTGAACTTATGATTTCAAAATTAATACAGTTGTGGTGGCTGACCTGGCTCGTCTCAATTAGAGAGAGCGTGAGTGTCATGTCCGGCTTGAGCGTAATGCACACCACGCCTAGGACAAATCTGATTGGAAGGGGAATGCACACAAACGGACACCAAAGCAGACTGAACAGTAAATGGCATTTGTGAGCAGGCATCCAACAATAACTGACAAACACTTACCAAGAATACCAACAAGCAGATGGAATAACTAAAGTACGTACAACGTATTGGTTCATATTTTGGCCAAGATACTTAAGCTCACAAGCCCATGACAAGGGTCCTTGTAGTCTCGTGAGTCTCTACTCTAACAAGACAACTCAAACTCCATGAGACCTGCCTGCAAGCATGTTGGAACCTAGGGGCTTGGCTCACCATAGATGGTAAATGGTATACAAGCAGAACGGGACACTGTTCACACCAACAGATAAGGGAATCCCACCCAGAACCTCATGCATACCGCTACACCAAGCACAACATGCATGACTTCAAACACCAGGAATCTGAGAGGAATGAGGAGACATATAAATGACAAGCACCTTAGCAAGATTGACCATCATCTATGTGCAGCAGACCGGTGGTGATTGGTTAACTAGAGCATTACACAGCCAGCCAGCTCAATGATCCCACACCTGTAGAAGTGCAGGTCCCAGGAGCACGTGACAGTGAGAGAGCAGGAAGATGAGGAGCTAGTAACAGTTCATAGGCAGCTTGCCGCTGCTCTGATGAGTACATTCCGATGCCTTCGGGCCGGCAGCATGTCAAGTTATTATCATGGCTTGGAGGTGGGACTACTAAGCATTAAACCAGTAAGGGGCTTGCTGGCTTAGACTCAGCCAGCATGGCTCCCTATTGGCTCCCCTCCCTACAGGGACTCTCTTACAACTTCGAGCAGTAACAGCAGCGACTGAACTGTAAGTGCCCACCTTGGGCTCCTCCCCTTGTGTGCCAGTATTTCTGTACTCCATTACTTCATTGTTAAACACAGTAGTAGTTGGGCAGATGGGCCACTTCAGTTTTTATACAAAGAGGTAACCTCATGTAGTTAAGTTATCACTTAGAGTGGTTGTCCCTGTGTATAATTAAGAGCAGTCCGCCCACTGGGAATTTTCCTAGTGCAGTAAACGGCCAATTCATCCCCATGGGCCATATTTGTACCCAACGCAGCACGCATGTTGGACACCCCTGCTAAAAGCCATTACAGATGAAAGGAGACTAATTAAAATGTTGTTCACTAAAGTCATCGATACATATTATGAAGTTTTATTGTCATTTTCTAAATTTTTGGTAGAATGTGCCAACAATTTAATTAGGATGGCCGGGGTCAGCTCCTGAGAAACCTGAAGATGCAGCAGGGATCACTGGATTTGGAGGAGTCCATGATGATCTACATAAACATGCTATATGTACAGTCTCTGCACTTCCTGGTTCTCTTAAATTTTTTTAATGATCCCCATGGTTGCATGTGTTGAAAAAAGACTGCATACACCTGTGTTCAGGAGCCCTAAAGAGGAGTATTTAGACTTTGTTTATACATTTTTTGTGTCTTCGGTTATAAATTTAGTGAAGAGCAATAAACTGTAATAATAATAGAGCAAATCGGAATAGTAGAATAGTTGGTAATAGTAATAGACCATGATTTTATGCTTTGTTCACCAGACAATGAAGCTAGGCAGAACATAAAGCATGAATTCATTTTAAAGTGAACCTGTCATACTGAAAACACTGAGGCTTATTTATTATGTCCAGGAGACCAGGAATTCTCATGTCCAAAATATGCCATTTTGGCACGTGTACCAAAACTGTGACTTTTTGCATTATTGCTGCACCCCACCACCCTTTTAAAAAGTGGGCAAGTTTTAGCTTTAGGGGGCATGGCCACATATAGTCCATCATATTTACAATAATTTTTGCCAAAAACTGGAGTACATTATAGCAAAAACTCCAGCTAGGAGCCGGTGTAGGCTTTCACCTGAGAAATGGGAGTGCTGCTGGATAAGACAAATGTTTTAAGAGACTTATGCATATGAATACATTGTTCATAACCTGGTGCAGGTCTTAAGGCCCATTTACATGCAATGATTATCGCTCAAAATTCATTAAAACGATGGCATATGAGCGATAATCATTGCCTGCAAATGCTACCATGGTGCACTTTTCATCTGAACGATGATTTTTTAGGTGAGCTTAAAAATCATCATTCAGACCGCATGCTGTGTTCTGGAGCAGGAGATAAGATTGTTTTCTCTTAGCTGCCCCTACCAGAACAATTAACTTAATTGCAGACTACCTGCTGAGTTCTGCAAGCAGTTCCATAGTTCATGCACACGCAAATGACGCTAATGTGGGGACCAACGGGCGGTCCCACTCAATAATTGAAAGACCGCTGGATTCACATAATATAAGAATGTATTAAACATAATTATGTATCAATCTGTTCCAGGTTATATTGAAAATGTTTCCACCCACTGTATATCCATCTGCTCAACTCCTCCTGCTCTGTAACCTGCTACCCCGCATACAACAAAGCATCTTTCTTGTTGTACAACAATTGTAGTAAATTTAAGTCAATATCTTACTTTTAATATAATCTAGGGCAAATTTATGAATAGTAACATAGTATATAAGGTCAAAAAAGACGCATGTCCATCCAGTTCAGCCTATTACCCCCCAATGTTGATCCACATGCATGATATATTTTGGTAAACAAGTTCTGACACTTTAGTAATCATAATAATAATTAACATAAGCTTCTTCATAAGACTCATTCCGGAGCGTAATATAAGCTTTGTATAATATAAGATCATTTAATGGTATATTTCATTTGCTGCACTGAAGTTATATATTATATTTAAGAGTTTTAGTTACCTTTAAGAAGAAAAAAAAAATCTAGTGAAGATGAATTGTTATCATTAACTCCATATAAAATCAGGCTTTTTCTCTATAAGTAGTACAGATTGCCCCTCATAACCATTTAGTACAGAAAGTTAATGAGGTCATAAGAAATATGTTCGGTATAAATCAATAAAACTCAAGTGGAAAATATTAAACATGGCTCGGCTATTGATTTTCCGTTTTTAGCAGCATACTGGAGGTCTACAGAAATAGTTTGTGACCAAGACAATGCAGTTGACAGTATTGTTAAGTACAGTTCAGAATTGTTCCCATTCAAAAAATGAAACTTTTCCCCACTTAATGTAACAAATATCACAGTAAAACAAAATAAAATCTGAGAATTAATCATTTTTACTATCTTAACCTTAATCCTTTCCTCGTTCATGATTTATAGTCATTAGTACAAAGTGTTCTAGGTATATGTTAAAAGCAATTGCCTTGATTGTACATGCCCATCAGGAGGGTATTGATCATTTGGTCATTAGGCAGCCCTCTTGGTAAAAGTGGACACTTCTTAAAATTTGCAAGGCCTGTGGAAAACTATAGTAACATAGTATGTAAGTCCGAAAAAAGACATGTGTCCACCGAGTTCAGCCTATTACCCAGCAATGTTGATTCAAAGGAATGCAAAAAAAAACAATGAGATGGAAGCCAATTTTCTCCATTTAATGGCAAAAAATTCCTTCCTGACTCCAATCTGGCAATTGGAATAATCCTCGGATTACCGATCCTTCTGAAGGAATTAATGATTACAACATATAATATTGTTTCGCTCAAGAAAGGCCAGGCTGTCCTTGCACTCTTTTATCGAATTTGCCATCACCACATCCTGAGGCCTCGGTCACACGACCGTTTTTTGGTCCGATCTGCAGACGCCCTTCGATCTGCAGATCTATAGACCAAATGCATCCCAATGGGATCGGTCACATGTCCGCTTTTTATGCGGATGTGCGATCAATTATGGGACACAACGATTCGCAGAACGTGCCTATCTGCGTTCTGCACATCGCTGTGTTCTATATATGCGCTCAATGGGGCCGGCGGCAGCAGCGCCGACCTCATTGAGAGCATATACTGAAAGATCGTTCTCCTCTGCCACAGCTGTTACAGCTGTGGCAGAGAAGAACGATGTTTGCCCATTGAATTCAATGGAGCCGGTAATACAGCTGGCTCCATTGAAAGCAATGGGCTTCCGGCAAGAGCAGGATGAATTTTCGGGAAGGACTTAAAAATATAAGCCCTTCCCTGAAAACCATCCTAAAATGTGTAAAAATAAAAAAAAAGGATTCTCACCTTTTCCCTGCAGCCGGTGTTCTGCTGCGTCTGGCCAGCAGTTCTCCTGAACTGCTCTGTGTAGTATTCAGCAGACGGGGATTTAAAATCCCCGCCTGCTGAATGGGCTACCTCTGATTGGTCACAGCCCTCACCAATCAGAGGCAGCTCTCACTCACCCATTCATGAATTCATGAATGGGTGAGTGAGTGCTGCCTCTGATTGGCTGAGCGCAGGGACCAATCAGAGGTAGCCCATTCAGCAGGCGGGGATTTAGAGGCAGCTCTCAGGTATTGAATGACAGATGGCAGAGGATAGGTGCAGCTTTTTCAGCGAATCGTCGGCCCCGGTCACGCAATTTGTGGATGCGCATCCGTTATGCGATCCACAAATCGCGGGAAAAAACGCCCGTGTGACCGAGGCCTCAGGCAGAGAGTTCCACAGTCTTCTGAAATTTATTTTATGAACATAAAGTGTATTATGGTTAAAGAGTATCTGCACTTTAATGCTGAAGTGCTCCTGCTCTGTCGGTCATTTTTCACTTCGTTGAGCAGCTAGAAATGGCCTAGTATAGCTCCATATAGCGCGAAATGCAATTGAAAAAAATGCAGTTCTTTGTTCTTATGTCATACACACTGCAGCAAAAAGGACATGATAACTTTAGTCGGTGTTGGTACGATTAGGGCAATACCAAATTTATATTGTTTTTCTGCTGTGCTACTTTTAAAAAATAAAATATCTTTGAAAAAAGAATTGTTTTCTGCCATCTTCTGACCATCATAACTAGAGATGAGCGAACGTACTCATTTAGGGTGATTTCGCACTCGAGCACCGCTTTTGTCGAGTAACTGACTACTCGGGCGAAAAGATTCGGGGGGCCGGGGGGGAGCGGGGGGTTGCAGAGGGGAGTGGGGAGGGGGAGAGAGAGAGCTCCCCCCTGTTCCCCACTGCTACCCCCCGCTCCACCACACCGCCCACCGCTCCCCGGCGCCCACTGGGTACTCGCTAAGGGCAATGCTCGCTCATCTCTAGTCTTTATTCTTTACTGTCCGAAATTCTTTGTTTGTTTGGCTAATTCATCTTAAATTGGTTCCCTTCAGTTATTTTAGCGCTGGATCAAGCAGCTCCGCACAATGCTGGGAAGATCCCTTTAGCCCCTAGATAGGTATTTCTGTGGATATCCCATATATATACAATATAACATTACGACATACAATATATTAGTACAGCAGAGTGCAGAGGATAGCCCTTTATGCTATGAGGTAACTGTTTATTTTGGCTATGTACATAGTGGCTTCTCTATCAGTAGGAGGGTTAAAGGTTATATTCACCTTTGCATAATTGATTTTTATTGCTCAAATTCTTCTAAAACATAAACTAAAGCAACTGTGCAAATATTCTTGATTAAAACTATGACTCAATCATCCAAGCCTATATGTCTCCATGGTTACAGACAACAAACAAACCCTATATATAGTCTGATTCTGCAGTCATTTGTTACTCCCTTCCATCTGTTTCTACTTTTTATACATTACGATGGTTTACAAAGTTGATACAAAATGTCTATAATATTGTATCTAGTCTTTAACAAAAAAAAAACATAGTTAATAATGAGGAGAAAAAACAGGGAGGCGGAAACAAGAAAGATTGGGTAATGGCATATATCAATAGGACTTCTGGGTTTCGGTCCTGCGGAAGGTGCAATTAGTTATCTATTTCATATTGCCAATATATTCCACGTTGCATAGACATCTTCATCACTCAACGTCAATCTCTCTACTCAATGGAGCCCATAAACGAAGAATATTAAGAAAGATAGCAGATCAACCTTAATATTCATTCAATTCCACCTTCGAAATGCTAAAAATGAAGGGGTTGGGATAGTTAAGGGCTTCTCGGAGAAGCTTAGCAAATAGTTAAATGAGCAGCTAGCTCCACTACAGAGATTTCTTCTGATAGTTCTAAAGATAAGAGAAGCAAAGGAGGAAGCTAAGATGGCAAATGCAAGGAAGAAGACAAAGGGACATGTGTTCCCTTTTGGAATGTGGAAAGTAATCATCTTCTTTGTGAAAATATGGATTACATACTATCTGTGTTTGTAGAGCTAAGAAGGGTTGACATTCTTTTATCTGAAAAAAAGGCAAAAACATGGAAAAAATTGACTTTTACCTAGTTTTTTAGGCTGTGTCGTATAATATTAAGTGTAATATTCCAAAAATTTGCATTGGCAAAGTATAACTAAAGTATTTCATTTGCCGATATTAAAAATGTCTGACAATCATTGCTTAATAAATAAATAAACAAACAAACAGGAAAGGCAATTCAAGACATCTTAGTAAAATATGGCATCAAGTTTTGATAACTATAAGATACTGCATTTCCCTATCTTCTAGTATTTAATAGAAACCTAAAAATGACTTAGGCCTCGGTCAGACGACCGTTTTTTGCCACGATTTGCGGATCGCATGCGATCTGCACATATATAGAACCATTGCTTCGCAATAAGATCGGTCACATGTCCGCTTTTTATGCAGATATGCGATAAATTATAGGACACGACAAATCGCAGATTGCGCCTATCTGCTTCCTGCGATTCCTTGTGTTCTATATATGCGCTCAATGGGGCCGGCGGCAGCAGCACCGACCCCATTGAGAACATATACTATAAAGATCATTCTCCTCTGCCACAGCTGTAACAGCTGTGGCAGAGAAGAACGATGTTCGCCCATTGAATTCAATGGAGCCGGCAATACAGCCGGCTCGATGGAAAGCAATGGGCTGCCGGCGAGCGCGGCATGAACTTTCGGGAAGGGCTTAAAAATATAAGCCCTTGCCTGAAAACCATCCAAAAATGTGTAAAAATAAAAAAAATATATATACTCACCTTGTCCCTGCAGCCGGAGTTCAGCCGCGGACGGCCGGCAGTTCTCCTGAACTGCTCTGAGTAGTATTCAGCAGCCGGGGATTTAAAATCCCCGCCTGCTGAATGGGCTGCCTCTGATTGGTCACAGCCCTCACCAATCAGAGGCAGCTCTCAATCACCCATTTATGAATTCATGAATGGTTGAGTGAGTGCTGCCTCTGATTGGCTCAACGCAAGGACCAATCAGGGGCAGCTCTCAGCTATTGAATGACAGCTTAAGACCTTCCCGAAAATTCATCCTGCGCTCGCCGGTAGCCCATTGCTTTCAATGGGCAGACAGCGCTCCTTTGATCAGGCCCGTTTCGCCTGATTTTTCGGCGAATCGCTGGCCCCGGTCACGCAATTTGCGGATGTGCATCCATCATGCGATCCACAAATCGCGGCAAAAAACGGTCGTCTGACCGAGGCCTTAAAATGTACAACTTGGGTATATTTTGGTAATGAAGTCTATAGTTTGTAATGTTTTAATAAAATTATATAATCTGTACTTGCTCATAAGTAGAGATGAGCGAGCACCAAAATGCTCGGGTGCTCGTTACTCGGGACGAAATTATCGCGATGCTTGAGGGTTCGTTTCGAGTAACGAACCCCATTGAAGTCAATGGGCGACCCGAGCATTTTTGTACGGGACCTATGCTCCGCTAAGGTTTTCATTTGTGAAAATCTGGGAAATTCAAGAAAGTGATGGGAACGACACAGCAACGGATAGGGCAAGCGAGGGGCTACATGTTGGGCTGCATCTAAAGTTCCCAGGTCCCACTATTAAGCCACAATAGCAGCAAGAGTGGCCCCCCCCCAACAACTTTTACTTCTGAAAAGCCCTCATTAGCAATGCATACCTTAGCTAAGCACCACACTACCTCCAACAAAGCACAATCACTGCCTGCATGACACTCCGCTGCCACTTCTCCTGGGTTACATGCTGCCCAACCCCCCCCCCCCCTGCACGACCCAGTGTCCACAGCGCACACCAAATTGTCCCTGCGCAGCCTTCAGCTGCACTCATGCCACGCCACACTCATGTCTATTTATAAGTGCGTCTGCCATGAGGAGGAACCGCAGGCACACACTGCAGAGGGTTGGCACGGCTAGGCAGCGACCCTCTTTAAAAGGGGCGGGGCGATAGCCCACAATGCTGTACAGAAGCAATTAGAAATATAATCCTGTGCCACCGCCATCAGGAGCTGCACACGTGGGCATAGCAATGGGGAACCTATGTGCCACACACTATTCATTCTGTCAAGGTGTCTGCATGCCCCAGTCAGACCGCGTTTTTTTATAAATAGTCACAGGCAGGTACAACTTCGCAATGGGAATTCCGTGTGCACCCACAGCATGGGTGGCTCCCTGGAACCCACCGGCTGTACATAAATGTATCCCATTGCAGTGCCCATCACAGCTGAGGTAACGTCCGATTAAATGCAGGTGGGCTTCGGCCCACACTGCATGCCCCAGTCACACTGGGGTTCTTTAGAAGTGGACACATGCAGTTACAACTTCCTGTGGACCCACAGCATGGGTGGGTGCCAGGAAGCCACCGGCGGTACATAAATATATCCCATTGCATTGCCCATCACAGCTGAGGTAATGTCATGTTAAATGCAGGTCGGCTTCGGCCCACACTACATGCCCCAGTCAGACTGGGGTTCTTTAGAAGTAGACACATGCAGTTACAACTCCCTGTGGACCCACAGCATGGGTGGCTCCCTGGAACCCACCGACGGTACATAAATATATCCCATTGCAGTGCCCAGCACAGCTGATGTAACGTCAGCTTTAATGCAGGTGGGCAAAAAATTAATTGGATTACACTGTAGGCGAGGGCCCCCAAAAATTGGTGTACCAACAGTACTAATGTACGTCAGAAAAATTGCCCATGCCCAACCAAGAGGGCAGGTGGTTAATCGCTTTGGTTAATGTGGCTTAATTTGTAACTAGGCCTGGAGGCAGCCCAGTTAAAATTTAAATTGGTTGAGGTGAAAGTTTCAACGCTTTAATGAGCATTGAAACGTATAAAAATTGTTTACAAAAATTATATGACCGAGCCTTGTGGGCCTAAGAAAAATTGCCCGTTCGGCGTGATTACGTCAGGTTTCAGGAGGAGGAGCAGGAGGAGGAGGATGAATATTATACACAGATTGATGAAGCTAAAAGGTCCCCGTTTTTGATGGTGATAGAGAACAATGCTTCCATCCGCGGCTGCAGCCTACGTATTGTTTAGGTATCGCTGCTGTCTGCTGGTGGAGAAGAGAAGTCTGGTGAAATCCAGGCTTTGTTCATCTTGATGAGTGTAAGCCTGTCGGCACTGTCGGTTGACAGGCGGGTACGCTTATCCGTGATGATTCTCCCAGCCGCACTAAACACCCTCTCTGACAAGACGCTAGCCGCAGGACAAGCAAGCACCTCCAGGGCATACAGCGCGAGTTCAGGCCACGTGTCCAGCTTCGACACCCAGTAGTTGTAGGGGGCAGAGGTGTCACCGTGGACGGTCGTGCGATCGGCTACGTACTCCCTCACCATCCTTTTACAGTGCTCCCGCCGACTCAGCCTTGACTGGGGAGCGGTGACACAGTCTTTCTGGGGAGCCAGAAAGCTGTCAAAGGCCTTAGAGAGTGTTCCCCTGCCTGTGCTGTACATGCTGCCTGATCTCTGCGCTTCCCCTGCTACCTGGCCCTCGGAACTGCGCCTTCGGCCACTAGCGCTGTCGGATGGGAATTTTACCATCAGTTTGTCCGCCAGGGTCCTGTGGTATAGCATCACTCTCGAACCCCTTTCCTCTTCGGGTATGAGAGTGGAAAGGTTCTCCTTATACCGTGGGTCGAGTAGTGTGTACACCCAGTAATCCGTAGTGGCCAGAATGCATGTAACACGAGGGTCACGAGAAAGGCATCCTAACATGAAGTCAGCCATGTGTGCCAGGATACCTGTACGCAACACATGGCTGTCCTCACTAGGAAGATCACTTTCAGGATCCTCCTCCTCCTCCTCCTCAGGCCATACACGCTGAAAGGATGACAGGCAAGCAGCATGGGTACCCTCAGCAGTGGGCCAAGCTGTCTCTTCCCCCCTCCTCATCCTCCTCATGCTCCTCCTCCTCAACGCGCTGAGATATAGACAGGAGGGTGCTCTGACTATCCAGCGAAATACTGTCTTCCCCCGCCACTGTTTCCAAGCGCAAAGCGTCTGCCTTTATGCTTTGCAGGGAACTTCTCAAGAGGCATAGCAGAGGAATGGTGACGCTAATGATTGCAGCATCCCCGATCAGCATCTGGGTAGACTCCTCAAAGTTTCCAAGGACCTGGCAGATGTCTGCCAACCAGGCCCACTCTTCTGTAAAGAATTGAGGAGGCTGACTCCCACTGCGCCGCCCATGTTGGAGTTGGTATTCCACTATAGCTCTACGCTGCTCATAGAGCCGGGCCAACATGTGGAGCGTAGAGTTCCACCGTGTGGGCACGTCGCACAGCAGTCGGTGCACTGGCAGATGAAACCGATGTTGCAGGGTGCACAGGGTGGCAGCGTCCGTGTGGGACTTGCGGAAATGTGCGCTGACCCGGCACACCTTTCCGAGCAGGTCTGACAAGTGTGGGTAGCTTTTCAGAAAGCGCTGAAAGACCAAATTAAAGACGTGGGCCAGGCATGGCATGTGCGTGAGGCTGCCGAGCTGCAGAGCCGCCACCAGGTTACGGCCGTTGTCACACACGACCATGCCCGGTTGGAGGCTCAGCAGCGCAAGCCAGCGGTCGGTCTGCTCTGTCAGACCCTGCAGCAGTTTGTGGGCCGCGTGCCTCTTCTCTCCTAAGCTGAGTAGTTTCAGCATGGCCTGCTGACGCTTGCCCACCGCTGTACTGCCGTGCCGCGCGACACCGACTGCTGGCGACGTGCTGCTGCTGACACATCTTGATTGCGAGACAGAGGTTGCGTAGGAGGAGGAGGGTGGTTTAGTGGAGGAAGCATACACCGCCGCAGATACCACCACCGAGCTGGGGCCCGCAATTCTGGGGGTGGGTAGGACGTGAGCGGTCCCAGGCTCTGACTCTGTCCCAGCCTCCACTAAATTCACCCAATGTGCTGTCAGGGAGATATAGTGTCCCTGCCCGCCTGTGCTTGTCCATGTGTCCGTTGTTAAGTGGACCTTGCCAGTAACCGCGTTGGTGAGGGCGCGTACAATGTTGCGGGAGACGTGGTCGTGCAGGGCTGGGACGGCACATCGGGAAAAGTAGTGGCAACTGGGAACTGAGTAGCGCGGGGCCGCCGTCGCCATCATACCTTTGAAAGCCTCCGTTTCCACAACCCTATACGGCAGCATCTCCTGGCTGATAAATTTGGCTATGTGCACGTTTAACGCTTGAGCGTGTGGGTGCATGGCGGCGTACTTGCGCTTGCGCTCCAACACTTGCGCTAGCGACGGCTGGACGGTGTGCTGAGAGACATTGGTGGATGGGGCCGAGCACAGCGGAGGTGAGGGTGTGGGTGCAGGCCAGGAGACGGTAGTGACTGTGTCCTGAGAGGGGGGTTGGATCTCAGTAGCAGGTTGGGGCACAGGGGGAGAGGCAGCAGTGCAAACCGGAGGCGGTGAACGGCCTTCGTCCCACCTTGTGGGGTACTTGGCCATCATATGTCTGCGCATGCTGGTGGTGGTGGCTCCCCGGCTGATCTTGGTGCGACAAAGGTTGCACACCACTGTTCGTCGGTCGTCTGCACTCTCAGTGAAAAACTGCCAGACCTTTGAGCACCTCGGCCTCTGCAGGGTGGCATGGCGCGAGGGGGCGCTTTGGGAAACAGTTGGTGGATTATTCGGTCTGGCCCTGCCTCTACCCCTGGCCACAGCACTGCCTCTTTCAACTTGCCCTGCTGCTGCACTTGCCTCCCCCTCTGAAGACCTGTCCTCAGTAGGCGTAGCAAACCAGGTGGGGTCAGTCACCTCATCGTCCTGCTGCTCTTCCTCCGAATCCTCTGTGCGCTCCTCCCTCGGACTTACTCCAATTACTACTACCTGAGTAGACATGAGCGAGCACCAAAATGCTCGGGTGCTCGTTACTCAGGACGAAATTATCGCGATGCTCGAGGGTTCGTTTCGAGTAACAAACCCCATTGAAGTCAATGGGCGACCCGAGCATTTTTGTATATCGCCGATGCTCGCTAAGGTTTCCATTTGTGAAAATCGGGGCAATTCAAGAAAGTGATGGGAACGACACAGCAACGGATAGGGCAGGCGAGGGGCTACATGTTGGGCTGCATCTCAAGTTCCCAGGTCCCACTATTAAGCCACAATAGCGGCAAGAGTGCCCCCCCCCTCCTCCCAACAACTTTTACTTCTGAAAAGCCCTCATTAGCAATGCATACCTTAGCTAAGCACCACACTACCTCCAACAAAGCACAATCACTGCCTGCATGACACTCCGCTGCCACTTCTCCTGGGTTACATGCTGCCCAACACCCCCCCCCCACGACCCAGTGTCCACAGCGCACACCAAAGTGTCCCTGCGCAGCCTTCAGCTGCCCTCATGCCACACCACCTTCATCTCTATTTATAAGTGCGTCTGCCATGAGGAGGAACCGCAGGCACACACTGCAGAGGGTTGGCACGGCTAGGCAGCGACCCTCTTTAAAAGGGGCGGGGCGATAGCCCACAATGCTGTACAGAAGCAATGAGAAATATAATCCTGTGCCACCGCCATCAGGAGCTGCACACGTGGGCATAGCAATGGGGAACCTATGTGCCACACACTATTCATTCTGTCAAGGTGTCTGCATGCCCCAGTCAGACCGCGGTTTTTTATAAATAGTCACAGGCAGGTACAACTTCGCAATGGGAATTCCGTGTGCACCCACAGCATGGGTGGCTCCCTGGAACCCACCGGCTGTACATTAATGTATCCCATTGCAGTGCCCATCACAGCTGAGGTAATGTCATGTTTAATGCAAGTGGGCTTTGGCCCACACTGCATGCCCCAGTCAGACTGGGGTTCTTTAGAAGTGGACACATGCAGTTACAACTCCGTGTGGACCCACGGCATGAGTGGCTCCTTGGAACCCACCGGCGGTACATAAATATATCCCATTGCAGTGCCCAACACAGCTGATGTAACGTCAGCTGTAATGCAGGTGGGCTAAAAATTAATTGGATTACACTGTAGGCGAGGGCCCCCAAAAATTGGTGTACCAACAGTACTAATGTACGTCAGAAAAATTGCCCATGTCCAACCAAGAGGGCAGGTGGTTAATCGCTTTGGTTAATGTGGCTTAATTGGTAACTAGGCCTGGAGGCAGCCCAGTTAAAATAAAAATTGGTTGAGGTGAAAGTTTCAACGCTTTAATGAGCATTGAAACGTATAAAAATTGTTTAGAAAAATTAGATGAGTGAGCCTTGTGGGCCTAAGAAAAATTGCCCGTTCGGCGTGATTATGTGAGGTTTCAGGAGGAGGAGGAGGAATATTATACACAGATTGATGAAGCAAAAATGTCCCCGTTTTTGATGGTGATTAGAGATGAGCGAGCATACTCGTCCGAGCTTGATACTCGTTCGAGTATTAGGGTGTTCGAGATACTCGTTACTCGTAACGAGTACCACGCGGTGTTCCGGTTACTTTCATTTTCTTCCCTGACAAATTTGCGCGCTTTTCTGGCCAATAGAAAGACAAGGAAGGCATTACAAGTTCCCCCTGCAACGTTCAAGCCCTATACCTCCCCCCTGCAGTGAGTGGCTGGCGAGATTAGGTGTCACCCGAGTATTAAAATCTGCCCCTCCTGCGGCTCGCCACAGATGCATTCTGACATTAGTTCAGGGAAAGTGGTATCTTGGTGGAGCTGCTATAGGGAGAGTGTTAGGAGTATTTTAGGTTTCAAGAACCCCAACGGTCCTTCTTAAGGCCATAAATCTTCTCTATATGTGCTCAATGGGGCCGGCGGCAGCAGCGCCGACCCCATTGAGAACATATAGAAGACAAATCCTTCTTCTCTGCCACAGCTGTAACAGCTGTGGCAGAGAAGAACGATGTTTGCCCATTGAATTCAATGGAACCAGCAATACAGCAGGTTCCACTGAAAGCAATGGGCTGCCGGCGAGCGCGGGGATGAATTGTCGGGAAGGGGTTAAATATATAAGCCCTTCCCTGCAATTCATCCAGAAATGTGTTACAATAAAAATATATACCGGCGTATAAGGCGACGGGGCGTATAAGACGACCCCCCAACTGTCACCTTATACGCCGGCAATACAGTGGAGCAAAGAATAAAAATCATTACTCACTTCTTCTGACGTTCTGCGGTGCTCCTGCAGGCTGTCGCTCCCTCCTGGTTCCCGGCAGAGCATTGATTTCTCTACGAAGGGCTTTAAATCCCCGCCTCCAGAAACACACGTGCCTTCAGCCAATCACAGCCAATGACAATGATGTCATTGAATGGCTGTGATTGGCTGTGTTTTTGGAGGCGGGGATTTCAAGCCCTGCGTCCAGAAAGCAATACTCTGCCATGGACCAGGAGGGAGCGACAGCCTGCAGGAGCGGCGCAGAACGTCAGAAGAAGTGAGTAATGATTTTTATTCTTTGCTCCACTGTATTGCCGGCGTATAAGGTGACAGTTGGGGGGTCGTCTTATACGCCCCGTCGCCTTATACGCCGGTATATATTTTTATTGTAACACATTTCTGGATGAATTGCAGGGAAGGGCTTATATATTTAACCCCTTCCCGACAATTCATCCTGCGATCGCCGGCAGCCCATTGCTTTCAGTGGAACCTGCTGTATTGCTGGCTCCATTGAATTCAATGGGCAAACATCGTTCTTCTCTGCCACAGCTGTTACAGCTATGGCAGAGGAGAACGATCTTTACGCTGACAGTGCGGGGGGGGGGGGGGCCCACTCTTGCCGCTATTGTGGCTTAATAGTGGGACCTGTGAACTTGAGATGCAGCCCAACATGTAGCCCCTCGCCTGCCCTATCCGTTGCTGTGTTGTTCCCATCACTTTGTTGAATTGCCCAGATTTTCACAAACGAAAACCTTAGCGAGCATCGGCGATATACAAAAATGCTCGAGTCGCCCATTGACTTCAATGGGGTTCGTTACTCGAAACAAACCCTCAAGCATTGCGAAAATTTCGTCCCGAGTAACGAGCACCCGAGCATTTTGGTGCTCGCTCATCTCTAATGGTGATAGAGAACGATGCTTCCATCCGCGGGTGCAGCCTACGTATTACTTAGGTATCGCTGCTATCCGCTGGTGAAGAAGAGAAGTCTGGAGAAATCCAGGCTTTGTTCATCTTGATGAGTGTAAGCCTGTCGGCACTGTCGGTTGACAGGCGGGTACGCTTATCTGTGATGATTCCCCCAGCCGCACTAAACACCCTCTCTGACAAGACGCTAGCTGCAGGACAAGCAAGCACCTCCAGGGCATACAGCGCGAGTTCAGGCCACGTGTCCAGCTTCGACACCCAGTAGTTGTAGGGGGCAGAGGCGTCACCAAGGACGGTCGTGTGATCGGCTACGTACTCCCTCACCATCCTTTTACAGTGCTCCCGCCGACTCAGCCTTGACTGGGGAGCGGTGACACAGTCTTGCTGGGGAGCCAGAAAGCTGTCAAAGGCCTTAGAGAGTGTTCCCCTGCCTGTGCTGTACATGCTGCCTGATCTCCGCGCCTCCCCTGCTACCTGGCCCTCGGAACTGCGCCTTCTGCCACTAGCACTGTCGGATGGGAATTTTACCATCAGCTTGTCCGCCAGGGTCCTGTGGCATAGCATCACTCTCGAACCCCTTTCCTCTTCAGGTATGAGAGTGGAAAGGTTCTCCTTATACCGTGGGTCGAGCAGTGTGTACACCCAGGGTGGCATGGCGCAAGGGGGCGCTTTGGGAAACAGTTGGTGGATTATTCTGTCTGGCCCTGCCTCTACCCCTGGCCACTGCACTGGCTCGGCCTGTGCCCACACCCTGACTTGGGCCTCCGTGTCCTCGCCCACGTCCACTTCCTCTAGGCCTACCCCTACCCCTCAGCATGGTGTATTTACCAGTAGTGCAGAAACAGAACGCTGTAATTAAATGTGCCGCTTATTGGCCTGTGGTTGGAGGCTGACTTCGCTTACGGAACGCCAGGAAATAATTTTGCGCAAGCCTGCTGTAACACTTAGCTGGCTGCGTATGAATTAGGAGGACAACTACACCCAGCACAGACCCAGTACACTGAGGACAGTCACAGGCAGCCCAAATAGATTTTTTTCCCCAAATGTTTTTGGAAAGGCCCACTGCCTATATTCAATAAATATGTCTTCTGTCCCTGCCTCACCACCACTACTGGCCCTGGAGTATGTAAAATAACTGCAGACTGTTGCACTGTGGACTGGAATACAGCGGTGATTTAACAGCCAACACAGAGCCAGGAAATAATTTTGCGCAAGCCTGCTGTAACACTTAGCTGGCTGCGTATGAATTAGGAGGACAACTGCACCCAGCACAGACCCAGAACACTGAGGACAGTCACAGGCAGCCCAAATAGATTTTTTTCCCCAAATGTTTTTGCAAAGGCCCACTGCCTATATTCAATAAATATATGTCTTCTGTCCCTGCCTCACAATATATGTCTTCTGTCCCTGCCTCACAATATGTCTTCTGTCGCTGCCTCACAATATATGTCTTCTGTCCCTGCCTCACCACTACTGGCCCTGCACTATGTATAATTACTGCAGGACGCAATGCTCTGCACGGCCGATATACAAAAAAAAAAAATGTGCAACACTGCAAAAAGCAGCCTCCACAGTACTGCACACGGTTAGATGTGGCCCTAAGAAGGACCGTTGGGGTTCTTGAAGCCAAAAATACTCCTAACACTCTCCCTATAGCAGCTCCGGCACCAACAGCACTTCCCTCCTCTATGTCAGAACAAATCTGTGGCGAGCCGCGGGAGGGGCCGATTTTTATACTCGGGTGACACCTGATCTCGCCAGCCACTCACTGCAGGGGGGTGGTATAGGGCTTGAACGTCGCAGGGGGAAGTTGTAATGCCTTCCCTGTCTTTCTATTGGCCAGAAAAGCGCGCTAACGTCTCAGAGATGAAAGTGAAAGTAACTCGAACATCGCGTGGTACTCGTCACGAGTAACGAGCATCTCGAACACGCTAATACTCGAACGAGTATCAAGCTCGGACGAGTACGTTCGCTCATCTCTATACCTGAGTGATAGACAACTGTGTCTCATCGTCATGGTCCTCCTCACCCACTGAAAGCTCTTGAGACAGTTGCCGGAAGTCCCCAGCCTCATCCCCCGGACCCCGGGAACTTTCCAAAGGTTGGACATCGGTCACGACAAACTCCTCCGGTGGAAGAGGAACCATTGCTGGCCATTCTGGGCAGGGGCCCGGGAACAGTTCCTGGCAGTCTGCCTGCTCCTCAGAATGTGTCATTGTAATGGAGTGAGGAGGCTGGGAGGAAGGAGGAGCAGCAGCCAGAGGATTCAGAGTTGCAGCAGTGGACGGCGCAGAACTCTGGGTGGTTGATAGATTGCTGGATGCACTTTCTGCCATCCACGACAGGACCTGCTCACAGTGCTCATTTTCTAATAAGGGTCTACCATGTGGACCCATTAATTGTGAGATGAATGTGGGGACGCCAGAAACGTGCCTCTCTCCTAATCCCGCAGCAGTCGGCTGCGATACACCTGGATCAGGAGCTCGGCCTGTGCCCACACCCTGACTTGGGCCTCCGCGTCCTCGCTCGCGTCCACGTCCTCTAGGCCTACCCCTACCCCTCAGCATGCTGTATTACCAGTAGTGCAGAAACAGAACGCTGTAATTAAATGTGCCACTTATTGGCCTGTGGTTGGAGGCTGACTTCGCTTACGGAACGCACAGCAGAGCCAGGAAACAAGTTTGCGCACGCCTGTAGTGAGACGTAGGTGCGTATGACTGAGCTAGTGGAATTCACAGCGCAGAAGCAGTCAAGTGGCCAAAGGCCAGTAGTAGGCCTTAAGTATTTTGCTTCTATTTTTTTTAAATGCTGAGCTGATACAGCAGACAGATACTGTAGGCAGCGTATAATATTATGTATACTCTTTCCCTCTGGCGGGATGACGGCGATCATGTAACAGAGACAGCAGATCCAGGAAACAATTTTGCGCAAGCCTGCTGTAACGCTTAGCTACGTAATAATTAGGACTACAACCCCCAGCAGATAGATACTGTAGGCAGCGTATAATATTATGTATACTGTTTCCCTCTGGCGGGATGACGGCGATCATATAACAGAGACAGCAGATCCAGGAAACAATTTTGCGCAAGCCTGCTGTAACGCTTAGATGCGTATTAATTAGCACTACAACCCCCAGCAGATAGATACTGTAGGCAGCGTATAATATTATGTATACTCTTTCCCTCTGGCGGGATGACAGCGATCATGTAACAGAGACAGCAGATCCAGGAAACAATTTTGCGCAAGCCTGCTGTAACGCTTAGCTGCGTATTAATTAGGAATACAACCCCCAGCAGATAGATACTGTAGGCAGCGTATAATATTATGTATACTGTTTCCCTCAGGTGGGATGACGGCGATCATGTAACAGAGACAGCAGATCCAGGAAACAATTTTGCGCAAGCCTGCTGTAACGCTTAGCTGTGTATTAATTACGACTACTACCCCCAGCAGATAGATACTGTAGGCAGCGTATAATATTATGTATACTGTTTCCCTCTGGCGGGATGACGGCGATCATGTAACAGAGACAGCAGATCCAGGAAACAATTTTGCGCAAGCCTGCTGTAACGCTTAGCTGCGTATTAATTAGGACTACAACCCCCAGCAGATACTGTAGGCAGCGTATAATATTATGCATACTCTTTTCCTCTGGCGGGATGACGGCGATCATGTAACAGAGACAGCAGATCCAGGAAACAATTTTGCGCAAGCCTGCTGTAACGCTTAGCTGCGTATTAATTAGGACTACAACCCCCAGCAGATAGATACTGTAGGCAGCGTATAATATTATGTATACTGTTTCCCTCTGGCGGGATGACGGCGATCAATTTTTTGGAAAAAGCCCACTGCGTATATAGCCTGAATATCTCTTTCCCTGCCTCACCAGTACTGGCCCTATACTCTGTACAATGACTGCAGACTGCGGACGCAATGCTCTGCACGGCCGATATACGAAAAAAAAAAATTGTGCAACACTGCTAAAAGCAGCCTCAACAGTACTGCACATGGTCAGATGTGGCCCTAAGAAGGACCGTTGGGGTTCTTGAAGCCTAAAATAACTCCTAACACTCTCCCTATAGCAGCTCCGGCACCAGCAGCACTTTCCCTGATCTCTGTCAGAATGCATCTGTGGCGAGCCGCGGGAGGGGCCGATTTATATACTCTGGTGACACCTGATCTCGCCAGCCACTCACAGCAGGGGGGTGGTATAGGGCTTGAACGTCGCAGGGGGAAGTTGTAATGCCTTCCCTGTCTTTCTATTGGCCAGAAAAGCACGCTAACGTCTCAGAGATGAAAGTGAAAGTAACTCGAACATCGCGTGGTACTCGTCACGATTAACGAGCATCTCGAACACGCTAATACTCGAACGACTATCAAGCTCGGACAAATACGTTCACTCATCTCTAGTGTTTATGGGCCCTTGGGTAACACATTAGGCCCATCTCTACATCATCCTAGGCTTCGCAATAATAGACTATATTTACCAATGTCACATGGACACTTTCTAGTCCCAGTAAGGCTTGATATCTGCAAAGGTTTGCCAAACCGGTATTTGAATTACCAACAGTAGCAGTACAATACCACCATTGGCTTTTGCTCAATCCTTACATCTTCTTTGTCAGATTTACGTATAGGTAGAAAAATAAAAAAAGGGTTGTGCCCCTAATACCAGAATGTGATGATAGTTTTAGGAATACATTTTTTACCAATTTAGTCATTAGTCATTTTAAGTATATTTGGATTACGAACTATTTGTCTTTTGGTTCCAATATCTGATATTATGCTTCTAAAGAAGAAGAAATTAGAACTTTGGAAAGGGACCCATAGATGTCATGACTAACAAAACTCTAATGACTGATAATGACTGACAGTGAAATGAAAAAATAATTGCCCCTGACATAATAACTATATAAACATGCGTGATGCCGCTGCAAACTCTTTGCTGACTTATCCCATGCACAAGTCCAATGTCCCGTCTGAATATTTTCGCTTACTTTGGCTAAAACCACACAGATACAGTCACAATTCATTAATTCTGAAGAGACTTGGAATGGAATTGACATTGATGAAAACATTTAATATAGTGACAAGTAATAGCTGGGTAGAATATATGGAAACATTGGAATAGCACAACATCTACAGGAGGCATCAAAGGCTTTTAATAGTTTGGTTCCCAAAAGTGCTGGAGCTCATCATTGATGACCTCAGGATGGGTCATCAATAGTTGATGGGGAATGGGGACTGTGTCTACAATACCATTTTGTGCCCTTGCACAATGTATGGAGCTTCGGTGAACAGCTGTTGGTGGGGGGAGGGGTCTTGAACTCTTGCTGATCAACTATTGATGACCTATCCTGATAAGTCGTCAATAGTTTAATGGTAAAAAATCCCTTTAAATTAACTAAAGGGCATTTCAAGGCATGTGTATAAGTAAGTGTTTTGGGGAAAGGTTATTTTTTCAGTAGATGAGTTAGCTTACAAATTTTCACAGCTTATGGAGTTTACTGGGGAGTTTTTTTTTTTTTTAATCTGAGCACAAAAATCTTTTAAAACACATCTAAATTCCCGAAATTAAAATTTATATTAGTTCATAAATAGAGATGAGCGAGCACCAATATGCTCGGGTGCTCGTTACTCGGGACGAACTTTTTGCGATGCTCGAGGGTTCGTTTCGAGTAACGAACCCCATTGAAGTCAATGGGCGACCCGAGCATTTTTGTATATCGCCGATGCTCGCTAAGGTTTTCATTTGTGAAAATCTGGGCAATTCAAGAAAGTGATGGGAACGACACAGAAACGGATAGGGCAGGCGAGGGGCTACATGTTGGGCTACATCTCAAGTTCACAGGTCCCACTATTAAGCCACAATAGCGCCAAGAGTGGACCCCCCCCCCCCCACTGTCAGCATAAAGATCGTTCTCCTCTGCCACAGCAGTAACAGCTGTGGCAGAGAAGAACGATGTTAGCCCATTGAATTCAATGGAGCCGGCAATACAGCAGGTTCCACTGAAAGCAATGGGCTGCCGGCGATCGCAGGATGAATTGTCGGGAAGGGCTTAAATATATAAGCCCTTCACTGCAATTCATCCAGAAATGTGTTACAATAATTCCCGGCGTATAAGGTGACAGTTGTGGGGTCGTCTTATATGCCCTGTCGCCTTATACGCTGGTATATACGGTATTAGAGATGAGCGAACGCGTTCGTCCGAGCTTGATATTCGTGCGAATATTAGGGTGTTCGGGATGTTCGTTATTCGTGACGAACACCATGCGGTGTTCTGGTTACTTTCACTTCCTTCCCTGAGACGTTAGCGCGCTTTTCTGGCCAATTGAAAGACAGGGAAGGCATTACAACTTCCCCCTGCAACGTTTAAGCCCTATACCACCCCCCTGCTGTGAGTGGCTGGCGAGATCAGGTGTTCGCCTAATATAAAAGTCGGCCCCTCCCGCGGCTCGCCTCAGATGCGGTGTGAGTTAGATGAGGGACAGTGCTGTTTATACCGGAGCTGCTGTAGGGAAAGAATTGGTAGTTAGTGTAGGCTTCAAGACCCCCCAAAGGTCCTTATTAGGGCCACTGATAGCTGTGTGTTGGCTGCTGTTAGCAGTGGGATTTTTTTTTTTTTCTCAAAATCGCCTCTGCAGACCGTTGCACCTGGCATTAGGGACAGAAGTGCTGCATAGGCAGGGAGAGTGTTAGGAGTGAGTGTAGCCTTCAAGAACCTCAACGGTCCTTTCTAGGGCCATATTTATCCGTGTGCAGTACTGTCCAGGCTGCTGTTGGCTGTGCTGCATTTTTTTTGGGCTTCTCAAAATCGCCTCTGCAGAGCATTGCACCCTCCATTGATACTGCAGGGAAAGAATTGTATAGGCAGGGCCACAACACAGTTATTATTCATAGAATATACGCAGTGCTGCCTGTTGGTGGGAAAAAACTGAAAACAAATCTATTTGTCCAGCCTGTGTCCGTCCTTACGGGCGGTGGACACGTGTGAGCTGCGTGAAAAACATTGCTAAATCATACGCAGCCAGCTACGCTTTACTGCTGGGTTCGCCATTTGCTTTCCTTAATTGGGAAAAAAAATACCTGCTCTCCAAGAGTTATAATAACTCTGCTACCCTCACGTTCTGTGACACATAAGCAGGGACACAGCACAGTTATTAAACTTCTCAGGTTCATTGAATATACGCAGTGCTGCCTGTTGGTGGGAAAAAACTGAAAACAAATCTATTTGTCCAGCCTGTGTCCGTCCTTACGCCTGTGGAGACGTGTGAGCTGCGTGAAAAACATTGCTAAATCATACGCAGCCAGCTACGCTTTACTGCTGGGTTCGCCATTTGCTTTCCTTAAGTGGGAAAAAAAATACCTGCTCTCCAAGAGTTATAATAACTCTGCTACCCTCACGTTCTGTGACACATAAGCAGGGACACAGCACAGTTATTAAACTTCTCAGGTTCATTGAATATACGCAGTGCTGCCTGTTGGTGGGAAAAAACTGAAAACAAATCTATTTGTCCAGCCTCTGTCCGTCCTTACGGGCGGTGGACACGTGTGAGCTGCGTGAAAAACATTGCTAAATCATACGCAGCCAGCTACGCTTTACTGCTGGGTTCGCCATTTGCTTTCCTTAATTGGGAAAAAAAATACCTGCTCTCCAAGAGTTATAATAACTCTGCTACCCTCACGTTCTGTGACACATAAGCAGGGACACAGCACAGTTATTAAACTTCTCAGGTTCATTGAATATACGCAGTGCTGCCTGTTGGTGGGAAAAAACTGAAAACAAATCTATTTGTCCAGCCTGTGTCCGTCCTTACGCCTGTGGAGACGTGTGAGCTGCGTGAAAAACATTGCTAAATCATACGCAGCCAGCTACGCTTTACTGCTGGGTTCGCCATTTGCTTTCCTTAAGTGGGAAAAAAAATACCTGCTCTCCAAGAGTTATAATAACTCTGCTACCCTCACGTTCTGTGACACATAAGCAGGGACACAGCACAGTTATTAAACTTCTCAGGTTCATTGAATATACGCAGTGCTGCCTGTTGGTGGGAAAAAACTGAAAACAAATCTATTTGTCCAGCCTGTGTCCGTCCTTACGCCTGTGGAGACGTGTGAGCTGCGTGAAAAACATTGCTAAATCATACGCAGCCAGCTACGCTTTACTGCTGGGTTCGCCATTTGCTTTCCTTAAGTGGGAAAAAAAATACCTGCTCTCCAAGAGTTATAATAACTCTGCTACCCTCACGTTCTGTGACACATAAGCAGGGACACAGCACAGTTATTAAACTTCTCAGGTTCATTGAATATACGCAGTGCTGCCTGTTGGTGGGAAAAAACTGAAAACAAATCTATTTGTCCAGCCTGTGTCCGTCCTTACGCCTGTGGAGACGTGTGAGCTGCGTGAAAAACATTGCTAAATCATACGCAGCCAGCTACGCTTTACTGCTGGGTTCGCCATTTGCTTTCCTTAAGTGGGAAAAAAAATACCTGCTCTCCAAGAGTTATAATAACTCTGCTACCCTCACGTTCTGTGACACATAAGCAGGGACACAGCACAGTTATTAAACTTAGATTATTCATTCACTAGAGGCAGTGGGGCCTTTCGTTTTCCAAAAAGGGCAAAAATTATATTTGGCCTGCAGTCTTGCGCCAATTTATTTCCTGCCTGGGAAATCTAATCACTGGTAATACAGCATGCTGAGGGGTAGGGGTAAGCCTAGAGGACGTGGACGTGGACGTGGCCGAGGACGCGGAGGGCCAAGTCAGGGTGTGGGCACAGGCCAAGCTCCTGATCCAGGTGTGTCGCAGCCGACTGCTGCGCGATTAGGAGAGAGGCACGTTTCTGGCGTCCCCACATTCATCGCCCAATTAATGGGTCCACGCGGGAGACGGTTATTAGAAAATGAGCAGTGTGAGCAGGTCCTGTCCTGGATGGCAGAAAGTGCTTCGAGCAACCTATCGTCTACCCGCAGTTCTGCGCCGTCCACTGCTGCCAATCCGAATCCTCTGTCTGCTGCTCCTCCTTCCTCCCAGCCTCCTCACTCCACTACAATAACACCTGCTCAGGAGCGGGAACACTCCCAGGAACTGTTCTCGGGCCCCTGCTTAGATTGGGCAGCAGCGGTTCCTCTCCCACCAGAGGAGTTTATCGTCACTGATGCCCAACCATTCGAAAGTTCCCGGGGTCCGGGGGAAGAGGCTGGGGACTTCCGCCAACTGTCTCAACAACTTTCTGTGGAGGACGATGACGATCAGACACAGTTGTCTTGCAGTGAGGTAGTAGTAAGGGCAGTAAGTCCGAGGGAGCAGCGCACAGAGGATTCGGAGGAAGAGCAGCAGGACGATGAGGTGACTGACCCCACCTGGTGTGCAACGCTTACTCAGGAGGACAGGTCTTCAGAGGGGGAGTCAAGGGCATCAGCAGGGCAGGTTGCAAGAGGCAGTGCGGTGGCCAGGGGTAGAGGCAGGGCCAGACCGAATAATCCACCAAGTGTTTCCCAAAGCGCCCCCTCGCGCCATGCGACCCTGCAGAGGCCGAGGTGCTCTAAGGTCTGGCAGTTTTTCACAGAGACGCCTGACGACCGACAAACAGTGGTGTGCAACCTTTGTTGCGCAAAGCTCAGCCGGGGAGCCAACACCAACAGCCTCACCACCACCAGCATGCGCAGACATATGATGGCCAAGCACCCCACAAGGTGGGATGAAGGCCGTTCACCGCCTCCGGTTTGCACCCCTGCCTCTCCCCCTGTGCCCCAACCTGCCACTGAGATGCAACCCCCCTCTCAGGACACAGGCACTACCGCCTCATGGCCTGCACCCACACCCTCATCTCCGCTGTCCTCGGCCCCATCCAGCAGTGTAGTTCAGCGCACCGTTCAGCCGTCGCTTGCGCAAGTGTTCGAGCGCAAGCGCAAGTACGCCGCCACGCACCCGCACGCTCAAACGTTAACCGTCCGCATCGCAAAATTCATCAGCCTTGAGATGCTGCCGTATAGGGTTGTGGAAACGGAGTCCTTCAAAAGTATCATGGAGGCGGCGGCCCCGCGCTACTCAGTTCCCAGTCGCCACTACTTTTCCCGATGTGCCGTCCCAGCCCTGCACGACCACGTCTCCCGCAACATTGTGCGCGCCCTCACCAACGCGGTTACTGCCACGGTCCACTTAACTACGGACACGTGGACAAGCACAGGCGGGCAGGGCCACTACATCTCCCTGACGGCACATTGGGTGAATTTAGTGGAGGCTGGGACAGAGTCAGAGCCTGGGACCGCTCACGTCCTACCCACCCCCAGAATTGCGGGCCCCAGCTCGGTGCTGGTATCTGCGGAGGTGTATGCTTCCTCCACTAAAGCACCCTCCTCCTCCTCCTCCTCCTCTGTCTCACAATCAAGATGTGTTAGCAGCAGCATGTCGCCAGCAGTCGGTGTCGCGCGGTGTGGCAGCACAGCGGTGGGCAAGCGTCAGCAGGCCGTGCTGAAACTACTCAGCTTAGGCGATAAGAGGCACACGGCCCACGAACTGCTGCAGGGTCTGACACAGCAGACCGACCGCTGGCTTGCGCCGCTGAGCCTCCAACCGGGCATGGTCGTGTGTGACAACGGCCGTAACCTGGTGGCGGCTCTGCAGCTCGGCAGCCTCACGCACGTGCCATGCCTGGCCCACGTCTTTAATTTGGTGGTTCAGCGCTTTCTGAAAAGCTACCCACGCTTGTCAGACCTGCTCGTAAAGGCGCGCCGGCTCTGCGCACATTTCCGCAAGTCCCACACGGACGCTGCCACCCTGCGCACCCTGCAACATCACTTTAAGCTGCCAGTGCACCGACTGCTGTGCGACGTGCCCACACGGTGGAACTCTACGCTCCACATGTTGGCCAGGCTCTATGAACAGCGTAGAGCTATAGTCGAATACCAACTCCAACATGGGCGGCGCAGTGGGAGTCAGCCTCCTCAATTCCTTTCAGAAGAGTGGGCCTGGTTGGCAGACATCTGCCATGTCCTTGGTAATTTTGAGGAGTCTACCCAGGTGGTGAGCGGCGATGCTACAATCATTAGCGTCACCATTCCTCTGCTATGCATCTTGAGAAATTCCCTGCAAACCATAAAGGCAGCTGCTTTGCGCTCGGAAACGGGGGCGGGGGAAGACAGTATGCCGCTGGATAGTCAGGGCACCCTCCTGTCTATTTCTCAGCGCGTACAGGAGGAGGAGGAGGAGGAGGATGAGGAGGAGGGGGAAGAGACAGCTTGGGCCGCTGCTGACGGTACACCGGCTGATTGCCTGTCATCCTTTCAGCGTGTATGGCCTGAGGAGGAGGAGGAGGAGGAGGAGGAGGATCCTGAAAGTGATCTTCCTAGTGAAGACAGCCATGTGTTGCGTACAGGTACCCTGGCACACATGGCTGACTTCATGTTAGGATGCCTTTCTCGTGACCCTCGCGTTGCACGCATTCTGGCCACTACGGATTACTGGGTGTACACACTGCTCGATCCACGGTATAAGGAGAACCTGCCCACTCTGATTCCCGAAGAGGAAAGGGGTTCGAGAGTGTTGCTATACCACAGGACCCTTGCGGACAAGCTGATGGTAAAATTCCCAGCCGACAGCGCTAGTGGCAGAAGGCGCAGTTCCGAGGGCCATGTTGCAGGGGATGTGCGTAGATCGAGCAGCATGTACATCCCAGGCAGTGCAACAGTCTTTAAGGGCCTGGCCAGCTTTATGGCTCCCCACCAAGACTGTGTCACCGCTCCCCAGTCACGGCTGAGTCGGCGGGAGCACTGCAAAAGGATGGTGAGGGAGTACGTAGCGGATCGCACGACCATCCTTGGTGACGCCTCTGCCCCCTACAACTACTGGGTGTCGAAGCTGGACACGTGGCCTGAACTAGCCCTGTATGCCCTTGAGGTGCTTGCTTGTCCTGCGGCTAGCGTGTTGTCGGAGAGGGTGTTTAGTGCGGCTGGGGGAATCATCACAGATAAGCGTAGCCGCTTGTCAACCGACAGTGCCGACAGGCTAACACTCATCAAGATGAACAAAGGCTGGATTTCGCCAGACTTCTGTTCTCCACCAGCGGACAGCAGCGATACGTAAGCAATACGTAGGCTGCACCCGCGGATGGAAGCTACGTTCTCTCTCACCATCCAAAACGGGGACATTTCTGCTTCATCAATCTGTGTCTAATATTCCTCCTCCTCCTCCTCCTGCTCCTCCTCCTGAAACCTCACGTAATCACGCTGAACGGGCAATTTTTCTTAGGGCCACAAGGCTCACTCAAATAATTTTTCTGAACAATTTTTATAAGTTTCAATGCGCTTAAAAGCATTGGAACTTTAACTTGAACCAATTTTTCGTTACACTGGGCTGCCTCCAGGCCTAGTTACCACTTAAGCCACATTAACCAAAGCGATTAATGGGTTTCACCTGCCCTCTTGGCTGGCCATGGCCAATTTTTGGGATGTACATTAGTACTGTTGATACAGCAATTTTTGTGGGCCCTCGCCTACAGTGTAATCAAATTAATTTTTAGCCCACCTGCATTACAGCTGACGTTACCTCAGCTGTGTTGGGCAATGCAATGGGATATTTTTGTGTACCGCCGGTGGGTTCCAGGGAGCCACCCATGCTGTAGGTGCACACTGAGTTTTTAATACTTCTGTACACTTCTAAAGAACCCGTCTGACTGGGGCATGCAGTGTGGGCCGAAGCCCACCTGTATTACGCACGACATTACTACCTCAGCTGTGTTGGGCAATGCAATGGGATATTTCTATGTACCGCCGGTGGCTTCCTGGCACCCACCCAGGCAGTGGGTCCACAGGGAGTTAAACCTACATGTGTCCACTTGTAAAGAACCCCAGTCTGACTGGGGCATGCAGTGTGGGCCGAAGCCCACCTGCATTAACCCTTTCCAGTCCACTGTGTGACCTGTGAAGACATTAGGGTTTAAGGCTGTACAGCTCCGTTGTTGGTAGACGTCCGTCGGGGTTCTCTTACTGTATATTGCCAGCCTCTCTGCTGTCGGAGCCTATCCTACGTGTCAGCTCATGCAGTACTGGCTTTAGCCAGCATATAGCGCCGTTGTATAACAGCAGAAAAAGAGTAAGCCCCCTAGGAAAACCATATACAAATT
Source organism: Eleutherodactylus coqui (assembly GCA_035609135.1). Taxonomy (NCBI): domain Eukaryota; kingdom Metazoa; phylum Chordata; class Amphibia; order Anura; family Eleutherodactylidae; genus Eleutherodactylus; species Eleutherodactylus coqui. The sequence goes on from CM069407.1 coordinate 34,849,275, forward strand.
GGATTGGAAAGGGTTAAGCACAACATTACTACCTCAGCTGTGTTGGGCAATGCAATGGGATATTTCTATGTACCGCCGGTGGCTTCCTGGCACCCACCCATGCTGTAGGTGCACACGGAGTTTTTACTACATCTGTACACTTATAAAGAACCCCAGTCAGACTGGGGCATGCAGTGTGGGCCGAAGCCCACCTGCATTAAGCACGACATTACTACCTCAGCTGTGTTGGGCAATGCAATGGGATATTTCTGTGTACCGCCAGTGGGTTCCAGGGAGCCACCCATGCTGTGGGTCGACAGGGACTTCACAATAGGGAGTTGTACCTGCCTGTGTCTATGAATTAAAAAGCCCGGTCTGACTGGGGCATGCAGACACCTTGACAGAATGAATAGTGTGTGGCACATAGGTTCCCCATTGCTATGCCCACGTGTGCAGCTCCTGATGGCGGTGGCACAGGATTCTATTTCTCATTGCTTCTGTACAGCATTGTGGGCTATCGCTCCGCCACTTTTAAAGAGGGTCGCTGCCTAGCCGTGCCAACCTCTGCAGTGTGTGCCTGCGGTCCCTCGTCATGGCAGACGCAATTCTAAATAGACATGAGCGTGGTGTGGCATGAGGGCAGCTGAAGGCTGCGCAGGGACACTTTGGTGTGCGCTGTGGGGGGGAGGGGGGGCGGTTGGGCAGCATGTAACCCAGGAGAAGTGTCAGTGGAGTGTCATGCAGGCAGTGATTGTGCTTTGTTGGAGGTAGTGTGGTGCTTAGCAAAGGTATGCCATGCTAATGAGGGCTTTTCAGAAGTAAAAGTTGTTGGGAGGGGGGGGGGCCCACTCTTGCCGGTATTGTGGCTTAATAGTGGGACCTGGGAACTTGAGATGCAGCCCAACATGTAGCCCCTCGCCTGCCCTATCCGTCACTGTGTCATTCCCATCACTTTCCTGAATTGCCCAGATTTTCACACATGAAAACCTTAGCGAGCATCGGCGAAATACAAAAATGTTCTGGTCGCCCATTGACTTCAATGGGGTTCGTTGTTCGAAACGAACCCTCGAGCATCACGGGAAGTTCGTTACGAATAACGAACACCCGAACATTTTGGTGTTCGCTCATCTCTATACGGTATATATTTTTATTGTAACACATTTCTGGATGAATTGCAGGGAAGGGCTTATATATTTAACCCCTTCCCGACAATTCATCCCGCGATCGCCGGCAGCCCATTGCTTTCAGTGGAACCTGCTGTATTGCCGGCTCCATTGAATTCAATGGGCAAACATCGTTCTTCTCTGCCACAGCTGTTACAGCTGTGGCAGAGAAGAATGATTTGTCTTCTATATGTTCTCAATGGGGTCGGCGCTGCTGCCGCCGGCCCCATTGAGCGCATATAGAGAAGAGAACAGGAATCGCAGATCGCAGATAGGTGCGATCTGCGATTTCTATGGCCTAAGAAGGACCGTTGGGGTTCTTGAAGCCTAAAATAACTCCTAACGCTCTCCCTATAGCAGCAGCACCAGCAGCAGCACTTTCCCTGATTTATGTCAGAAGGCATCTGTGGCGAGCCGTGGGAGGGGCAGATTTTAATACTCGGGTGACACCTAATCTCACCAGCCACTCACTGCAGGGGGGTGGTATAGGGCTTGAACGTTGCAGGGGGAAGTTGTAATGCCTTCCCTGTCTTTCTATTGGCCAGAAAAGCGAGCAAATTTCTCAGGGAAGAAAATGAAAGTAACTCGAACATCGTGTGGTACTCGTCTCGAGTAACGAGCATCTCGAACACCCTAATACTCGAACGAGTATCAAGCTCGGACGAGTATGCTCGCTCATCTCTATTCATAAACAGTTCTGTAAGTCGCCAGTTTTTAGAGCAGCAGTTTGTACTCCAGAGTTGGTATTCCAACCATAACTAAACACAAGACATTGTAATTACTGCAAATAATGGGCAGCATGATCCCAGGACAGGTATGCCTATTGCCCCTATATATGTGCTATTTTGAAGCACCACAGCATTGTAGAATAAACACACTTTGAAGTTTACCTTGAGGGCAGAGAATCAATGTCTCCCCAGCATGCAGCATGTTGACTGATAGCTCCTATACACAAAAGGGGGTTGAGCTGTCAGTCAACATAGAGAGAAGCCACTATGGTCTGCCTCTTTGACTTGGAGCTTCATTCCGAGTCAAACTTCAAAGAGCATTGATTCGTAAATGCCGCACTGTTTTGGAATAACATATAATGAAAATAATGGGCAAGATCTGTCCTGGATTCATGCTGCCCGTGGTTTGGGTGGCATGAACCTGATGATCGGTACTAGAGATGAGCGAGCATACTCGTCCGAGCTTGATGCTCGTTCGAGTATTAGGGTGCTCGAGATGCTCGTTACTCGAGACGAGCACCACGCGGTACTCATCTCGATTAAACGAGCACTGACCATTGAATTCAATGGAGCCAGCAATACAGCCGGCTCCATTGAAAGCAATGGGCTGCCGGCGAGCGCGGGATGAATTGTCGGGAAGGGCTTAAATATATAAGCCCTTCCCTGCAATTCATCCAGAAATGTGTAAAAAATATATATATATAAACTCACCTTGTCCTGGCAGAACGATGTTAGCCCATTGAATTCAATGGAGCCGGCAATACAGCCGGCTCCATTAAAAGCAATGGGCTGCCGGCGATCGCGGGATGAATTGTCAGGGAAGGGGTTAAATATATAAGCCCTTCCCTGCAATTCATCCAGAAATGTGTAAGAAAAAAAAAATATATATATATATACTCACCTGGTCCCGGCAGACGGAGTTCAGCGCGGCCAGCGGCAGTCCTCCTGAACTGCTCTGAACAGCTGTGAGTAGTATTCAGCAGCCGGGGATTTAAAATCCCCGCCTGCTGAATGAGCTGCCTCTAATTGGTCACAGCCTGACCAATCAGAGGCAGATTCCACTCACACACCCATTCATGAATTTATGAATGGGTGAGTGACTGCTGCCTCTGATTGGCTCAGCGGGACCAATCAGATGAGAGGCAGCAGTCACTCACCCATTCATAAATTCATGAATGGGTGTGTGAGTGGAATCTGCCTCTGATTGGTCAGGCTGTGACCAATTAGAGGCAGCTCATTCAGCAGGCGGGGATTTTAAATCCCCAGCTGCTGAATACTACTCACAGCTGTTCAGAGCAGTTCAGGAGGACTGCCGCTGGCCGCGCAGAACTCCGTCTGCCGGGATCAGGTGAGTATATATATATTTTTTATTTTTACACATTTCTGAATGAATTGCAGGGAAGGGCTTATATATTTAAGCCCTTCCCGACAATTCATCCCGCGATCGCCGGCAGCCCATTGCTTTCAATGGAGCCAGCTGTATTGCCGGCTCCATTGAATTCAATGGGCTAACATCGTTCTTCTCTGCCACAGCTGTTACAGCTGTGGCAGAGGAGAACGATCTTTATGCTGACAGTGCGGGGGGGGGGGGGTCTCACTCTTGCCACTATTGTGGCTTAATAGTGGGACCTGGGAACTTGAGATGCAACCCAACATGTAGTCCCTCGCCGGCCCTATCCGTTGCTGTGTCGTTCCCATTACTTTCTTGAATTTCCCAGGTTTTCACAAATGAAAACCTTAGCGAGCATCGGCGAAATACAAAAATGCTCTGGTCGCCCATTGACTTCAATGGGGTTCGTTACTTGAAACGAACTCTCGAGCATAACTGAAAGTTCGACTCGAGTAACGAGCACCCGAGCATTTTGGTGCTCGCTCATCTCTAATCGGTACCCTTTAAAATGCACCAGATTTATCACAGCGGCATTGCTGAATGATTAAGCTGTTGAATATTTAAACTGTCTAGTCTAATTTTGCACCACCTATTAGTTGACTAGTTTATGCAAAAAATTACTCCAATATTTGTTGCAATTTTTTGGCACCCCCCCTTTTGGAAATCCCCTTTGTTGGACAATTTGTAAAAAGTGTCCAATTGTGTCTAAAACATATAATAAAACATATACCACAAATATGGTGCAAAACATGTTCCTTTTTTATTGTATGTTGATTAGAGATGAGCGAGCACCAAAATGCTCGGGTGCTCGTTACTCGGGACGAAATTTTCGCAATGCTCGAGGGTTCGTTTCGAGTAACGAACCCCATTGAAGTCAATGGGCGACCCGAGCATTTTTGTATTTCGCCGATGCTCGCTAAGGTTTCCATGTGTGAAAATCTGGGCAATTCAAGAAAGGGATGGGAACGACACAGCAACGGATAGGGCAGGCGAGGGGCTACATGTTGGGCTACATCTCAAGTTCACAGGTCCCACTATTAAGCCACAATACCGGCAAGAGTGGGCCCCCCCCCCCCTCCCAACAACTTTTACTTCTGAAAAGCCCTCATTAGCATGGCATACCTTAGCTAAGCACCACACTACCTACAAAAAAGCACAATCACTGCCTGCATGACACTCTGCTGCCACTTCTCCTGGGTTACATGCTGCCCAACCCCCCTCCCCCCTGCACGACGCAGTGTCCACAGCGCACACCAAACTGTCCCTGCGCAGCCTTTAGCTGCCCTCATGCCACACCACCCTCATGTCTATTTATAAGTGCGTCTGCCATGACGAGGAACCGCAGGCACACACTGCAGAGGGTTGGCACGGCTAGGCAGCGACCCTCTTTAAAAGTGGTGGGGCGATAGCCCACAATGCTGTACAGAAGCAATGAGAAATATAATCCTGTGCCACCGCCATCAGGAGCTGCACACGTGGGCATAGCAATGGGGAACCTATGTGCCACACACTATTCATTCTGTCAAGGTGTCTGCATGCCCCAGTCAGACTGGTAATATGTACCTTAACAGTAACCGCGTTGGTGGTAATGTGGTGGTGACTGCGGACCTAGTAGCGCGGTTGTATTTTGTTGGTTTTCGGAATGTGGCCAGGATTAAGTTGGCCGTGGCGGGGGATGTTTTTGAGGCACTACGTGTCCTCTCCACGTGTCCGTGGTTATATGCACCTTAACAGTAACCGCGTTGGTGGTAATGTGGTGGTGACTGCGGACCTAGTAGCGCGGTTTTATTTTGTTGGTTTTCGGAATGTGGCCAGGATTAAGTGGGCCGTGGCGGGGGGATGGTGGGGGGGCTCTCTTGTTGTGTCGGTAAAGGTGAAATTCTTGGACTGCCACCAGACGAACCAATGCAAAGGCATTTGCCAAGAATGTTTTCATTGTTGGAGGAGGAGGGGGATGTTTTTGAGGCACTACGTGTCCTCTCCACGTGTCCGTGGTTATATGCACCTTAACAGTAACCGCGTTGGTGGGAAATGGCCTCGCCGCCATCATGTCTTTGTGAAGCCTCTGTTTCCACACCCCAGAGACATACCATTAGCAGCGGTATAGGCAGAGCCCATAATTCGTAACATTTCAGCCGTAGCATTAGGACAGGCCCCACTAACATATCACTAGCAGCATTATAGGGGGAGCACAGTATTAGTTCCATTTCAGTAATAGTAGCACTCAAGACAGGCCCCAGTAACAATTCCGAAGCAGCAGTATAGTGGGAGCGCAGTCTTCGTTCCATTTCAGTAATAGTAGCACTCAAGACAGGCCCCAGTAACAATTCCGAAGCAGCAGTATAGGAGGAGCATAGTCTAAGTTCCATTTAAGTAATAGTAGCAGCCTACACAGGCCCCAGGAACAATTCCGAAGCAGCAGTATAGTGGGAGCGCAGTCTTAGTTCCATTTCAGTAGCTGCAGTATAGCCAAGGCCCAAGTTACATTTATGTAGCTAAAGTGTAGGCCAACCCCACACACCTTTCTGTACCATGAGTGCAGGCGAAGAACATAGAAATTGCTATGATTACACTGTAGGTGAGGGCCCAAAAAAATTGGTGTACCAACAGTACTAATGTACCTCAGTAAAAATTGGCCATGCCCAACCAAGATGGCAGGTGAAACCCATTAATCGCTTTGGTTAATGTGGCTTAAGTGGTAACTAGGCCTGGAGGCAGCCCAGTTTAACGAAAAATTGTTTCAAGTTAAAGTTCCAACGCTTTTAAGAGCATTGAAACGTATAAAAAAATTTTAGAAAAATTATATGAGTGAGCCTTGTGGCCCTAAGAAAAATTGCCCGTTCAGCGTGATTACGTGAGGTTTCAGGAGGAGGAGCAGGAGGAGGAGGAGGAATATTATACACAGATTGATGAAGCAGAAATGTCCCCGTTTTGGATGGTGAGAGAGAACAATGCTTCCATCCGCGGGTGCAGCCTACGTATTGCTTAGGTATCGCTGCTGTCCGCTGGTGGAGAAGAGAAGTCTGGGGAAATCCAGGCTTTGTTCATCTTGATGAGTGTTAGCCTGTCGGCACTGTCGGTTGACAGGCGGGTACGCTTATCTGTGATGATTCCCCCAGCCGCACTAAACACCCTCTCCGACAAGACGCTAGCCGCAGGACAAGCAAGCACCTCCAGGGCATACAGCGCTAGTTCAGGCCACATGTCCAGCTTCGACACCCAGTTGTTGTAGGTGGCAGAGGCGTCACGGAGGACGGTCGTGCGATCGGCTACGTACTCCCTCACCATCCTTTTACAGTGCTCCCGCCGACTCAGCCTTGACTGGGGAGCGGTGACACAGTCTTGCTGGGGAGCCATAAAGCTGTCCAGGCCCTTAAAGACTGTTGCACTGCCTGGGCTGTACATGCTGCTCGATCTCCGCACCTCCCCTGCTACCTGGCCCTCGGAACTGCGCCTTCTGCCACTAGCGCTGTCGGATGGGAATTTTACCATCAGCTTGTCTGCCAGGGTCCTGTGGTATAGCAACACTCTCGAACCCCTTTCCTCTTCGGGAATGAGAGTGGGAAGGTTCTCCTTATAGCGTGGGTCGAGCAGTGTGTACAACCAGTAATCCGTAGTGGCCAGAATGCGTGTAACGCGAGGGTCACGAGAGAGGCATCCTAACATGAAGTCAGCCATGTGTGCCAGGGTACCTGTATGCAACACATGGCTGTCCGCACTAGGAAGATCACTTTCAGGATCCTCCTCCTCCTCCTCCTCCTCCTCTGGCCATACACGCTGAAATGATGACAGGCAAGCAGCATGGGTACCGTCAGCAGTGGGCCAAGCTGTCTCTTCCCCCTCCTCCTCATCCTCCTCATGCTCCTCCTCCTCCTCCTGAACGCGCTGAGATATAGACAGGAGGGTGCTCTGACTATCCAGCGACATACTGTCTTCCCCCGGCTCTGTTTCCGAGCGCAAAGCGGCTGCCTTTATGGTTTGCAGGGAACTTCTCAAGATGCATAGCAGAGGAATGGTGACGCTAATGATTGCAGCATCGCCGCTCACCATCTGGGTAGACTCCTCAAAGTTTCCAAGGACCTGGCAGATGTCTGCCAACCAGGCCCACTATTCTGTAAAGAATTGAGGAGGCTGACTCCCACTGCCCCGCCCATGTTGGAGTTGGTATTCCACTATAGCTCAACGCTGCTCATAGAGCCTGGCCAACATGTGGAGCGTAGAGTTCCACCGTGTGGGCACGTCGCACAGCAGTCGGTGCACTGGCAGATTAAACCGATGTTGCAGTGTCCGCAGGGTGGCAGCGTCCGTGTGGGACTTGCGGAAATGTGCGCAGAGCCGGCGCGCCTTTACGAGCAGGTCTGACAAGCGTGGGTAGCTTTTCAGAAAGCGCTGAACCACCAAATTAAAGACGTGGGCCAGGCATGGCACGTGCGTGAGGCTGCCGAGCTGCCGAGCCGCCACCAGGTTACGGCCATTGTCACACACGACCATGCCCGGTTGGAGGCTCAGCGGCGCAAGCCAGCAGTCGGTCTGCTCTGTCAGACCCTGCAGCAGTTCGTGGGCTGTGTGCCTCTTATCTCCTAAGCTGAGTAGTTTCAGCACGGCCTGCTGACGCTTGCCCACCGCTGTGCTGCCACGCTGCGCGACACCGACTGCTGGCGACGTGCTGCTGCTGCTGACACATCTTGATTGCGAGACAGAGGTTGCGGAGGAGGAGGAGGAGGGTGCTTTAGTGGAGGAAGCATACACCGCCGCAGATACCAGCACCGAGCTGGGGCCCGCAATTCTGGGGGTGGGTAGGACGTGAGCGGTCCCAGGCTCTGACTCTGTCCCAGCCTCCACTAAATTCACCCAATGTGCCGTTAGGGAGATGTAGTGGCCCTGGCCGCCTGTGCTTGTCCACGTGTCCGTTGTTAAGTGGACCTTGGCAGTAACCGCGTTGGTGAGGGCGCGTACAATGTTGCGGGAGACGTGGTCGTGCAGGGCTGGGACGGCACATCGGGAAAAGTAGTGGCGACTGCGAACTGAGTAGCGCGGGGCCGCCGCCTCCATCATACTTTTGAAGGACTCCGTTTCCACAACCCTATACGGCAGCATCTCAAGGCTGATAAATTTGGCTATGTGGACGGTTAACGCTTGAGCGTGCGGGTGCGTGGCGGCGTACTTGCGCTTGCGCTCAAACACTTGCGCTAGCGACGGCTGGACGGTGCGGTGCGAGACATTGGTGGATGGGGCCGAGGACAGCGGAGGTGAGGGTGTTGGTGCAGGCCAGGAGACGGTAGTGCCTGTGTCCTCAGAGCGGGGTTGGATCTCAGTGGCAGGTCGGGGCACAGGGGGAGAGGCAGCGGTGCAAACCGGAGGCGGTGAACGGCCTTCGTCCCACCTTGTGGGGTGCTTGGCCATCATATGTCTGCGCATGCTGGTGGTGGTGAGGCTGTTGGTGGTGGCTCCCCGGCTGATCTTGGCACGACAAAGGTTGCACACCACTGTTCGTCGGTCGTCAGGCGTCTCTGTGAAAAACTGCCAGACCTTAGAGCACCTCGGCCTCTGCAGGGTGGCATGGCGCGAGGGTGTGCTTTGGGAAACAGTTGGTGGATTATTTGGTCTGGCCCTGCCTCTACCCCTGGACACCGCACTGCCTCTTGCAACCTGCCCTGCTGCTGCCCGTGCCTCCCCCTCTGAAGACCTGTCCTGTGTAGGCGTTGCACACCAGGTGGGGTCAGTCACCTCATCGTCCTGCTGCTCTTCCTCCGAATCCTCTGTGCGCTCCTCCCTCGGACTTACTGCCCTTACTACTACCTCACTGCAAGACAACTGTGTCTCATCGTCATCGTCCTCCTCACCCACTGAAAGGTCTTGAGACAGTTGCCGGAAGTCCCCAGCCTCATCCCCCGAACCCCGGGAACTTTCCAATGGTTGGGCATCAGTGACGATAAACTCCTCTGGTGGGAGAGGAACCACTGCTGCCCAATCTGAGCAGGGGCCCGAGAACAGTTCCTGGGAGTCTGCCCGCTCCTGAGCATGTGTCATTGTAGTGGAGTGAGGAGGCTGGGAGGAAGGAGGAGTAGCAGCCAGAGGATTTGGATTTGCAGCACTGGACGGCGCAGAACTGTGGGTGGATGATAGCTTGCTCGAAGCACTTTCTGCCATCCACGACAGGACCTGCTCACACTGCTCATTTTCTAATAAAGGTCTCCTGCGTGGACCCATTAATTGGGCGATGAATGTGGGGACGCCAGAAACGTGCCTCTCTCCTAATCGCGCAGCAGTCGGCTGCGATACACCTTGATCAGGAGCTCGCCCTGTGCCCACACCCTCACTTGGGCCTACGCGTCCTCGGCCACGTCCACGTCCACGTCCTCTAGGCTTACCCCTACCCCTCAGCATGCTGTATTACCAGTGATTTCCCAGGCAGGAAATAAATTGGCGCAAGCCTGCAGGACAAATAGAATGTTTCCCTTTTTGGGAAACGGAGGGCCCACTGACTATATTCAATCAGATAAGATATGTGTTGCACGGAAATGCAGTTATATGAAGTGCAGCAGAGCGGAGACTTTTTACAGGCAGCAAATAAATTGGCGCAAGCCTGCAGGACAAATTGAATGTTTCCCTTTTTGGGAAACGGAGGGCCCACTGACTATATTCCATCAGATAAGATATGTGTTGCACAGAAATGCAGTTATATGAAGTGCAGCAGAGCGGTTACTTTTCACAGGCAGCAAATAAATTGGCGCAGGCCTGCAGGACAAATAGAATGTTTCCCTTTTTGGGAAACGGAGGGCCCACTGACTATATTCAATCAGATAAGATATGTGTTGCACAGAAATGCAGTTATATGAAGTGCAGCAGAGCGGAGACTTTTTACAGGCAGCAAATAAATTGGCGCAAGCCTGCAGGACAAATTGAATGTTTCCCTTTTTGGGAAACGGAGGGCCCACTGACTATATTCAATCAAATAAGATATGTGTTGCACAGAAATGCAGTTATATGAAGTGCAGCAGAGCGGTTACTTTTCACAGGCAGGAAATAAATTGGCACAAGCCTGCAGGACAAATAGAATGTTTCCCTTTTTGGGAAACGGAGGGCCCACTGACTATATTCAATCAGATAAGATATGTGTTGCACAGAAATGCAGTTATATGAAGTGCAGCAGAGCAGTTACTTTTCACAGGCAGGAAATAAATTGGCGCAAGCCTGCAGGACAAATAGAATGTTTCCCTTTTTGGGAAACGGAGGGCCCACTGACTATATTCAATCAGATAAGATATGTGTTGCACGGAAATGCAGTTATATGAAGTGCAGCAGAGCGGAGACTTTTTACAGGCAGCAAATAAATTGGCGCAAGCCTGCAGGACAAATTGAATGTTTCCCTTTTTGGGAAACGGAGGGCCCACTGACTATATTCCATCAGATAAGATATGTGTTGCACAGAAATGCAGTTATATGAAGTGCAGCAGAGCGGTTACTTTTCACAGGCAGCAAATAAATTGGCGCAGGCCTGCAGGACAAATAGAATGTTTCCCTTTTTGGGAAACGGAGGGCCCACTGACTATATTCAATCAGATAAGATATGTGTTGCACAGAAATGCAGTTATATGAAGTGCAGCAGAGCGGAGACTTTTTACAGGCAGCAAATAAATTGGCGCAAGCCTGCAGGACAAATTGAATGTTTCCCTTTTTGGGAAACGGAGGGCCCACTGACTATATTCAATCAAATAAGATATGTGTTGCACAGAAATGCAGTTATATGAAGTGCAGCAGAGCGGTTACTTTTCACAGGCAGGAAATAAATTGGCGCAAGCCTGCAGGACAAATAGAATGTTTCCCTTTTTGGGAAACGGAGGGCCCACTGACTATATTCAATCAGATAAGATATGTGTTGCACAGAAATGCAGTTATATGAAGTGCAGCACAGCAGAGACTTTTCACAGGCAGCAAATAAATTGGCGCAAGCCAGCAGGACAAATAGAATGTTTCCCTTTTTGGGAAACAGAGGGCCCACTGACTATATTCAATCAGATAAGATATGTGTTGCACAGAAATGCAGTTATATGAAGTGCAGCACAGCGGTTACTTTTCCCAGGCAGGAAATAAATTGGCGCAAGACTGCAGGACAAATACAATTTTTCCCTTTTTTGGAAACGGAGGGCCCACTGACTATATTCAATCAATAATATATGTCTTCTGGCCCTGCCTACACAATTCTCTCCCTGTAGTATTACTGCAAGGCGCAATGCTCTGCAGACAGCCGATTTTGAAAAGAAAAAAATATGCAACACTGCTAACAGCAGCCTGCACAGTACTGCACACGGATAGATGTGGCCCTAAGAAGGACCGTTGGGGTTCTTGAAGCCTACACTCACTCCTAACACTCTCCCTACCTAAGCACCACTTCTGTCCCTGTAGTATTACTGCAAGGCGCAATGCTCTGCAGACTGCCGATTTTGAAAAAAAAAAAATTTGTGCAACACTGCTAACAGCACCCTCCACAGTACTGCACACGGATAGATGTGGCCCTGAGAAGGACCGTTGGGGTTCTTGAAGCCTACACTCACTCCTAACACTCTCCCTACAGCAGCACCAGCAGCAACACTTTCCCTCAGCTAACTCACAAGGCATCTGAGGCGAGCCGCGGGAGGGGCCGACTTTTATACTCGGGTGACATCTGATCGCCCCAGCCACTCACAGCAGGGGGGTGGTATAGGGCTTGAACGTCACAGGGGGAAGTTGTAATGCCTTCCCTGTCTTTCAATTGGCCAGAAAAGCGCACTAACGTCTCAGAGAGGAAACTGAAAGTAACCGGAACACCGCGTGGTACTCGTTACGAGTAACGAGCATCCCGAACACGCTAATATTCGCACGAATATCAAGCTCAGACGAACACGTTCGCTCATCTCTAGTGTTGATCATTATTTACCAGAAATTGAATAATACAAATAAAAGAAAGGGGTCAGAAATGCTATCTTTTCTCCTTAGGAAGAGAAACTATACATGGTGAGTGAGGAGACTCAAATGGCCATGCACGCTCCTCTGGATAATATGCAAATAAGGGAGATGGAATAAATCCTCCACAGTGCCACCTATTGAAAGGTAGCATTCCTTCAAGCCAAAGTCAGACTTTTTATACAATCCTTGTTACAATGACCAGGAATTAAAAGTAAAGCCAGACTCCATGTACAGACAGCTGTTTCAGGGTTTTTGCCCTTCATCAGTGTACAGTAGGAGTCTGGCTTTGTTAGTGAGAGGCCCCCGTCCCAGGCCTCTTAAGTAAAAGAAATAAACATGTATAATCATCACAGAAAATAAGTACAAAAATACCAAATAAAAAGAGAAATTGTTTTTGTAATATATGAATCATAAAATTCAACAAAAAGTTAACGAAGTGGAAAAGACACAACAGGACAAGATACAAAAGGGAAGAGATAAGCGTCTTGTAATTGATGGGTTATTCAGGAAGTATCCCACTGATCTCAAGCAGCTGTGAATTAGTCAGCTTTATTACAATTAAGAGCTGAGTAATATTCCAAATTATTAACATCCTGTATTCTACTGTGAAGGTCCAGAATAGTTGGTGTGAAGCGTGCTTGACAGTTTGCTGACGCAATTTGTGCCAGTAAATTGCCAAAATTTCAATTGTAAATCTGCCCCTATGTGTCTGCTTGGATTAGAAGAAATGAAATACCTCTTTTTATGAATCCCATAGATTTTAATGGACTGTGACATCTTGGAGAAAACTAACATACTATATGGTCAAGCAGAATATTAAATATAAAAAGTGCACAATAAGGCACATTAGTATAATCAATTTTGAAGAGAGCTGCATGCATACATGGTTTCCTTCTCTCAATGCTGAAATGGCAGATGAAACTCCCAATTCCCCTGAGGGAAGAGGGAATCATTGAAACCTGCACCTAAGGGTGGACACCCACTTGTGATTTTTTTAACGTGATTGTCAATGGGACATTCTAATGTTAAAAACGCACCGCACAAAAATTGTAAAGCACAAACTTGCAATGCCTTTTTAACATTAGAAAGTCCCATTGACAATCGCATTAAAAAAAACGCACAAGAAAAACGCAAGTGGGTGTCCACCCTAAGGCCTCGGTCAGACGGGCGTTTTTTCACGCGATTTTGGGATCGCATGACGGATGCGCATCCGCAAATCGCGTGACCGGGGCCGATGATTCGCCGAAAAATCAGCAGCTAGCAGCGTTTTCGGCTAAACGGGCCCGATCAAAGTAGTGCTATTCGCCCATTGAATTCAATGGAGCCAGCAATACAGCCAGCTCCATTGAAAGCAATGGGCTACCGGCGAGCGCTGGATGAATTTTCGGGAAGGGCTTAAAAATATAAGCCCTTCTCTGAAAAGTATCCTGAAATGTGTAAAAATTAAAAAAAAATGTATACTCACCTTTTCCCTGCAGACAGAGTTCAGCCGTGGCCGGCCGACAGTTCTCCTGAACTGCTCTGTGTAGTATTCAGCAGCCGGGGATTTAAAATCCCTGCCTGCTGAATGGGCTGCCTCTGATTGGTCACAGCCCTCACCAATCAGAGGCAGCTCTCACTCACCCATTCATGAATTCATGAATGGGTGAGTGAGTGCTGCCTCTGATTGGCTGAGCGCAGGGACTAATCAGGGGCAGCTCTCAGCTATTGAATGATTTAAAATCCCCGGCTGCTGAATACTACACAGAGCAGTTCAGGAGAACTGCCGGTCGGCCGCGGCTGAACTCCGGCTGCAGGGAAAAGGTGAGTATACATTTTTTTTTACACATTTCAGGATGCTTTGCAGGGAAGGGCTTATATTTTTAAGCCCTTCCCGACAATTCATCCCACAATCGCCCGCAGCGCATTGCTTTCAATGGAGCCGGCTGTATTACCGGCTCCATTGAATTCAATGGGCGACATTGTTCTTCTCTGCCACAGCTGTTACAGCTGTGGCAGAGGAGAACAGTCTTTAGTATATGTTCTCAATGGGGTCGGTGCTGCTGCCGCCGGCCCCATTGAGCGCATATATGAAACACAGCGCTGCGCAGAACGCAGATAGGCGCTTTCTGTGAATCGTTGTTTACTATAATTGATCGCACATCCGCATAAAAAGCGGACATGTGACCGATCCCATTGGGATGCATTTGGTCTATAGAGCTGCAGATCGCAAGCGCGTCTGCAGATCGGACCAAAAAACGGTTGTGTGACCGAGGCCTTAGGCTGCTTTCACATGGGTGTCAAAATTGCACAATTATGCCGTGATGCAATATCGCAAAAAAAGCATATGTGTGAAGCCCATGCTTTCCAATGGGTTCCTTCACATTAGTGATGTTTCCCCCGATGCTATCTTGCAAAAGAAAAAAATTGTGGCATGCTCTAAATCGCGGTTTTTGTGCGATGCGATATGACTTTAACATTAGAAAAAAAGCCCTACCCTGAGAGTAAGCCCTAGCTGCTCTTCAAAAAAACAAAGAAATACTTACCTAAAAGGCTCGGGCTGGGTCCTCCCGCTGCTCTCCGGAGCTCTGCCACGCATCCTGCAGTTCTCATTCGCCCAGATAAGATCACTTCCTGGTTGTGGGATTCATAAATCCCACCTTCAAAAAAAGATGGCTCTGATTGTTTTTTCGCCAGCTGCTCAGCCGATCAATCCAGCACTGGATGAACCAATCACAGCCATCGCATTGGTTAATCTAGCGCTGCATCTGTTGGCTGAGCAGGGCTCGAGAACCAATTAGAGCCATTGCTTCCTGGAGGCGGATTTATGAATCCCACAACCAGGAAGTGATTTTCTGTGGGCGAACAAGGATTGAAGGATGCATGGCAGAGCTCTGGAGAGCAGCAGGAGGACCCCGCCTGAGCCTTTAAGGTAAGTATTCCTTTTTTTTTTTGAGTGCACCTAGGGCTTATTTTTGGGTAGGGCTTAATCTTCTTGCGATAAAATCATGCGGGTTTATTGCGCAATTTGTATTGTGGGCAGCAGCGATGTGTGATGTTTCACAAGAAAATATATCACTGGTGGTACAAAATTGCGAGGACAAAGCTGCAATATTCCCGCGATTTTGTACCAGCGATATCACTGTCGCCCAGGTGGAAGAGGGCTAATAGACATTTATGACATATACTTTTGCTACACCATAAATGTCTCGTATGGGGAAATCCTTTTTTAAAACAACCCTCAGGCAAACCAAGATGGCTGCACCACTTATCTGGCTACTATCTGCACACTATGCATTGGTAGTCTAAGACGTGGCACACTGCTCCGATTGCCAAGCTCTGCTCATATGAGCCGCACTGGCCAATGAAAGTAACACGTAGTATCTTAGACCAACGATTCACTACCAATGTATAGTGTGCAGCAGGCAGCCAAAGAAGCTGTGCCGCCATCTTGGTTTGTCTGGGACCGGAGGGTCACTCTAAGTTTTTTTGAGGCTCTTGGGAATGGCTCATTGTGGCTCTCAGACTCAAAAAGGTTGTGCAAGCGCCTGATGGTGAACAATACTTGCACTTTATATGTCCTCTGGTTAAACAGCTAGAAGCCTGGTGTTGTTTTAGCGGCTAGCTAATGTTTTCCCAATCGTAATGTCCACGTTTGCCTAAAGTTAAGCTTTGATGTATTTGTAAAAGCTTGAATGATGTGATTTAGTAGTTAGAGATAATGTTCTTATTAGATCATAATTCTAGCAAATGGACATTTTCATTTTAATTATGTTTTGATGTGTGTTATACATTATAAAGAGGTGCCATTGTGCCCCACAGAGTGTCATTCTTCTGACTTCCATGTCACAGTACGCTGCGATCAGATGGCAGATCTACTATATTCTTTGCTGTTAAAAACCATGACCCATTGCAATATTATTGCAATACGCAAGAACTGGAAACATATGAGTAGCAGAGCAGTGTGGTAATGCTTGGAGGCTATAGATACCCTGGGAGGGGCAATTTTTTTTCACTCAGATGCATATATTTGAGGGTGCGTTCACACGAGCGCATAAACGGCGTGTTTTTGCGCTGAATCGTATAAACGTGACCATCTGAGGCGTTGGTTTCCAATGTATTCGCTCGCACCGGCGATTTTACGGCGCGTAAAAACGGCAACCCGAAAAAAAACGGAACATATGCGACCGAAATACGCACCAACGCATATTCGATGGCCGAAAAGATAGTTTGCAAAGTAGGAACAAACGATAATACGCTTTCTAGCTCTGGTCATGATCGCCGAAAAACGTTCTTTCCGGCGATTAAACGCTGCGCACGTGCGAACGTAAATACGCCTACGCTCGTGTGTCCGCGCCCTTAGGGTGGACACCCACTGGTGATTTTTTTCTATCTTGCGCTGCGAGAGAAAGTGAAAACACTCGCCTTGCAGCGCAAGAAAGATACCGGGATGAGACCGGGGTATCGCCAGTCTTTTTAATGGGGCCAGCGGCAGCAGCGCTGGCCCCATTGAAAAGATAGGAAGAATACCGTGTACTTCTGCCACAGCTGTGGCAAATGTGCAGCATGCTATTCCATTGCTTTCAATGGGATCGGCGCTGCTGCTAGTCCCATTGAAAGCAGTGGTTTGTGGCAAACCCTGCAGTATTATTTTCGGGGAAGGGCTTGAAATATAAGCTCTTCCATGAAAATCATCATTAAGTGGTAAAAAAAGAAAAAAAAATTACTCACCGCTGCTCAGACGCGTCCTCTGCCTGGCTCCCCGACACTGCTGTCCAGCACTTTCAGCAGGCGGGGATTTTAATCCCCGCCTCTTGAAAGTGCTGTGCTGATTGGCTAAGCGCTTAGCCAATTACAGCTAGTGCTTAGCTATTCATTCATCCAATTACAGCTAGTGCTTAGCTGTTATTGGCTGAGCGCTCAGTCAATCAGCATAGCCCTTTCAGGAGGCAGGGATTTTTAAATCCCCGCCTGCTGAAAGTGCTGGACAGCAGTGCCAGGGAGCCAGCCGGAGGACGCGTCTGAGCGGCGGTGAGTAATTTGTTTTTCTTTTTTTACCACTTAATGATGATTTTCATGGAAGAGCTTATATTTCAAGCCCTTCCCCAAAAATAATACTGCAGGGTTTGCCACAAACCATGGCTTTCAATAGGACCGGCAGCAGTGCCGATCCCATTGAAAGCAATGGGATAGCATGCTGCACTTCTGCCACAGCTGTGACAGCTGTGGCAGAAGTCCGCGGTATTCTCCCTATCTTTTCAATGGGGCTAGCGCTGCTACCACTGGCCCCATTGAAAAGACTGGCGATATCCCGGCATCATCCTGGCTTTTTTCTCGCACTGCGAGGCGAGTGTTTTCATTTGCTCTTGCAGCGCAATAGAGAAAAAATCGCCAGTGGGTGTCCACCCTAAAATATATGCATCTGAGTGAAGAAAATTGCCCCTCCCAGGGTATTCATAGCCTTCAAGCATTACTGCACTGCTTTGCTACTATTTTTTAATTACAAATTTTTTTATTACAAATTTTGCGCATTTTTTTTCACTACAGCTCCTACACTACATATAAGGCCTAAAACGGAAGTCTCCGTCTCAATAGCAGATCCGTCGGTGAGGCTGGACTGACACTTAGTTTCCCTCTGCTCTCTCTTCTACTGAACTTTATCAGCTAATTTATGATCACAATAAAGTTTATATTATAACAAATTAGCTGACAAGAATATGAAAGAGAGAAGAGATAGGGGCCTAAAACTAACTTTAAGTCCAGCCACACTGACGGATCGGCTATTGACACTTATGCCTTAGTCAGACGGGCGTTTTTTCGCGCGATTTGCGCATATATAGAACCAATGGTTCGCTATGGTATCGGTCACATGTCCGCTTTTTATGCGGATATGCGATAAATTATAGGACACGATGATTCGCAGATCGCGCCTATCTGTGTTCGGCGTTTTATGTGCGCACCAAAATCATTTACTGCAGCTAGCTGCGTTTTTTTCACCGGCCAGTCTAAGTTTCATGCGCATATTGATGCGCATGGCGATTTTTCTCCGGTCAGATGGGCGTTTTGCTGCGACGATTAACGCGGCTAGGTGTAGATTTTTCCCGCGATTTTTCGCCCCCGGTCACGCGATTTGCGCATGTGCATCCGTCATGCGATCCGCAAATCGCGTGAAAAAACACCCGTCTGACTAAGGCCTTAGGCTTCATTCACACTCTGTGTTTTGTTTTTATTCCCCTCTCTTTTTCACAGCGGCGTTACATATGAATATGAATCGCTGCATATACGCAATGTATGGCACATGGATAGCATTGCATACGCTGCCCATATAAATGTAGAGGGCTCATTCTGCATGGTACATGGAGAAATAGAGCATACTTCTTGCACATATCCACATGCAGTACTAATGGGAATGCATTAATGAAAGTCCATTTACTTTGACTGCATTCACCGCGTGTCACGTCACTGCATCGCATTGTGGACGTAATACGCACTCGAATCACAGTCATATGAATGAGCCATTAGGCTTCTGCAGTGTCTATTTACTGTGATATGTAGAGACTACAGAAGACACACAATGCAACATTTTTACACATAGTGGAAAAAAAATGTCTACACGCCGCTGTTAGAATGGCACGTTTTTGTCATGTTAAAAAATCCAACAAAGATGATTCATTTCAGATTTATTTCCACCATCAGTGTGACCCGTTATCTGTACAATTCCATCGAAAAACAAACTGAAATTATTTAGGATGGAAAATTAAAAAAAAAACTAAAATGATGTGATTGCATAAATACCCACACCCTAAAACTAATGCTTTGTTGATGTAGCCATTGAAGGCTGTCCTAAAGTCAGTCTTTTTGACTCAGTGTCTATCAGCATGGTACTACTTGACTTGGCAATCTTAGCCCACTCTTCCTTGCAAAAGTGCTTAACATTTGTCAGATTGTAAGGGCATCTCACGTGTAGCGCCCTCTACAGGTCAACTCAAAGATTTTCAATGGGATTTAGGTCTGGGCTCCAAAATTTTGATTTTCTTCTGATGAAGCCATTTTCTTGGTGATTTGGAGGTCTGCTTTGTGTCATGATCGTGCTGGATGGTGAAATTCCTCTTTATCTTCTTGGCAGAGGTTTGATGGTTTTGTGCTGAAATCGACTAATATTTGGAACTGTTCATAATTCCCTCCCACTTGACTAAAGTTACAGCAGCAGGAAAAAGTATAATGCTGCCTCCACCATCTTCACCACGGGTATAATGTTATTTTGGTAATGCGCAGTGTTGGCTTTGTGCCAAACATACCTTTTGGAATTATGGGCACCTGAGTCTCATCAGACCATAACACGTTCTCCCACATACTTTTGGCAGACTTGACATAGGATGGATGTTTTTCTTTGTTAGAAAGAGTTTTCATCTTGCCCCCACCACCACCACCACCACCACCACCACCATACTCCACAACCCAGACATGAAGAATATGGGAGAAGGTTGTCCCATGCACTACTCAACCAGCACTTGCCAGAAATTCCTGCAGCTCCTTTAGTGTTCTGGTAGGCATCTTGTGGACCACTTTTCTTCTGGTCTTTTAATCAATTTTTGAGGGACTTACAGTTCTTGGTGATGTCACGGTTGTGCCAAATTTAATTAACTTCTTGATGATGTCTTCACTGTGTTGCATAGTATATATAATGCCGTGGACATTTTTGGTGCCCTTTCCCTGGCTGATACCTTTCAACAATCAGATCCCTTTTATGTGTTGTACGCTCTATACGGACCATGGCTTTTGCTAAAAAAATGCAAATAGGGAAATCCTACTAGAACAGCTGGACTTTCATGGGGTAAATCAAAATCACTTTAAATAATGGCAGCTTATGTAACCACATTATTTTAGTTTTGTCATTTTTATTTTTCCACCCTTAATGATTCCAGTTTGCTATTGAATGCAGATAGTGGGTCACATTGAAGGTGGAAATAAATCTGAAATGTGGCATTTTAACAGGGGTGTGTAGACTCTTATATCCACTGTAAACCCTACTGCAAAAAATTGAATTCATATTTAAACTGCTTACAAGTAACATGCAAAAACCAAAGACTGTATATTTATATAATTTCTGGTCACAGCAGGGGTTGAAGAATGGGCAAGGGTTTAAAAAAAAGGGTCTGCTTTGATCTTTCTTGTTCCAGGAACAAAGCCACCATTGTCTATGGGTATAACTGGTATTGTGGCTGACTTAACCCCTTGAGTGGCGAGTTTCCTACCACCCTGTCGTGCCCACCAGGGCAGGTTTTTTAAAATGGTCTAATCATTGAATTTCAACTAGTTTTGCAGTTGCGTCTCAAGAGCCATAACTTTTTCATTTTTCCATTGACACAGCCATATGAGGGCTTGTTTTTTGCGGGACAAGTTGTGATTTTTTAAACAGGGGGGAGGAAAAAAAGAAATGGGGAAAAAAGAAAAAAAGGGGCCATGTCATTAAGGGGTTAAATAATGTATTAACTTCCTTCTCTGGGTCATTACGACGCACGGGATACCACATGTGTGATTGTATTTTTGATTTTTTACAAAGTAAAGGGAGACAAGTGTTTTTTTTATTTTTAATTTTTAATTTTTTTTTTTTTGTCTCTTTAGGGGACTTCCACAGGGACCCATCAGGACCCCTGATCACATTCCGGGGGTCCGATGGTGACAGCCCTTTACATGCTGCAGTGACAACCCTTTACATGCTGCAGTCACATAGACTGCAGCATGTAAAGGGTTAACACAGCAGAGATCAGAGGTTTTCTCTGATCTCTGCTGTAAGAGCTAGTACCTAGCTGTCCTCTGACAGCTAACAACCAGCTCTCCCTGCCACAGAGACCATCGGCTTGCTTCTGACAAGCCGATGGTCTCTATGGCAACTTGTAAACAAAGCAGGACATTGCCGACATGTCGGCAATATCTTCTGCTGGTTTTTCAAAGCCCTTGCACTGCTCTGTGTGGGTCTGTGCAGGCAGCGCACACTGTCACAGCTTGTGGCATTGTGCTCTGCAGCTCCCATAGTGATACATAGCCCGGAAATCTTCCGGGCTATGTCACTATGAGCAGTGGAGCTCGTCCCCGGAAATTTTCCGGGCGTGCCACTCAAGGGGTTAAATGGGGCAGAACTGTAATGCTAGACATAGTCTATGGACAGGAGTGCCTCTATTTCTAGAGAAAGCAAGCCCTTTAGTCTAACTCGGGATAACCCCCTTTAATGAGGAGTTATCCATTAGAATAAAGACTCCAATGCTAAATATCATAATAAAAGAGAGTTCAAAAACATATTAAAAAAAGGGAAAACAGAACTCAGGGTGGCTTCACAAGAGCGTGCGTACAGTTGTGCGCACAAAAACACACTCCTATTAGAAACATCGGTTCCCTATGGTTTGTTCACATGTCCGTGTTTTACAGGCATGCAAACACACGTACCTGCAAAATATAGGACATGAGTGCACCATAGGTCCGTGGGGTGCGTCAATATTCCCCGCGGGGAGTGCCCTTGTCACTGAACACTGTGACAGCACTGTCACAGTGATCAGTGCC
This sequence comes from Eleutherodactylus coqui, assembly GCA_035609135.1. NCBI lineage: Eukaryota > Metazoa > Chordata > Amphibia > Anura > Eleutherodactylidae > Eleutherodactylus > Eleutherodactylus coqui. The sequence goes on from CM069407.1 coordinate 34,871,018, forward strand.
AAGAGGGCTCCTGCGGGGAGTAAAGAATCCCCTGTAACAGCTGTTACAGCTGTGATAGCTGTGGCAAAGGATTTCTTCATCTCCACTGGAAGTAAAGAATCCCCCGCCACAGCTGTCACAGCTGTGACAGCTGTTGCAGAGGATTTCTTTATCCCATTGAAAGCAATGGGCTGCTGGCAAGCCCTGCAGGAATTTTCGGGAAAGGGCTTTAAATATAAGCCCTTCCCTGAAAATCATCTCTAGAATGTATTAAAAACCTTAAAAAATTATACTCACCTCTCCTCAGCTGCCGGGACTCAGGCGTGTCTAGCCGGTCTTCTCCCTGCACTGCTCTGAAGCTCTTTCAGCAGGTGGGGATCTGAAAAGAATAAGCACAACTGTGCGTAACACAACCAATAAGCACGACCGTGCAATGTAAATACAAAATGAAACCAAGAGAAAACCTTTCCCTGAAAACCCCTACCGCAGGAGAGAGCCCTGCCTAATCGGCAGGCCGACCACTCTGATAAGTGCGAGCCCCCACTCGTGCTTAGGCCACTAACAAATCCCTACCAGGGAGCCCTGTACACACAAAGAACAGTTCACAGTAACAAACTGCGGTACGTAGCTGGTGCAGTAGTCTGTAGCAAAGGAATGGAGCTCCCGAAATCGGCAGTGCTCCTCACCAGCAATACATGAGCAAACTGAAATTGACCAGCAATACTAGAACAGATTATATAGGGCAGGGCCACTTAGAGACAGGTGAGAACTGACATCAGTGACCCAACACTATGCCCCTCAGCCCCAGGAAAGGCAGAGACACTGCTAAACCCTGGTCCAGCCTGAAAGCAGGGGGAAGAACTCAGAACAGCTGCAACAGTTAGTGAGTGGCACAAGCACGAGGTTGGATGCATCCTTATCAGGACGGGTCATCCACTTGTAGGCAGGGGTGGTCACCCACCAGATCCCCTTAGGGAAAGTTTCTCTCTTTTGTTTACATTTTCCTCATACTTCAGGGGGTTCCTGAAAGTGTGGTGTGAAAATTGCCCCAAAAAATATATTTTGGTTTGCAACTATTGCACGCATGCAGTGAACGTGAAAAGTGCACACGTTTTCTCGCTCTATTGAATGCTGTTTGGTGGGGGAACCTGCAGGATGGACCTTCACTAATCTACTATTAATGACCTATTCTAAGAATAGGCCATCATTTTTTTTACAACTGGACAACCCCTTTAACCCTTTCCAATCCACTGTCTGACATCTGAAGACATTCTGATTAAAGGCTTTACAGCTCCAATGTCGGAAGACGTCTGGCCGGGTATTCTTACTGTAGATTACTGGCCGCTCTGTTGTCGAGGGCCTCTCCAGCATGTCACATACCACAGTACTGGCTATAGCCAGCAGATGGCGCCATTGTATAGTGACAGAGAGAGAAAGCCCCCTAGGAAACTCTGAATCCAAAATTGGATTGCAAAGGGTTAACAGTGGAAATGTGTTTTAACGGTGTTTGGGGTTTAAGAGCTTCAAAACTGATGACAAGTTCCCTTTAAATAAGTTTGCCATTATTATCACTGCTCACTTTGTTATTCCCGAAGGGTTTTTTATATCTGAACCATTTTTTAATTATTTTAAAGCCAGGCATATTGACTTTGGCACTTCTATTATTACATCAGCATCTAACAATGACACTGCATCACAACGCCTGACAGCCCTGGTGTAATCGGCATTAAAGTATATCAGAACTTAAGTGCAAATACTCATTTTATGGCTTCCATAAACTTCCCCGCCGTAGCGTGATGCATCCTGTGTTTTATATTTTCATTGTAGTGACTCAAATAAACTTCCAAGGCATTTGCATTTTTTATAAACACCCCCTCACCTAACGACATCTGCACATTTATGATTATGTCCCTTAACATCTGCATTGTTATAAATTAAAGTGATGAGTCTGAAAGTACTGAGGGTGCTGATATTCAGGAACATTTACTGCCTGGCTGATTAGGAATGCATCCTTCGACATAAACTATACCCATACCTGAAAATGATTTCGAAGCTGGATTTGTGTATGATCTGTGATTACAACCATGGATTTTTACAGCCACATAAGGCTATAAAAGCAATAAGACAGTACATAAATGTTATTACCTTTAAATAATTCACCGCAGACAAACCTATCCCTGTTGGGAATATTTTCTCATAGTTGCTCAATGTAATATTAAACTCTTTAAGACATTAATTGGCATTTGGCAAGCTAAATAAAAATGGAAAGTTAAGATGGAGCTATCACCGAAAATATCTCTGATTTACATAATAAAATTGTAAACATGGAGAATGCTGATGGGAACCATGCCAGATAAACTGGGGAAAAGGAAAAAGAGAATAGGTCGTTAAAAATGTGCAAAACTATGTACTAAAAATCACTTTATTTGTTTTTGTCCCGAAGTGACAAAGGCATTAGAACAATATTTTCTCTACCTATATCGGTACTTATGGTAAATGTGGCCCTAATGCATTTATATTCCTCTGGATTTGGGGGACATTTGTCAAAATGACTTGAATGGATGACAGTATTTATACATATTACCTATTCCATAGCAAACATATGTCAAAATATCAAAGAGAATGTATCAGTAGTAAATAACATTATGTAAATCACGGGGGCAAACAGAAATCATGAGGGCTCTTTGCAAAACTTAGAACTGGCCCCCGAATTAAAAAAAAATATATGTATATTAGAAGAAGATATCTATAATGAGAAGGGTTTGGATGGAGCAGCTCTAAATAATGAAGTCACCATATAATAGTCAGATACCAGGTCAATGCAGTAATAGTGATTACAGTGCAGTTCCCTACAGTGATCACAGGTGACATCTTCAAAGATTGGGGAAGTCTGTTTCAATTTCTTTTCCTAACTGGGTCTAGAAGACCATGAAGATTTCCTCCAACCACAATGTATCTCCGCACACTCTCACAGTCCGGCCACTACTCCCAATAAACCTCTCAGTAATCCCCCCATAATACCAATGTCCCATAGTACTAGTATCCTAACTGTGCCCCCCCATAATATTAGACTAGTGTCCACTCTGTGGACCCAAATAACTCTAGTGCCTTTTCATTGCAGTCCCATAGGGTAATGGAGTACCCTTTCTGTAGCCCCACAGGATAATGGAGTCCCCTCTGAGTCTTCCACTTCCCCTGATTATCCAGCAGCACAAGTCTTACTTACATTTTAGTTGTTTTCTCAGTCATTTCACATTGTTCTTCCGCCCTGCTTTCTGCTCTCAGTATAGTGCTGCTGAGAAAGAATGAGGGGGGGTGGGGGGGGGGGGGCTGCACTGACTAAGAGCAGCATCCAAACAGCCTGAATGTAAGTCAACCCTCTACTGCTGGACATTCAAGATAAGGGGAGGAGGATGAGTCAGTTGTGAGGCAGTGCCATCCTGTTCCATGGGCCCCATAGCAGTTATATGGTCTGCCTACATTGGTGGCTCATCACTGGTAAATCAGGTTTTTATTATAAACAAAGTTACATAGGTTGAAAAAAGATATGGATCCATCAAACTCAACCATTTTAAATTAAATGACTATTTAGAGTAAGCGGATGTAACAAGTGCCAGGTCCAAACATGGAGACAGGTAGGAAGGTGATCCAAGTTTATCCAGACTGCCAAAGTATACTTTGGCAAACAGAATGCTGAGAAGGCAGAGAGCTGAGAAATTGGCAGGTTAGTTTATCAGAACTGTATGAACTAGACTGGTCCCTCGGTGGGGCACCTGCCCTGAAAAAGGCAACCCCACTGAAAGAGAGAGACTGGTAACCAGTCCAAGCTTCATTGACGATACCTGACGCTGAACACTAAATCATGAACATTTAAGCAAATTAAGTACTATGCTAACCAAAGTAATAAACACAGAATCTCCGAGTTCTGCAGCACAGAATACATGGTTACATTGAGGGTTAGTACACAGGGCATATAAGCAAGGGGCTGGTTAAATACCTTTACATGGAAACCGATGAGCTGGAAGTCAAGCCAGCCAGCATATTATTACCATTGGCTCGAGAGAGAGATGTTACTCCCTTGGTCTCTAGCATGGGATAACACCTCACAGATGCTACCCAGTGTACCCAAGGCTGCCATGATGACATCACCCCAGACCTGTCACTGCAACCTGGAAGTCACAACACTGTCCATGACCTCACCTCTGAGAAGTCTCTTTTCCAAGTTGAAGAAGCCTGTTTCTTCTAGGCTCTCATTATAAGAAAGACCTCCCATCCTATCTAATCTAGCTGCCCACCTCTGAACCCTCTCCAGTTATCGAATTTCCTTTTCAGAATGTGAAGCGTAAAACTGAATCGCAAACTAGAGATATGGTCTTTTAAGGGATTTATATTACATTGAAATCACTGGGGTTTTTTCTCTTCTTATACATCCCAAAATCGTATTTGCTTTTGCAACTGCCGCTTGACATTGAATACAGCTGCTTAGTTTATTTGAATGACTCGGGGAAAGAATGATCAAAGTCCATTTTTAATGAAAATTGATCATTTTAATTTTAAAGTTTTGCAACTAATTAAGCCTAAAGTATACAATGAAATAGCATTTTGAAGACTGTAACACATGCAAGGAACATTTCTAAGGCTGCAAACATGGCTGAAAGTTATATAATGCAAAGAATATGCTTTTACCTTTCCTTTATTTATCATCTGGAACATTGCCCATTTATGACAAATTTTCGTAGTATTGGCACAAACTGTTTTAGAGCCTGTACGTCATTGTTCTTCTAGCAATTGCATTTTCATTGCATAACTCTGGAATAAACTACGGTCATTTTTCATTTTTCCACCTTCAACAATGCAATCTACAAAATGAATCTAAGAAATGGAAGATTCTCTTTAGAAATGCAAAAAAGCGGACTTCCATCATTCTTTCCGTGAGCCCTGCTGTCTTTAGTTCTATGCCATTTAATGTATATGCAGTAATACAATGCCTGCAGCCTAGGTGCACCACTTCACAATTATCAACATTAGGCCGGTGTCACATGGGCGTAAGCACACTTGCATGCTCTGCATGTATGCGCACACATGTGTGTATTTTACTGTACCTTTTGCGTATGCAAATCAAATGCATTTGCGCACGCAGAAAAACACACAAGGAAAGACTGGAAGCAACAGAATAAAACTGAAAGGGAGGAGACAAAGATTAGATATTAGAAAAAAAACTTATTGACAGTGAGCGTAATCAATGAGTGGAACAGGTTGCCACAGGAGGTGCTGAGTTCTTCGATGGAGGTCTTCAGAGGCTGGACAGACATCTGTCTGGGATGATTTACTGAACCTGGCATTGAACAGGGTTTGGGCCCGATGACATCGGAGGTCCCTTCCAACTCTATGATTCTATGATTTTAACCCATACTAGCGAGCTGGAGAGATATCGATCCCTGGTCAGAAGGACACAGAGCTGCTGCAGGTATTCCATGCTGATGGGCCTAAAGACTGTTCAATATCACTTTTTGTTGCTTATGGTTAACCAGGCCAGGACGTTGAGTAACAACTGATTACATGGCTTATTGGATTTTGTTGTTATACCAACATCTTCTGGGTTACTGGATTAGAGGATCCTGCAGGACTATTAATTAAGTGTTAAAGGGGTTGTCCCGCGCCGAAACGGGTTTTTTTTTTTTTCAAACCCCCCCCCCCCCCCCCGTTCGGCGCGAGACAACCCCGATGCAGGGACGTAAAGAAAGCTTACCGGAGCGCTTACCTTAATCCCCGCGCTCCGGTGACTTCTATACTTACCGGTGAAGATGGCCGCCGGGATCCTCTTCCTCCGTGGACCGCAGCTCTTCTGTGCGGTCCATTGCCGATTCCAGCCTCCTGATTGGCTGGAATCGGCACGTGACGGGGCGGAGCTACACGGAGCCGGCATCCTGCACGAAAGGCTCCATAGAAGAAAGCAGAAGACCCGGACTGCGCAAGCGCGGCTAATTTGGCCATCAGAGGCCGAAAATTAGTCGGCACCATGGAGACGAGGACGCCAGCAACGGAGCAGGTAAGTATAAAACTTTTTATAACTTCTGTATGGCTCATAATTAATGCACAATGTATATTACAAAGTGCATTAATATGGCCATACAGAAGTGTATAGACCCACTTGCTGCCGCGGGACAACCCCTTTAATAAGTCCATTGTTTTACCACCTATAACTCCCAACATCTTTGCCTGCGGCCTACCTTCATATGTATGTCTAATGGGGCTAACAGGTAAATGTTACGAAGGAGTTATTCATCAGTAATACTATTTCCTGAATGGTTTAGAAAGGATAAATCTGATGACAGATTCCCTTTAAATAATCATCATCCTCTAAATTTCCCGCCTTGTTAAACTAATTCTAAGGCAGTGGGGCTACCTCACGGTACCCCCAATTCCATCCTCTGATGTGTGTCTAATAGAGATGAGCGAACGTACTCGTTACGAGTACTTACGCACCCGAGTACCGCCATTTTCGAGTACTGCAGTACTCGCGCGTAAAGATTCGGGGGGCGCCGGGGGGCGGGGAGAGGCGCGGCGGTGCGGGGGGTAGCAGCGGGGAACAGGGGGGAGCCCTCTCTCTCTCCCTTTCCCCCCCACTCCTCACTGCTACCCCCCGTGCCGCCACGGCACCCCCCGAATTTTTTCGCCCGAGTACGGAAGTACTCGGAAATCACGGTATTCGGGCGAAAAAGGGGCGTGGCCGAGCACGTTCGCTCATCTCTAGTGTCTATTTTATTTATTAAAAAAATTAATTAATTTTTTTTGTTGATTATTTCTTTTATTCATTTTTCCAATTTCTCCTTATTCTTTCTTCCTCTATCAACTTTCTGATAAATTCTACTTCTAAGTTAACAATACTAGACTTTCTTAGAGTTCAATACAGTTAGGTTAAAATATGGAACTAAGATAGCACCTCCTGTTAGGATGTTAACATGGATGCTTAATTATTAGAGATGAGCGAGCACCCAAATGCTCGGGTCCTCGTTATTCGAGTCGAGCTTTTCGTAAAATTCGAGAGCTCTACTCGAGTAATGAACTCCATTGACTACAATGGGAGACTCGAGCATTTTTGTATGTGGGACGCCGGGTTCCGAGCTTTTTTGTTTTTTTTTCTTGGTTCGTGTTCTCTCTCTCTCTCTCCCCTTCCTGCCAGACAAAAAATTTGCCAATGATGCGCCCTGCGTCGCGGCAGCGAAGTGCCAAAACAGGCACGTCACAGTGGGGAGGAGCCAAAAACTGGGGCGGGGGTCGAACACGATTTGACGCTCGTTCGAGTAACGAGCACCATCGAGTACGCTAATACTCGAACGAGCATCAAGCTCGGCAGAGTACGTTCGCTTAACTCTAGTAATTATCTCTCTAATTATAATAACTACTGTAAAACTGATCCATAGATCAGGCAATGCCAAAGTTAAAATTATTGATATCATACGTTCTAGGGGATTTCCCATCCTATAACAATATAATGTGAAAATTAACGAATCACAAAGTCAAAAGAAGAAATTACAATATATATTTTGAAATGACATAAGAAAATGTTAAGGTTACCGTTTCCATACATTTATAGGGTCCTTGCGAGACCTTTATGTTATTGTTTATTTTATAATATTCTCAAAATTTTAATTAAAATGGATTACACATAAATAATCATCATCAACTTTAGTTTTTTGTTTGTTTCTTTTTCTATTGGAAATTGTTTTGATAAACCGAAAATGAAAAAAAAAAAAAATGCCACAAAAGCAACAATACAATCATCGTGACCTCATGGATTTAGTAATGGAACACGCTCATGAAGTCGTTATTCCTCCAGGTTACTCAGTTGTCTCTTCGCAGTCAGGTAGCAGATAGGAAAGAATGGGCATGATAAAACCTGCCCCTCTAATTACGATAAGCCTAACTTATGGACCCACCTACTGGGAATTTTGTTCAGGACTGCAGAATGCATCTCACATGTTTAAGCATGACATTCACCTTCTTTGTGTTTATCTGGGATATTGTTGCTCTTGGCAGGTGACTCCTGCCGCTTTTAACATTTTTTTCCCCTTAGGGGATTAAGTGAAGGGGTTTTATTTCATCCTCACTACTTTGCACAAAGGTTAAATCTGATTTCACAGAGCTTTTAGGTGCATCCCATTCACATATCAGGCTGTGTATCAGAATTTCGCATATCACTTAAATGTTCCATCGTTTATAAATACACACCGTTTGCTTTATCTGTTTCCATAATTACATCCGACTGGTAACATTCTTTCCGCTAACAATGCATATGATAATCACCTTGTATTGAGATAAATTATTTTCTTAACATTCTATCTTTAGAAATGGCAGTAAAAATAGATATATTTATATATTTTTTTTTCACCAGTAGGGGGTGCTGTGATAAGAAACTAATTTGTAAAAAACATTTACTCATTTGTCAAATAAGCATTAAAATAATTGCTCCCTTTTTGACTGTTATCCTGCTGTTTTCAGTCATTTTCGCAAACTAAATTATTTACTCATTTGAAAGTTCAGCTGTGCATCTTTTAATTGATACACTCTCACAGGACTCATATCGTTAATGACAATAATTAGCCCAAAATGGCTGCTAAATAATTATGCTTCAAAGATATGCAAAAATGGCACCGACAACCATGAAGTTTTTGCTCATTTTCATTATTTCCTATAAAACAAAGCAAGAATCTTCATTTTCATGATCAAATATAAATTTTGCATGTAAATTATTTTCCATTCGTCTTATCACATTCATTTAAATTTAATAGATTGATTATTTATAAAGTTCATATAATTAAAACAACCCAGTTTATGTGACCACTAAATCTATTATTTCGCTTTCTATGGAATGGGCCGAAGAAGGTGCAAGCCTTGCATCGAAACATGTTGTACCTTGGGTTTTCTTTACTGGTGCTACAGGTTTCTGATCTCATGAACCATCCTAGATGTAGGGGGTTTAAGTGAGTTTCACCTCTCCTCTGTTTTAATTTTAATCCCTCAGTGATCACAATATGCTTTTTTTATGACTGTCACAAATGGGTTTTAAATAGAGATGAGCGAGCGTACTCTCTAAGGCAAACTACTCGAGCGAGTAGTGCATTATGCGAGTACCTGCCCGCTCGTCTCTAAAGATTTGGGTGTCGGCGGGGGAGAGAGCGGTGAGTTGCGGCAGTGAGCAGGGAGGAGCGGGGGGGGGGGAGAGAGTGAGAGAGAGATCTCCCCCCCCCCACCCCCCGCTCCTCCCTGCTCTCCCCCGCCGGCACCCGAATCTTTAGAGATGAGCAGGCAGATACTCGCATAAGGCACTACTCGCTCGAATAGTTTGCCTTAGCGCTCACCCATCTCTAGTTTTAAACCTACACATAGATCTTTTTAAGGTGGTGGCTTGGCTGACTATTGACAGCCAGGATCCTGCTGTAACTGCCAGTAATGGAGAAACCTTAGATCCTGTCAGTTTAACTTCTTACATGCCCCAATCAATAGCAACTGCAGCATGTAAGCAGATGACATGGGCAGGGGGATCATGATGTCACCCGTCGGCACCCTGCAATGTGGTCGTAAGATACCAATGGGTTCCAATGGCAGCCAGAGGCCTGGGAAAGGTTTGCCATGTAATTAAACCTATTAGACCCTGCCTCTGGCAAAGCCTGATAGGCTGATGTCATAAGCTGAGTATAATGCACTACATAAGTAATGCAGTGTACTAGCAAAAGAATAATCCCATCTTCAAGTCTTCTTAAGGAACTGAAAAACCAATATAAGAAAAAGTTCAATGGAGTTTAGTTTAAAATAGAAATCCAGTTTAAAAAAAAAACATTTTTCCCCCAAAACTCTTTTTTAAATTAATAAAATGATGATTTTTTTTTTTAAACTACACAATAGGTATTACTTCATTTATGACTCAAACAATGAAAATATTTTGTAATTTATCTCACACGGTGAAAGGCATAAAAATAATTTTAAAAAGTAATGCCAAAATTGCTATTTTATTAGACTCCCAAAAATGCAGTGAAAAGCAATCCAAAAGTCACATGTACCTCAAAGTGGTGCCAGTAAAAACTTCAACTCTTCCCACAAAAAAACAAGACCCCACATAGTTTTGTCACTAGAATAATAATACTGTTATGGGTCTTAGAATGTAGTGGTGTAGAGTCAATTGTTTTCTTTCCTTTGTGCTAAAGTAGAAAAAATGGAATCAAATCTATATAAACTTGGTATTGCAGTAATGGTGCTGATTGTAAAAACAAACCCCCCAAAATATTAACCCTTTCCAATCCACTGTCTGACCTCTGAAGACATTATGAGTTAAGGCTGTACAGCTCTGATGTTGGAAGATGTCCGTCGGGGTTCTCTTTCTGTATATTGCCAGCCTCTCTACTGTTGGAGCCTATCCAACGTGTCACCTCATGCAGTACTGGCTTTAGCCAACATATAGTGCAGTTGTATAACAGCAGAAAAAGAGGAAACCCCCTAGGAAAACCAGGATACAAATTGGATTGGAAAGGGTTAATAACGAAATAATCTTCCCTCGAAAAAATGTAATTAAAGTTTTACAACACATTATATGTATCCCAAAGTGGTGCCATTTGAAAGTACAACTTGTCACACAAAAACAAGCCCTCATACTGTATGTCAACAAGTTATTGCTCTTGTAATGTGATTATGAAATTCACTTGGTCCTTAAGGCCCAAAATAGGCTGGTCACCAAGTGGTTAATTGTCTCATTCACTTCACTTTTGTATTTACTCCTACACCTTTGAGCGCTTGGTTCTACTGTATATGATTATTTTTTTCTGCACTACCAATGTGACCAAAGCCATCTAGGATTTCGAGGAGTACACCGAGTGCTCTTCCACTATAAATGTTCATCAGCTGGACAGGGTGTTCAATCTAGAATCTGATTGTTAATTCAAGGTTATTCAGGACCATAGGTGTGATGCTTTGTCCTCATCATGGCATTCCAATCCCAGCAGGCGAATCCCCCACTTTTTTGTCTGCTTTCTCTGGATATTGCTGATTGTTGTCGGAGTGCTGTTCAGGTTTTAACTCCTATTTGGCTCTTAGTTGTGTCTCGTTAAATCTGACTTGGATTCTAATTTGTTGGGTTCCGCCACCACTTGACTCACTATGGCCACATAATAAATCTATATATCATAGTTATAGAAAAGTTATCTTTTCTTAAGGTTGTAGTGGCCCAAATGGGTCCTAAAAAAGCGTCTTGCCTTTAAATGGTGGCACTCATTTCATATATAAGCAGCAGGGGTTAACCACTACTTAATTTGCCCTACAATAGAGCTATTAACAATCTGCCAGGTGGACAGATAATTCTCATTGGTTGCCGGCAGATTGAACTCAGATTAGCTGCAAGCCAATGGAGTGACAGTTGGGAGGCAGCTGATCGTGCAGGTCTGGAGAGTGAAGAGAGAGAGAGAGGTAGAAGAGGAGTCGTGTCATAGTTATAGTGAGAATATCGTCAGTCAGTGAGACTTCAGTCAGATCAGAACAGTGAAGTGCGCAGAGAGTTTGTCAGTACGTCGGCTGTCAAACAAATGAACCACATAGATAAATAAAGAGCAAAGAAAAAAGTGGAGGATAGCTACAACCATAAAACTTCTCCATTATTAGCAAAAGAGCATTGCACACACTGATGTGAAATGTGAGGACGTTGAACGCGTATCGACCATAAGGTCTTTCTCAACTGTTGAGAAATGCCCATTAGTAGCTTATTAGCTTCATTTGCATGTAAATGAGCCTCCCTGACCACCTGTTGTTATCTGCATAAAGCCCCTTTGTTATACCATGGGACTGCAGCTGAATATAATGTTATCAGCACTCCTGTGGAGAATCACCATGTGCGGTCCCTGCTATCAGCTCTCCGGCCAAACGATGGATTTTAAACTCGACTTAAAAATCATCGTTCGTACGTAAAGCAAACGATAGTAGTGTTTACACGCAATGATTATCGCTCAAAAGACATCGTTTGCGCGAATTTTGAGCGATAATCGTTGTGTGTAAATGGGATTTTAGAAAAGCAATTTGGCCATCTTTGATTCTCCAGGCCTGGAGGGTTGCTTTAAGCCTTTAAAAAGCTATTGTTTTCTTATCTTAACACACCAATGTATTGCAATTGAAAGGGCAAGAAGACTGGCACAGACAGTTAACTTAATGCATTAAATCGTACCTGAGTTTTCAAAAACAATTCCAAAAAAGCCCAATTCTTCATTGGCAGCTGCTTTGCTGCTGTTTACACCCAGTTTGCATGCTATCAATTCAGTTTTCCATGTAAATTTTCCTATCTTCTGCTTCCCAGCAGTTTGCAGTCCACTTATAGGTGGGGGGGGAGGGGTCCTAAGCAGCTATTCTGCCTATATTGTACTGGCCATGGCATCCTTTTCCACACTTCCCATACTACCTTGTACAGCCCTGCTCCAATCAGCTGCCAGGCAGCATCTGACTGCCCGCCCCTAAGTTGCATGTGGTAACTGGCAGTGTTTCTGTTACTAGAGAAGCCAAATGCCACAGGCAGTGGATCGCAGAGGTTCTTGAAGGGAGAATCTTGGTGGCAGGTACTTCAAACTTGAAATCCAATGGTAAAACCATTTGCCATTTGATGGCGAAAATTCCCCCATTTTATTGGTCATGTATTAGATTCAGAGTTGGAGTAACCCACAAAAGTAACAGAGGGTCCTCCAGTGATCCCTGACTAATATATACATATACACATGCACAAACAAATACCTATGTAAAATACATAGTACAAGTTGGAAACATAAGTTAAACGGGATGGAGGGGTTTTAACAAAATAGCAATAGCTACTTTAATACAAATTGCTTTTACCACATCTTCTTAAAGGGCCATTTAAGTGATTTTTAAAGATTCATTCATTATTTTGCTATACCCCCAGTACATATAAGCGTGCTAGTGTTACCTTGGTTAATTTTTTTCTTTCTGTCTGAAGCTTCTAGCCTCTTTCTCCTCAGATAGCCATGTGAGCTCAATTCTGAGCAGCTCAAATCTGCTTATGGTTTACATGTTCTCAAAGTAAATCAGTTTCACAGTCTGTGTCAGGCCTTAGTCACACGGGCGTTTTTTCCCGTGATTTGCGGATCGCATGATGGATTCATTCAACTGAGAGCTGCCCCTGATTGGTCCCTGCGCTGAGCCAATCAGAGGCAGCACTCACTCACCCATTCATGAATTCATGAATGGGTGAGAGCTGCTTCTGATTGGTGAGGCTGTGACCAATCAGAGGCAGCTCATTCAGCAGGCGGAGATTTTAAATCCCCGGCTGCTGAATACTACTCAGAGCAGTTCAGGAGAACTGCCGCCGGCCGCGGCTGAACTCCGTCTGCTGGGACAAGGTGAGTAAATATATATTTTTTTGTTTTTACATATTTCTGGATGAATTTCAGGGAAGGGCTTATATTTTTAAGCCCTTCCCGAAAATTCATCCCGTGCTCGCCAGCAGCCCATTGCTTTCAATGGAGCCGGCTGTATTGCCGGCTCCATTGAATTCAATGGGCAAACATCATTCTTCTTTGCCAAATCTGTTACAGCTGTGGCAGAGGAGAATGATTTGTCTACTATATGTTCTCAATGCGGTCGGGGCTGCTGCCGCCGGCCCCATTGAGCGCATATAGAGAAGAGAACAGGAATCGCAGATCGCAGATAGGTGCGATCTGCGATTTCTGTTCTATAATTTATCGGACGAGCGCATAAAAAGCGCTCATGTGTCCGATACCATTGCAAAGCAATGGTTTTATAAAATCGACGGACGCATGCGCAAATCGCGCGAAAAAATGCCCGTCTGACTGAGCCCTTGTGCTGTTACATGCATGTACCACAGAAGCTGCCTACAGGGGGATATAGACACCTCTGTTACATTTACTGAAGATGATCACATAGCTCCTGTCGCACAGTTATAATAGAGGAGATCACAGCTCATTTCCTGACTGTATATTTATGGTCTGTAGCTTGTTTAAGTGAATATAGAAGGCAATTACACTGACCCTCCAGCAGGCAAAATTGTATCACGTCAGCTAATTCTGTGCTAATGCATCATGGGATTGGTGTGAAACTAAAAGGAAAAAATATCACTTTCAAGATGGTGGCTGATAAGCATCAGACAGGAGAAATGGAAGTGGCTGGAATGCACAAAGGGAAACCTTCATAGTGTAGCAGGTAATCAGGTGAGGAGGGCAAGCATTAAAAAATGTGTTTTTGCCCAAGTGGCCCTTTAAAGATCTGCATCAGTCATTTTCTTAATGTAACAACGAAAAATATTTTTCTATCAGCAAGCATCTTAAGTCATGGCATGAAATTTTGATTTTTACCCAGACAGACATACAGGTCTGACCCAAAACTAACTGTATATGTGACGTATACCTGCAGCTCAATGCAGCGCCTCAGCATACATCTTTGTATGGTTGTTTCATCTTTTAGGTAGTGACTAGAGATGAGCGAGCATACTCGTCCGAGCTTGATACTCGTTTGAGTATTAGGGTGTTCGAGATGCTCGTTACTCGTAACGAGTACCACGCGGTGTTCGGGTTACTTTCATTTTCTTCCCTGAGAAATTTGCGCGCTTTTCTGGCCAATAGAAAGACAGGGAAGGCATTACAACTTCCCCCTACAACGTTCAAGCCCTATACCACCCCCCTGCAGTGAGTGGCTGGCGAGATTAGGTGTCACCCGAGTATTAAAATCTGCCCTCCCGCGGCTTGCCACAGATGCATTCTGACATTAGTTCAGGGAAAGTGGTATCTTGGTGGAGCTGCTATAGGGAGAGTGTTAGGAGTGATTTTAGGTTTCAAGAACCCCAACGGTCCTTCTTAAGGCCATAAATCTTCTCTATATGCGCTTAATGGGGACGGCGGCAGCAGCGCCGACCCCATTGAGAACATATAGAAGACAAATCCTTCTTCTCTGCCACAGCTGTAACAGCTGTGGCAGAGAAGAACGATGTTTGCCCATTGAATTCAATGGAACCAGCAATACAGCAGGTTCCACTGAAAGCAATGGGCTGCCGGCGAGCGCGGGGATGAATTGTCAGGAAGGGCTTAAATATATAAGCCCTTCCCTGCAATTCATCCAGAAATGTGTTACAATAAAAATATATACCGGCGTATAAGGCGACGGGGCGTATAAGACGACCCCCCAACTGTCACCTTATACGCCGGCAATACAGTGGAGCAAGGAATAAAAATCATTACTCACTTCTTCTGACGTTCTGCGGCGCTGCTGCTGGCTGTCGCTCCCTCCTGGTTCCCGGCAGAGCATTGATTTCTCTACGAAGGGCTTTAAATCCCCGCCTCCAGAAACACACGTGCCTTCAGCCAATCACAGCCAATGACAATGATGTCATTGAATGGCTGTGATTGGCTGTGTTTCTGGAGGCGGGGATTTCAAGCCCTGCGTCCAGAAAGCAATGCTCTGCCGTGGACCAGGAGGGAGCGACAGCCTGCAGGAGCGGCGCAGAACGTCAGAAGAAGTGAGTAATGATTTTTATTCTTTGCTCCACTGTATTGCCGGCGTATAAGGTGACAGTTGGGGGGTCGTCTTATACGCCCCGTCGCCTTATACGCCGGTATATATTTTTATTGTAACACATTTCTGGATGAATTGCAGGAAAGGGCTTATATATTTAACCCCTTCCCGACAATTCATCCTGCGATCGCCGGCAGCCCATTGCTTTCAGTGGAACCTGCTGTATTGCTTGCTCCATTGAATTCAATGGGCAAACATCGTTCTTCTCTGCCACAGCTGTTACAGCTATGGCAGAGGAGAACGATCTTTATGCTGACAGTGCCGGGGGGGGGCACTCTTGCCGCTATTGTGGTTTAATAGTGGGACCTGTGAACTTGAGATGCAGCCCAACATGTAGCCCCTCGCCTGCCCTATCTGTTTCTGTGTCGTTCCCATCACTTTCTTGAATTGCCCAGATTTTCACAAACGAAAACCTTAGCGAGCATCAGCTATATACAAAAATGCTCGGGTCGCCCATTGACTTCAATGGGGTTCGTTACTCGAAACGAACCCTCGAGCATTGCGAAAATTTCGTCCCGAGTAACGAGCACCCGAGCATTTTGGTGCTCGCTCATCTCTAGTAGTGACATATAGGCATGGTGCCATTGACGCATTTAGATTATTCCAATTATTTTCTTATTTGCTAATTTTTGTGGTTTTTAACGTTACATTTTTTGTTGTTTTTTGTATTCCTGTAATTTCGGAAAATTCTGTTTCTTTTAATGATTTTATTTTGCATTCTGTAACAAACAATAAGATTCACCCTCCTTCTCACTAAAGACCCTGATATTAGCCCCTGGGAAAAGATTTGACGTTTTACAGGTATGGGTAGTTCATTAGTTAATGGGGTTTTCCAGGCATTTACTATTGATGACCTTTCCTCAGGGTTGATTTGCCGAATTTGACAAAAAGTAAAGTTCAAACCAAATTGGAACTTCACCAATACCCCTAAAACTGGTATCTAGTATAACACTGTCTTAATGCCCATTTACATGCAATGATTATTGCTCAAATTTAGTTCAAACGACCGTAAATGAGCGATAATCGTTGTGGCTAAACGCTACTTAAAATCCATCATTCAGCCGCAGAGAAATAAAGTATCTCTCAACAGACTGCATGCAGTGTTCTCCGCGGGAGCCGCGTGATGGCATTGTAGTCTGGCAGCAGCCCCGAAGAGTCGAGCTGTGTGCAGAGCCCAGCCCACATGCTGCTCCCGGTGCCCTTTTACACACAAATGAAGATGATAAAGTGTTAATGGACATTAGTGTCCATTAACACTTTATGCAAAATGATCACTAAAATGTTCAATCTTTCAAACATTTGAAAGATTATCTTTGCGTGTTAATGAGCCTCAAGAGTCATAAAAGCTCTGAATATCATAGGTCACCAATGAGTGTATCTAAGTACTTTTGGGCTGTTTGTAAGGCAAATTTAATGAAGAAAAAGAAGAAATAAGAAAAAAATAAGGAAGAAGAAAAAGGAAGCATTATTTTTTCCTTCAGTTTCTTCCTTTTCTTCTTCAGTTTCTTCCTTTTCTTCTTCTCTTCAGTTTTTTTTTCTTCTTCTTCCTTATAATCCTTATTTTTCCTTTTCTATCATTTTTTCCATCTTCTCCTTTCTGCATGTTGGGCCGAGACAAATTGCCTGAGGTTCGGGTTCTTGCTGATCCGAACTTTTAGTAAAGTGTTACCCGAAACAGGGTTCTACTGTTTCAGCTCACTCAACGCTAGTCATCAATAATTGATCAGCAGGGGTCAACCGCTTAGGATCCTCTGGCCACAGTAGGTGCAGCCAAACTGGATGTCGGCATTGGTGGTCAGAGTCAGATGTTCAATAGAAAGGCTTTGTAACCATTGATTTCAATGGGATTAAAGCATTTCAATTACACTTCTGATTCTGACTACCAATACAGATGTCCAGCTCCATTATTCTGACAGCAGCCAAGGATGAGCTGAATCCACCAAGGATAGGTCATCAATAGTAAATGCCTGGAAAACCCATTTACCCCTACTGCCTTATGATATTGGGTTCAAGGTTTATGAGTCATAGGTTCAATGCCAACTAAAAGCAACAATTGTATGGACTTTACATATATTCTCCCACATTCCAAAAACATCCTGAAAGGTAAATTGGCTTCCAATGTATGACAAAAAAAAAAAAAGATGTTGAATCTCAATGAGGGGACAGGATCGTTGTGGATATCGCTATTCTGCACAACGCTGCAAAATATCTTACTACTATATTCGTAACGAGAAACATAAATAAAACTACTAGAGATGAGCGAACGTACTCGTTTAGGGCGATTTTGCACTCAAGCACCGCTTTTTTCGAGTAACTGACTACTCGGGCGAAAAGATTCGGGGGGTGCCGGGGGTGAACGGGGGGTAGCAGAGGGTAGTGGGGGGGGGGGGGAGAGAGAGCTCCCCCGTGTTCCCCACTGTTACCCCCTGCTCCACCACGCCGCCCCCCGGCCCCCCCCCCCGAATCTTTTCGCCCATCAGTTACTCGAAAAAAGCGGTGCTCGATTGCAAAATCGCCCTAAACGAGTACGTTCGCTCATCTCTAATAACTACATAGTCGCTTTGCTTCTAACATACTTACATTCTGTGTACAAAAGAATGTATCTTCCTTACATTTATTCTATATAAGATTTACGGAAGGTGAAGAAGTAACTGACCCAGTAAATGTATCCTTTGAAATGCAGTCACACTGAAATATAAAGGTGCATAAGGACAAGAAACATGAGAATTTTCCAAATATACAAAGATACCGAGAAAGTGCTTATTTTTTCCCCAAAGGTGGAATTATTTTTAAATCTCCTAAAACAATGCTGGTAACCCTGCAGTTCTGTTGTGCTGCACCTTATTATAGCATGACTCAGAGGCAACTTCAGCATTTTCAGTCAACTAATGGATGAGTTACATGGCCCGAAGTCTGTCTGAATATGCAATGAAATGTTGGTACAGAGAGGTCAAAACCAGGATTTAAAAGTTTTCATTGTTTTAGGTTTTATTTTTGGTGCTTTCTTTGTAAAAATAATGTAGTTTATAAGATGAAAGCTGCTCACTATAGTCAGTGCTGGCTTGAGATCTTTGTCTTGAACATAGCCAAGAAATGATTTAATACGTGTTTACAGTGACATAACACAGAGGCGTAACTTGAAGCTTCTGGGCCCCAATGCAAAACCTAGAACGGGGCCCCCAACTATAATGCTTTATTCATAGTACTGGACTCCCTATATGGAGAAGAGAGTCCTTATGGGCCCCCTAAGGCTCCTGGGCTCGGGTGCAACCGCATCCCCTGCATCCCCTATAGTTAAGCCCCTGACATAACATATACTGACATAAGAAATGAAACTTGATTAGCTAATTTTTTGGTAGACTTTGCATTTTTCTAAACAGTATGGCAAAAATAAAATATCTTCGGAAGCTCTGGTCATTCATTAGTATCGTCAGTAAACAATAAACCTGTCAAAGTCATGATGCCTCTTATGGACTTTTTGATAGATTTATGTAGCTTCATTAATATATTTAGTGTGAATCTCCTACATTGAAGGCCCAAAGTGGATTTAACATAAAACGGGGCGACCAGAAATTATTCATCCCGCTAGGAAAATTAATTAAAAAATGAACTAGTAGATTAAAAAAAAGCACAATTGCTTAACTTCTACAAGCTCTGATTTTTTAATTTCCACTTGAAAGTCAATACACTTAGGCCTCATGTCCACGGGCAAAAGAAGAATTAAAATCCGCAGCGGATTTTAACTCTTCTCCTGCCCGCGGATCCGCACCCCATAGGGATGCATTGACCACCCGCGGGGTAGATAAATACCCGCGGATGGTCAATAAAAGGGATTTTTTTTAAAACGGAGCATGAAAAAATCTGGACCATGCTCCATTTTCGTGCGGGTCTCCCGCGGGCTTCTATTGAAGCCTATGGAAGCCGTCCGTATCCGCGGGAGACCAAAATCGGAATTTAGTCACCCGCTCCGAATCTTCCCTTCGCCGCGGCTTCATCTTCTCTCCGTCGCAGCCGGATCTTTTTTCTTCGGGCCGGCGCATGCGCGGGGCATGCAACCAACTTGCCCTGCGCATCCGCCAGGCCGAAGAAAGAAGATCCGGCCGTGACGGAGAGAAGATGAAGCCGCGGCGAAGGGAAGATCCGGAGCAGGTGAGTAAATTCCGATTTTTGTCTCCCGCGGATCCAGACGGCTTCCATAGGCTTCAATAGAAGCCCGCGGGAGACTCGCATGAAAATGGAGCAACCGACGTGCCCTGCGCATCCGCCAGGCCGAAGAAAGAAGATCCGGCCGCAACGGAGAGAAGATGCAGCCACGGCGAAGGGAAGATCAGGAGCAGGTGAGTAAATTCCGATTTTTGTCTCCCGCGGATCCAGACGGCTTCCATAGGTTCCAATAGAAGCCCGCGGGAGCCATCCCTGCAGGAGACTCGCACGAAAATGGAGCAACCGACGTGCCATGCGCATCCGCCGGGCCGAAGAAAGAAGATCCGGCCGCGACGGAGAGAAGATGAAGCCGCGGCGAAAAGAAGATCCGGAGCGGGCGAGAGGGGAGTTAATTCTTATTTTTATGCCTCATGTCCGCGGGGCAGGAGGGACCCGCTACGGATTCTACATGGAGAATCCGTAGCGGGCCTAATTTTCCCTGCGGACATGAGGCCTTAGGGGTCAGTCAGACAAGCATTTTTTTTCCTGCATGTATAGGTACGAAAAAACCTCGGCTCTATTAGAACCAATGCTTTCCAATGAAAGCGGTCACATGTCCATTTTTTACAAGTGAATACAATACACACCTGCAAAAATAGGACAGTGTTTTGTGATTCTCACTTGTTCTGCGGCCACACAATCCTAAAATTTGCGCATATAGTGCGGCCTCATTGAAAGCAATTGGAGAGGATCGCTATCCCCTGCTGCGGCTGAGACAGCTGCAGCAGGGGATTCCTTGGATGTGAAACCCGTGGATGCTGTCACATCCAGGGGCTTCACCTTGTTGTCAATGGGGCCAGCGGCAGTGTTCAGTGATGAGGGGACTCCCCGAGGGGACAAAGGAATCCACTGTAATAGCTGTCACAGCTGTGGCAGAGGATCGCGATGCTATCCCATTGCTTTCAATGGGGCCGGTGCTGCTGCCGCCCCATTGAAGGCATTGGGATGAAAGCAACCCCTGTAGCAATGATTTTTGGGGCAGGCAAACTATGCCCGACACTCATCCCCGCAAGTACCTGCTCATGTGCTTTTGCACAGGATCGAGTATCATTACTTCACAGGAGATTTCTCTCCTTGCACTTCTCAACGCCTCTCTATTCACTTACATAGCAACCATTTAGTACTGAACGACTGCTATTTACACTGAACCCTCATAGTTCAGCTCATCATCCATCATTTAGGCTGCATAAAACAATAGACGATGAGCTGAATGATGAAAGCTCAGTGTAAATAGCAGTCGTTCAGAACTGAACGGCTGCTATGTAAGTGAATGGAGAGGGGCGGGGGACCACGAGGAGAGAACTCTCCTGCAGCCGCCCCACTGTGAAGCAATGATACTCACTCCTGTGCAAAAGCACGAGTGGGTACCTGCGGGGACAAGTGTCGGGCATCGTTTGCCCGACATTCGTCCTGTCTTACTGGGCCTTTACTTTTGAGTTCTAGTATTGTCTGTCTTGTCAGTGTGACTTACCCCTTGGTGTTTGTGTCTAGTCAAGTCTGTGCTTCTTGTTTGTATCTGACTGCTTTGCTTTATTAACTATATTGTTTTTTTAGTCTTTTTCCTCCAACTTTGACATTTCTCCTCCAGCCCCAATTGCTGCTTTCCAGTGTCCTCTTTGGTAGTTTGGACCTTACACCACTCAGGTCTCCAACTATTTTAGCAACTAATCCGGCCAAACTGATTAAAGGGGATTTGGCCCGAAGCACTTCTTCTAATGCTAGTTGTCTATTTTACCAAGTAAAGGAGAATTTCCACTTATTTGATCTAATGACACCATTGAGTATTTGCGAGCATTGCGTTGAGCAACTAGCGGTATCTGTATAGCAGCACCTCTATAAAATCTTGCACATTCCAAACTTTTAAGGCCCTTGCCTCCTCTATGGGCCACTCATAGCATACTTTTTTTTAATTCTGCATCTGAATTAGCAAGAGGCAACATCTGTAAAGTGTAGGTTTTGGGTTGAGATCTTGGTTCCACCTGCTCCAGTCTCCACAACTAGTCTCGTTATACTATCAGTATTATAATTTTCATCTTCATCATTGGGTACCAGCATCCTCTTCCACTGCCATGTTTTGATGAGTCCCCATATCATTTGTATGTTGCTTTATTGATATATCCTTCCAACTTTTGTTTATTTATTTTTTTAACATGTAGTTGCAAGCCATAGGAAATATAGGAGATACATACAGCTGACACCCAGCATCAGAGACATAACTTGAAGCTCCCCGGCCCCGATGCAAAACCTGTAACAGGGCCCCCAACTATAATGCTTTACTTATAGTACTGGGTTCCCTATATGGAGAGGAGAGGCCTTATGGGCCCCCTAAGGCTCCTGGGCTTGGCTGCAACAGCATCCCCTGCATCCCCTATAGTTACGCCCCTGCCCAGCATGTATGGAATGGGCTCCTGAACCTGCTCCATACAATGACACCCAACGTTCTTTGTAAATGTACGACTGACCTAAGAAGATACTAAGCCTTATTCACAGAAGCATTTCCATGTTGCTTCTCCAAAAAAAAAAAATCACAACGCACGGTGGGAAGAATATTGAGATATTATGGGTCCATGTAGGTCTGCGTCAAGTATTTTGGACACGCGGATATCAAACACATGTGAAATATGCTCACGTGAATAAGCTCTTTCTATTCTGTGGCATACAACCAATCCATCTGGTAATGTAAATCTGCAGAATTCTATCCTATATATTGTGCCATCACATTTCAGGCTGTAGAGCGAGCTCCAATATTTCCTTCAAACAGAATAGAGAAACTATGAATGTTAAATTACATTTCCAGCTGCTGTTGTAGTAAATTGTAACGTCAAGTGCCACCAAAATGCGCTCTTCTGTCACAAAGTAGACTGCCATTTCCTCTTGCCTTAAAGCTATATGTGAAGTTACTGTTGATAATAGAAACGTTGTCATTAGATATACAGCTCTAGGTGAAACTCCATCATGTTTCCCATCATTGTGAAAGCACTGACACAGAGTTTAATAGGGAACATCTTTCGTTTCACCCCTTTGATCAGCAGATTGAATATGATTATAGGCGTAATGTATATGACACGCAGGGTGATGGATGTTAGAGGGACAATTTACATTTAAGTAGATTACTTACCTCTCTTTGTAATCTCGGTAAATGTCACAGGGAAACACTGGTTGTCACCTGTTGACAAAGCTAATCATTGCTGTGGAATGAGACGTGAAATACAGCAAAATAATATTGCCTGGCCCTTGTATTTATATAAAGGCATTTATGGCTTGATGAATTGATGGATGGCTATGAGAATGGCAGCAGGAAAGTGCACATAAATAAGCGGGTGTAAAATATGCCTGGTAGAGAAACGTCAGTATAAATTTAAAGATGATACAAAAGTATTCTTGGCTATAATTCTTACTAAGAATGCCTTTAGTCCATTTACTTAATGGGGTTGTCCAGTTGTAAACTATAGATGGCCTATCCTCAGGATAGGCAATTAATATTAGATCAGTAGGAGTCTGCCACCCCACTGTTGAACAGCTGTTGGGTGTACTCTTACACCAAGCTGATTTTGGCAAGAAGCAGACAGCTCTGTTCTTATTGCAGTGGCCAGGCTTGGTATTGCAGGCCAAGTTCCCAATGAAATGAATGAGAACTTGGCTTGCAATACCAAGTCTGGCCACTGCAGAAAGTTGTTTGCTTCCTGCAGAAATCAGCTTAGTGCACATGTGTGCTGGCCTCAGCACACAGCTGTTCGGCGAGGGTCTTGGGTGACTGACCCCTGCCGATCTACTATTGATGACGTGCTCTAATGATAATGCCCATTTACCTGCAAAGATAATCTTTGAAAGAATGAAAGATTTTGTGATCTATCTGTATCGTGTTAAGGGCCATTTATGGCTATTAACACTTTATTATCTTCATTTGTATGAAAAAGGGCCTCCAGGAGCTGTTTGCAGAGCCCAGCATGGCAAATAAATTACATGCCCAGCTGTGCAAACAGCTGCATTATTCTGCTTGCGGCTGACAGCAGATTACAATGTTATCTGCTGAATGCCGTAAAGATAACAGCGTGTGGTCTACTGAGAGATAAATGTGTTTGCTTTACCTCTCAGTAGATGAACGATGGATTAAGTTCACCTTAAAATCATCATTCAAACAAAAAGGGCACAATGCCTGCATTTACATGTAACGATTATCGCTCATTTTCAGTAATTTGAACAAATTTTGAGCGATATTCGTTACATGTAAATGGGCCTACAGTTTACAATCAGACAATCCCTTTAAAACACAGGATTACATATATCGTCCTTAGGACCACGAGAATGACTGCTTTCTTATTCTGCTTCATTGTGGCTACGTATTTAAAACACTGAATAGCCACTTTATTATGGCCCCCAACTCTCTCATGATTGGAGCTTCCCTGTATGGAAATTAGACCCATGAGTACAACATGACATCAAGTCAGAAAGTTTTCTGTGGATCACTTTTAGTGTGAATCCACATTAGAATGGGAAAATCAAGCAATCCGAGCTGATTATCAGTGCTAGACTAGCCAGGACTTCATACAGTTCAAACATTGCTGGGTTTTCTCATGTTACGGTACGGAGATATTACTGAGAATGGTGTGATCAAGGAAAACATCCCACAAAAGGTGATCCTGTGGATATAAACAAATCAGAGAAGAATGTGAAGAATTGCTCTGACAAACAAGTGATGGACAAGACACAGGTGGGCTATAGCAGCAGATGACCAGTTCCAACCTCACTCCACCATAATCATTACCTGTAAAGCTGTCCATATACCTTATATAATTTTCAGGTAAACATTTGTTTGTTCAACTACTGTTTCTCTCAAACCCCATACACATGCACTAGCAGAAGAGGAAACCACTGGCAGACACCTTTGGTGGCAGCTTATCTCTCTTGAGAATATAGGATGTTCCGTGTTCAAATTCATCTGCTGTGTGGGAGAGTCAGTAACAGTAACGCATGTTTAGGCACACATACATACATATTGTCTGAATAAAATTGCACAACTGTTCATAGTAACCACATAAAAATACATATTTTGATCAAAAGAGGTGGGCCCATCTGCCACTTGTGTATGACTGCTGAAGCATGTGTTAGTTTTACCGTATCTGTTGCAGCCATGGCTTATGTGTACCATCACATTTAATTTATTTCTTGGAAGTGCTAAAATAGTTTTTTACAGCATTTGTATTTGTTAAGGAGTGGCTGCCTTCACTTTTGTTGTGCGATCTACTCACCCATCTGTCCCAGGTGTTTCAACTAGAGTATGTAGCCAGGTATCCTACTTTCCCTTAATCAATTTGAAAGTTTTGGCCCAAAAAGTGGTGTTTTTTAGATTTTGGAACTTATCTAATAAGGTTCACTGGGACATGGCACACGGGCCCACATGTTTTAGTCAAAATGTGCACTAAGAATAGAGATGAGCGAACGTACTCGTCCGAGCTTGATACTCGTTCGAGTATTAGCGTGTTCGAGATGCTCGTTACTCGTAACGAGTACCACGCGATGTTCAAGTTACTTTCACTTTCATCTCTGAGACGTTAGCGTGCTTTTCTGGCCAATAGAAAGACAGGGAAGGCATTACAACTTCCCCCTGTGACGTTCAAGCCCTATACCACCCCCCTGCAGTGAGTGGCTGGCGGGATCAGGTGTCACCCGAGTATATAAATCGGCCCCTCCCGCGGCTCGCCACAGATGCATTCTGACATAGCTCAGGGAAAGTGCTGCTGATGGTGGAGCTGCTATAGGGAGAGTGTTAGGAGTGATTTTAGGCTTCAAGAACCCCAACGGTCCTTCTTAGGGCCACATCTGACTGTGTGCAGTACTGTTGAAGCTGCTTTTTGCAGTGTTGCACTTTTTTTTTTTTGTATATCGTCCGTGCAGAGCATTGCGTCCTCAGTCTGCAGTAATTTTACATAGTCCAGGGCCAGTAGTGGTGAGGCAGGGACAGTGAAAGAGATATACTGTCTGTATAGGCAGTGGGCTTTTCCAAAACAATTTGGGGGAAAAAAAATCTATTTGGGCTGCCTGTGACCGTCCTCAGTGTACTGTGTCTCTGCTGGGGGTAGTTGTCCTAATTAATACGCAGCCAGCTAAGTGTTACAGCAGGCTTGCGCAAAATTATTTCCTGGCTCTGCGTTGGCCGTTACATCACCGCTGTCATCCTGTCCAGAGGGAAACAGTCTGCAGTAATTTTACATAGTCCAGGGCCAGTAGTGGTGAGGCACGGACAGTGAAAGAGATAAACTGTCTATATAGGCAGTGGGCTTTTCCAAAACAATTTGGGGAAAAAAAATCTATTTGGGCTGCCTGTGACCGTCCTCAGTGTACTGCGTCTCTGCTGGGGGTAGTTGTCCTAATTAATACGCAGCAAGCTAAGTGTTACAGCAGGCTTGCGCAAAATTCTTTCCTGGCTCTGCTGTGCGTTCCGTAAGCAAAGTCAGCCTCCATCACAGGCCAATAGGCGGCATATTTAATTACACCGTTCTGTTTCTGCTCTACTCATAATACCACCAGCATGCGCAGGCATATGATGGCCAAGCACCCCACAAGGTGGGACGAAGGCCGTTCACCGCCTCCGGTTTGCATCGCTGCCTCTCCCTCTGTGCCCCAACCTGCCACTGAGATCCAACCCCCCTCTCAGGACACAGGCACTTCCGTCTCCTGGCCTGCACCCACACCCTCACCTCTGCTGTCCTCGGCCCCATCCACCAATGTCTCTCAGCGCACCGTCCAGCCGTCGCTAGCACAAGTGTTTGAGCGCAAGCGCAAGTACGCCGCCATGCATCCGCACGCTCAAGCGTTAAACGTGCACATAGCCAATATGATCAGCCTGGAGATGCTGCCGTATAGGCTTGTGGAAACGGAGGCTTTCAAAAGCATGATGGCGGCGGCCCCGCGCTACTCGGTTCCCAGTCGCCACTACTTTTCCCGATGTGCCGTCCCAGCCCTGCATGACCACGTCTCCCGCAACATTGTACGCGCCCTCACCAACGCGGTTACTGCCAAGGTCCACTTAACAACGGACACGTGGACAAGCACAGGCAGGCAGGCAGGGCCACTATATCTCCCTGACGGCACATTGGGTGAATTTAGTGAAGGCTGGGACCGAGTCAGAGCCTGGGACCGCTCACGTCCTACCCACCCCCAGAATTGCGGGCCCCAGCTCGGTGCTGGTATCTGCGGCGGTGTATGCTTCCTCCACTAAACCACCCTCCTCCTCCTCCTCCTACGCAACCTCTGAGGCGGCTCTGCAGCTCGGCAGCCTCACGCACGTGCCATGCCTGGCCCATGTCCTTAATTTGGTGGTTCAGCGCTTTCTGAAAAGCTACCCACACTTGTCAGACCTGCTCGGAAAGGTGCGCCGGCTCAGCGCACATTTCTGCAAGTCCAACACGGACACTGCCACCCTGCGCACCCTGCAACATCGGTTTAATCTGCCAGTGCACCGACTGCTGTGCGACGTGCCCACACGGTGGAACTCTACGCTCCACATGTTGGCCAGACTCTATGAGCAGCGTAGAGCTATAGTGGAATACCAACTCCAACATGGGCGGCGTAGTGGGAGTCAGCCTCCTCAATTCTTTACAGAAGAGTGGGCCTGGTTGGCAGACATCTGCCAGGTCCTTGGAAACTTTGAGGAGTCTACCCAGATGGTGAGCGGCAATGCTGCAATCATTAGCGTCACCATTCCTCTGCTATGCCTCTTAAGAAGTTCCCTGCAAAGCATAAAGGCAGACGCTTTGT
Organism: Eleutherodactylus coqui; assembly: GCA_035609135.1. Classification (NCBI taxonomy): domain Eukaryota; kingdom Metazoa; phylum Chordata; class Amphibia; order Anura; family Eleutherodactylidae; genus Eleutherodactylus; species Eleutherodactylus coqui. The sequence goes on from CM069407.1 coordinate 34,898,528, forward strand.
GTTTGGAAACGGAGGCGGGTGAAGACAGTATGTCGCTGGATAGTCAGAGCACCCTCATGTCTATATCTCAGCGCGTTGAGGAGGAGGAGGAGGGGGAAGAGACAGCTTGGCCCACTGCTGAGGTTACCCATGCTGCTTGCCTGTCATCCTTTCAGTGTGTATGGCCTGAGGAGGCGGAGGAGGAGGAGGAGGATCCTGAAAGTGATCTTCCTAGTGAAGACAGCCATGTGTTGCGTACAGGTACCCTGGCACACATGGCTGACTTCATGTTAGGATGCCTTTCTCGTGACCCTCGCGTTACACGCATTCTGGCCACTACGGAATACTGGGTGTACACACTGCTCGACCCACGGTATAAGGAGAACCTTTCCACTCTCATTCCCGAAGAGGAAAGGGGTTCGAGAGTGATGCTATACCACAGGACCCTGGCGGACAAACTGATGGTAACATTCCCATCCGACAGCGCTAGTGGCAGTTCCGAGGGCCAGGTAGCAGGGGAGGCGCGGAGATCAGGCAGCATGTACAGCGCAGACAGGGGAACACTCTCCAAGGCCTTTGCCAGCTTTATGGCTCCCCAGCAAGACTGTGTCACCGCTCACCAGTCAAGGCTGAGTCGGCGGGAGCACTGTAAAAGGATGGTGAGGGAGTACGTAGCCGATCGCACGACCGTCCTCGGTGACGCCTCTGCCCCCTACAACTACTGGGTGTCGAAGCTGGACACGTGGCCTGAACTCGCGCTGTATGCCCTGGAGGTGCTTGCTTGTCCTGCGGCTAGCGTCTTGTCAGAGAGGGTGTTTAGTGCGGCTGGGGGAATCATCACGGATAAGCGTACCCGCCTGTCAACCGACAGTGCCGACAGGCTAACACTCATAAAGATGAACAAAGCCTGGATTTCCCCAGACTTCTCTTCTCCACCAGCGGACAGCAGCGGTACATAAACAATACGTAGGCTGCACCCGCGGATGGAAGCATCGTTCTCTATCACCATCAAAAACGTGGACCTTTTAGCTTCATCAATCTGTGTATAATATTCCTCCTCCTCCTCCTGCTCCTCCTCCTGAAACCTGACGTAATCACGCCGAACGGGCAATTTTTCTTAGGCCCACAAGGCTCAGTCATATAACTCTTGTAAACAATGTTTATATGTTTCAATGCTCATTAAAGTGTTGAAACTTTCACCTGAACCAATTTTTATTTTAACTGGGCTGCCTACAGGCCTAGTTACAAATTAAGCCACATTAACCAAAGCGATTAATGGGTTTTACGTGCCCTCTTGGTTGGGCATGGGCAATTTTTCTGAGGTACATTAGTACTGTTGGTACACCAGTTTTTTTGGGCCCTCACCTACAGTGTAATCCTAGTAATTTTTAGCCCACCTGCATTAAACATCACATTACCTCAGCCGTGCTGGGCACTGCAATGGGATATATTTATGTACCGCCGGTGGCTTCCTGGGACCCACCCATGCTGTCAGTCCACACGGAGTTGTAACTGCATGTGTCCACTTCTAAAGAACCCCAGTCTGACTGGGGCATGCAGTGTGGGCCCAAGCCCACCTGCATTAAACATCACATTACCTCAGCTGTGCTGGGCACTGCAATGGGATATATTTATGTACCGCCGGTGGCTTCCTGGGACCCACCCATGCTGTCGGTCCACACGTAGTTGTAACTGCATGTGTCCACTTCTAAAGAACCCCAGTCTGACTGGGGCATGCAGTGTGGGCCCAAGCCCACCTGCATTTAATCTGACGTTAGCTCTGCTGTCCAGGGCACTGCAATGGGATACATTTATGTACAGCCGGTGGGTTCCAGGGAGCCACCCATGCTGTGGATGCACACGGAATTCCCATTGCAGAGTTGTACCTGCCTGTGACTATTTATAAAAAACCGCGGTCTGACTGGGGCATGCAGACACCTTAACAGAATGAATAGTGTGTAGCACATAGGTTCCCCATTGCTATGTACACGTGTGCAGCTCCTGATGGAGGTGGCACAGGATTGGATTTCTCATTGCTTCTGTACAGCATTGTGGGCTATCGTCCTGCCCCTTTTAAAGAGGGTCGCTGCCTAGCCGTGCCAACCCTCTGCAGTGTGTGCCTGCGGTTCCTCCTCATGGCAGACGCACTTATAAATAGACATGAGGGTGGTGTGGCATGAGGGCAGCTGAAGGCTGTGCAGGGACACTTTGGTGTGCACTGTGGACACTGGGTCGTGCATGGGGGGGGGGCAGCATGCAACCCAGGAGAAGTGGCAGCGGAGTGTCATGCGGGCAGTGATTATGCTTTGTTGGAGGTAGTGTGGTGCTTAGCTAAGGTATGCATTGCTAATGAGGGCTTTTCAGAAGTAAAAATTGTTGGGAGGGGGGGGGGGGGGCACTCTTGCCGCTATTGTGGCTTAATAGTGGGACCTGTGAACTTGAGATGCAGCCCAACATGTAGCCCCTCGCCTGCCCTATCCATTGCTGTGTCTTTCCCATCACTTTCTTGAATTGCCCAGATTTTCACAAATGGAAACCTTAGCGAGCATCGGCGATATACAAAAATGCTCGGGTCGCCCATTGACTTCAATGGGGTACGTTATTCGAAACGAACCCTTGAGCATCGCGAAATTTTCGTCCCAAGTAACGAGCACCCGAGCATTTTGGTGGTCGCTCATCTCTAACTAAGAACCTTGCATTTTTATGTGGTTACTATAAACAACAGTTGTGCAATTTTATTCACATGTTAAGTTTGTATGTGTGCTGAAAACAAAGATCTGGTACCGTGGTAGCCAGTAGAGCAAAATGTGATTGTTCTCAGCAAGAGAAACGACGTAATCTTGTAGATATGATACCTTTTAATGGCTAACAAAAATACATGATGTAATAATAGCGAGCTTTCGTACCAACGCAGGGTACTTCTTCCGGCTTAAATGGATTGGATCTGAAGAGGCATGCATAAGTATGTATGTTATAAGTGTGTATAAATATGCATGCCTCTTCAGATCCAATCCATTTAAGCCGGAAGAAGTACCCTGCGTTGGTACGAAAGCTCGCTATTATTACATCATGTATTTTTGTTAGCCATTAAAAGGTATCATATCTACAAGATTACGTCGTTTCTCTTGCTGAGAACAATCACATTATGTGTGCTGAGGCATGTGTTTCTGTTGCTGTATTTGTTGCAGCCATTGCTTATGTATACCTTTATATTTAATTATACAAATCAGATGGTTGACTGGTCCCACCAAAAAATGACAAGTTTGGTCAACATTTTAGGCCTTCATACACATTAGAGTTTAGTCATCTGAACCCATTGATAATAGCAGGGTCATATGACCCTCCAATGAGAATGGAGTGCCATTGTTCAGACAGATGATGGCAGAAGGATCTTCCGACAGAAGGATCGAGAATGTTGAATTTCAATACCCAATCCTTATGTTCCCTGAGAGATAAGCTGCTGTTTGGCTGAGGCAAACATTCATGTATATAGGGGAGCCAATCGAAACAGTTGTTGGAAAAACAATTGTTCTTTTGACGGTTGTTGAAAGTGTATGGGGAGCTTTAGTAAGTATATTTAAATGTTATGATTCTTATAGTTCTCCTCTCTTTACCTGTCGTCTTTCAGCTTTGCAGTCTTTTAGTCATGGCCTTTCCAATTCTTCCTCTTTTCCCACAGAATGTACCAATTACATCTGAGGCTCTTTTACCTTATAGGTGTGTGTGTCCCGCCCCCGGGTAACCTCTATGATACTGAATAATCATGGAGAACAGTCTTTTAACTCCATTAGCAAATTTCTGGCCACTAAAGCCTGTATAGAATTCAACGGAGAGGTGACTTTTATTTCTTTGGTCATTTCTATATCTTTCTTTGACTTAAATAAAGGGGACAGCATGCAATTAGAACCTTCTTTCCATGGTATTCTATGGAGACTGTGGATGTGTGAATGTTGATCAGGCATTTACGTCAACTCCTCTGGCTATATAAGAATGTTAAAGATGGGAATAGCCCTGGAAGCCTCTACTGAGCAAAAAAGTACAAATAAAAACTAAGCCATTAGTCTGAAGTTGTAACTAGTGAATAATTGCAATGCGAAAATTATGTAATCACTTCAATCACTTTCCGACCTTGGCATTTTCACTATGAGGGCTCAGTCAGATGAACACTGTTTTTGTGTGCGCAAAAAGAGCGCTTCTAAAAGAACCAATGGGTTCCTATGGAAGCGCTCGCGTGAGAGAATATAGTAGTGCAAAACGGCGCACATTTAAAAAAAAATGTGGAGGTATTATTCCATCTCCCGTATTTGCATATTAGCCAGAGGAGCATGAATGGCCTTTTGAGTCTCCTCACTCACTGTCTAGGTGCTCTCTCTAAGGCCTCGGTCAGACGGGCGTTTTTTCGCGCGATTTGCCCATGCGCATGCGTCTGGCGATTTTATAAAACCATTGCTTTGCAATGGTATCGGACCCATGAGCGCTTTTTATGCGCTCGGCCGATAAATTATAGAACAGAAATCGCAGATCGCACCTATCTGCGATCTGCGATTCCTGTTCTCTTCTCTATATGTGCTCAATGGGGCCGGCGGCAGCAGCGCCGACCCCATTAAGAACATATAGTAGATAAATCATTCTCCTCTGCCACAGCTGTAACAGCTGTGGCAGAGAAAAATGATGTTTTCCCATTGAATTCAATGGAGCCGGCAATACAGCCGGCTCCATTGAAAGCAATGGGCCGCCGGCGATCGCAGGATGAATTTTGGGGAAAGGCTTAAAAATATAAGCCCTTCCCTGAAATTCATCCAGAAATGTGTAAAAACAAAAAAATATATATACTCACCTGGTCCCGGCAGACGGAGTTCAGCCGCGGCCGCCGGCAGTTCTCCTGAACTGCTCTGAGTAGTATTCAGCAGCCGGGGATTTAAAATACCCGCCTGCTGAATGAGCTGCCTCTGATTGGTCACAGCCTGACCAATCAGAGGCAGCTCTCACTCACACCCATTCATGAATTCATGAATGGGTGAGTGAGTGCTGCCTCTGATTGGCTCAGCGCAGGGACCAATTAGAGGAAGCTCTCAGCTGAATGACAGCAATGGTTTCTTATGACCTGGAATTCAGGGGAAAATGGTGGAATTATATAAAGGTGACCCATGTTATATTTTTTCTTTGTCTTATATTTATTGCTGTTGGTTATGTTTCAAGCCTACACATACCTTTTACATTTCAGCCATCTTGGTTATGGTGGTGATGGGATGTGACGCAATGTGGAACCGTAAGGGCGAGCACCCACTGGCGTTTTTTTACCTGCGTTTTGCGTTTTGCGTTTTGCGTTTTTCCTGCACAGGCATAGAGATAACATGTGTTCCTGTCCACTGGCGTTTTTTTTGCGTTGCGTTTGCGTTTTTAACATAGGAACTGTCAGTTGCATATGTGTCCCTATTTTTCTCCTAATGCACCCATGAATGTCAATGGAAATTAACGGAAAACGCCGCGAAAACGCCGCGAAAAACGCGCAGAAAAAACGCGGTTAACGCAGCGAAAACGCTGCGTTTTTTTCCCGCGGAGAACGCAAACGCCAGTGGGTGCTCGCCCTAAGAGAGAATGACCATTTATATGCAATGACAACATGGTGATGCAGTAGAAAGTGAGAAAGCTAAAATAGCCAATGTTGGTCAGCAGAGCAGATATTTCAGGCTGGTGATGAGCCCTGAGTTAATTCTGTGCAATACCTAGCAATCATTAAAATTTAGTATGCACCTGTAAGTGGATTGCAAACAGCAGGGCAATAGAAAAAAATAAAAAAAATCTTCATGGACTGCTGAATTAATAGCGCTCAAACTTAGTGCAAATGGCAGTAAAGCAAAGGCCAATAAAACATTTTGGAAAACCCATGTACACTTTAAAGTGAACCTGTCACCAGGTTCACATTCCCTGAACCATGGGCAGCATGAACCCTTTGACAGTTATGCCTATTGCGCCTGTTTACTTTTTGAGGGACAAACGCCCCAAAACAGCTGTCTGTGTATGGATTCTGGCTTGACTTTCAATTCCCAGTCATTGTTACAAGGCTTGTATAAAGAGTCTAACATTGACTTGCAGGAAAGCTGCCTTTTAATAGGTGGTATTGTTCCATCTCTCTTTTTGCATATTATCCAGAGGAGCATGAATGACCTTATAAGTCTCCTCACTCACCTTCACCCAAGGAGAAAAGATGGCGTTCCTGACCTACATTTTATTTTGAAACGCTGCAGCATTTTAGAATAAACAGACTTTGAAGTTTGACTCCCACCTGCATCATGTAGACTGACAGATCTCTCCTCTTCTGTGTATAGGGAGAGAGCTGTCAGTCTACATGGTGCAGGTGGGGAAAAGCCAGCATGGCCTGTCTTTGCTACTCAGAGCTCCGTTCCAAGTCAGACTTCAAAGTATGTTTATATTGAAATGCTACAACGTTTCAGAGTAAAGCATACATGGGGCACTGTGCATACTTGCCCCTGATTCATGCTGCTCGCGGTTCAGTCAGCATGAATCTCATGTAGGTTCCCTTTAAATATTTACTTACAAAATGTATCTTTTATGCCCTTCAGAACACAGATGACACAAACATTGCCCGCCCACTCATTGTAATAAAAGTCAATATAAGTAAGGAGTCTCCATAGCCGGAGAATGATGTAAGAGAAGCTTCATATATCTGTAGGCCCCAGACTCTCTTCTCTTCTTTTCAGTTCTCTTCTTATCTTCTTCTGTAATATGTCTCTGTATCTCAATACGTAATCGGCCTTGTATCTGTAAATCCTTCTATTATAGGTCATTGTTTTACTTTGTCAGGTTGATCAGACTAATCATCCTCTTTGATGCTTTCTATACATCCACCATGTAATCCTACATTTTCATCTTAGAAATCTGATTTGGATTTCCTTTGTGCCTACTTGTAACCGCTTTAAAGTCTCACCAATGACATCATCCCAGGTGTTTTAACTAAAAACAATGGGAAGCCATAAAACTATTATGACTAAGCTGTTTCAGGCAAATCTAAAAGATAATTACATTGGATTCAGATTTTGCAAGTCTAGTATTAGGCCGACAAAAAAAGAACTTTTTGAATAAAAGTTTCCAATGATAAAAAAAAAAACATGTAAATAAGTAAAAATTTGTGACAAGTTTTAGATTTTTTTCTGTTCTGTAATTCATAGTTATCGAGACTTTATATTCTGTATTTCGCTTTGAACTTTTTTTCGCAGGAGTCATGGTAGATTGGGATAAAATTGTTGTCACTTAACGGGGTATTCCCAAATTTGACTTTTATTTCATATGATAGGTGATAAAAGACTGATTGATGTGGATCTCACCACTGAGACCCTCACCGATCCTGATAACAGGGGCTGTGTCTCTCTCTCCTCTTCACTGTGGGCTCATTACAACCCTGGAGATTGAATTGAGCGGTGGCATTTATGGTGCTCCTCCATTCAATTCAATGGAGCTGATGGAAATAGTGGACGGAGTACACGTGCTTGGCTATCTCCAGCACTCTCATTAATGATAAATGGAGCAGCACCATCCATGTTTGACTGCAGCTCCATTCAATCTCCTTCTCACTGCAAAGGGGCACAGTGAACCTTCAGTAAGAAGGAAAGGGGAACTCAGGACCCCTGTTTTTAAAATCATGGAGGTCTAAATGATAAAAACCCTACAGAATATGCCATTTATGACCTATCCTATGTGATTTGTAAAACTCCATGCAGATGTTGTTCTAGGTCATATTTAAACCTAGGTTCCAGTACTGCAAGGCAGCAGTGCTAATCTTCAGGTTCGGCCGTCTTCTAACTGACAGTCACACGGGCGCATCGGCGCCGGTGTACGGGTGCCGATGCGCCCGTGTGACTGAGGCCTTAGACAGCATTCCCTACTAGTTTTTATGAACTTTTGGTTGGACCAAAAAGACCACCTGAAGTTAGGGTTCTTGCTGAACTGACCTTTAAGGAAAGTTCAACCCAAAACAGGGTTCTACTGGTTTGCTTCGCTCAACACTAATCAAGATGATAATGGATCACCTTTAACCTAACAATTAAAAAATATCGAACTATAAATATGTGCAGAGCTACATTTCTCATTTGCAACAACCTGCTCTGATATCACAGTATATTACATAGGTTTTACATAGAACTGCATGTAAAACTGTTGGCATAATGGAAACATAGTGCAGCCCACGCTATCTATCTATCTATCTATCTATCTATCTATCTATCTATCTATCTATCTATCTATCTATCTCATATCTATCTATCTATCTATCTATCTCATATCTATCTATCTATCTCATATCTATCTATCTATCTATCTACCTATCTATCTCATATCTATCTATCTCATATCTATCTATCTCATATCTATCTATCTCATATCTATCTATCAATCTATGTATCTCATATCTATTTATCTATCTCACATCTATCTATCTATCTCATATCTATCTATCAATCTCATATCTATCTATCTCATATCTATCTATCTATCTCATATCTATCTATCTATCTCATATCTATCTATCTCATATCTATCTATCTCATATCTATCTATCTATTAATCTATCTATCTCATATCTATCTATCTCATATCTATCTATCAATCTATGTATCTCATATCTATTTATCTATCTATCTCATATCTATCTATCTATCTATCTATCTATCTCATATCTATCAATCTCATATCTATCTATCTCATATCTATCTATCTATCTATCTATCTCATATCTATCTATCTCATATCTATCTATCTATCTATCTATCTATCTCATATCTATCTCTCTATCTCTCTATCTATCTATCTATCTATCTCATATCTATCTTTCTCCTATCTATCTATCTATCTATCTATCTATCTATCTATCTCATATCTATCTATCTCCTATCTATCTATTCCATATCTATCTATCTATCTATCTATCTATCTCATATCTATCTATCTCATATCTATCTATCTATCTATCTCCTATCTATCTATTCCATATCTATCTATCTATCTCATATCTATCTATCTATCTATCTCATATCTATCTATCTCATATCTATCCCATATCTATCTATCTATCTATCTATCTATCTATCTCATATCTATCAATCTCATATCTATCTATCTCATATCTATCTATCTATCTATCTATCTCATATCTATCTATCTATCTATCTCATATCTATCTATCTATCTATCTATCTATCTATCTATCTATCTATCTCATATCTATCTCTCTATCTATCTATCTATCTCATATCTATCTTTCTCCTATCTATCTATCTATCTATCTATCTATCTATCTATCTATCTATCTATCTATCTATCTATCTGTCTATCTATCTATCTCATATCTATCTATCTCCTATCTATCTATTCCATATCTATCTATCTATCTATCTATCTATCTATCTATCTATCTATCTATCTCATATCTATCTATCTATCTATCTATCTATCTATCTATCTCCTATCTATCTATTCCATATCTATCTATCTCATATCTATCTATCTATCTATCTCATATCTATCTATCTCATATCTATCCCATATCTATCTATCTATCTATCTATTTATCTATCTATCTATCTATCTATCTATCTATCTATCTATCTATCTCATATCTATCTCATATCTATCTATCTATCTATCTATCTATCTATCTATCTATCTATCTATCTATCTATCTATCTATCTATCTATCTCATATCTATCTATCCTATATCTATCCTATATCTATCTATCCACTTATCTTTCAATACGTCTATCATTTGATATCCTTGGTAACTTTGATAATTAACATTGATTATTGTAGTGTTGAAACTTGTAAGCAGTTTAATGAATATTCTGATGACCACCCCATGACCTTCAGGTCAGATTAAGCTGTTAGTGCATGACCTACTAAATAGGATAAGATTCCCTTTAGGCTGTAAAACCCGAGTCAGTCCTTCAGAAAAATAATTATCCAAATGGCGGTTATAAATGACTCTCAAAGACATTTAACAAACTTGAGCACAATCTGAAATAGTGGCTTAGAAAATAGCAATATGTTTATACAGATTTGCAGCGGCAGATGTCCTCCATCTTCTGCACTGATATCTAAATAATTAAAGAAAAACTATGTCACTGACACGCATGTTATGCAAATGTATATGGCAGAAATGCATATATTAGAGTGTAATGCCTTTTATTTCCAATGAAAAGCTGCAAATGTTCAGCGCATTAACAAACAGAACTTTCAGGCACCCTTCTGTGGTTTTTCTTCTTCTCTGTTTTGCTGCGAACGCAGCAGATCTGCTTACCCTCTGGTGATTTAACACAGCAGTGGTGACATCTAGTGGATGACTGAACTGTATATACCCAGTAACTAACTCTATACATGGAACGCTCTTATAGAGTTCTTACAGACAGATACTTTGTATCGAAATGAAAAACACATTTATAAAATATTTAGCTTGTACAATTTAAATATGCAAATTTGTAATTGCAAATATCTTAAATCGAGCGTAATTGCTTATTTTAATTAAGGTGACCTTAGTCTTTGCAAGACTATTAGAGAAATCATGTTAATGGTTAATTTGCAGTAGTGTAGCAAAAACAGTTTAGCATGAGGCGGTAACAAAGATAGGGGACCATGAGATGACTGAAGATCAGTGCTGACCCGAGATAAGATGGCACCCTCTGAGGAATGTTTCTGGCACCTTTCCCTATGAGATATCTTGGTATTTGTATAGCGCCAACTTATTCCACAATTATTACTTATTACCCCCCCACAAAGCTGGGTTCTCATTTTACCGACCTCAGAAGGATGGAAGGCTGAGTTAACCTTGAGACGCCTACCTGAACCATGTGGGAATCAAACTTTCAACCTTCAGGTTTTAGGCAAGAGCTTGCACTCTGTGCCACATGAGGCTCATATATAGTTATATATAATCGATAGGCAGTCTGTATGTAAATACAGCACTGAAATCAAACACAGTATATACATACAGCACGGACCAACCTCTGTACATGGATAGCACCAGAACCAACCTCATAATATAAATACAGCACCGGAACCAAACACAGTACATAAATACAGTACAAACAAGCCTCAATACATAGATACATCATCAAAGACTAGTTCATAACATAAATACGGTCACAGAACTAAGCTCATAATATAAATACAACACCAGAGCCAAGCTCATAATATAAATACAGCACCGGAACCAAACACAGTACATAAATACAGTACAAACAAACGTCAATACATAGATACATCATCAAAGACTAGTTCATAACATAAATACGGTCACAGAACTAAACTCATAATATGAATACAACACCAGAGCCAACCTCATAATATAAATATAGCACCAGAACCAAACACAGTACATAAATACAGTACAAACATACCTCAGTACATAGATACATCATCAAAGACTAGTTCATAACATAAATACGGTCACAGAACTAAACTCATAATATAAATACAACACCAGAGCCAAGCTCATAATATAAATACAACACCAGAACCCATCTCATAATATAAATACAACACCAGAGCCAAGCTCATAATATTAATACAGCACCTGAACCAAACAGTGCATAGATACAGTGCAAACATACCTCAATACATAGATACATCATCAGAATCTAGTTCATAATATAGATATGGCCACAGAACTAAGCTCATAACATAAATACAGCACCAGAACCCATCTTATAATATAAATACAACACCAGAGTCAAGCTCATAAATACAGCACTGGAATCAAACACAGTACATAAATACATTACACACATACCTCAATACATAGATACATCATCAGAATCTAGTTCATAATATAGATATGGCCACAGAACTAAGCTCATAACATAAATAAAGCACCAGAACCAAGCTCAGAATATAAATACAGTACAAGAATCAAACATTAGGCAGCATAGTGACTCAGTGCTTGGCAACCTTGCCCTGTAGGGTTATAGTCCTAGTTTCAAATGTATGGAGTTTGTATGCTCTCCCTGTGTTTGTTTGTGTTTCCAACCATACTGTGCTAATATACTGTACAGTTAGATCATTCGAGACAGGGAAATTAGATTGATGTGAATGTACTGATGTGAATTCATCTTTGCAATGCACTGTGGAATATGTGGGTGCTACAGGGTTTAAACAGCAGGATTTAGTTCCATAGCATTTTGGTCTTGAAGGACCAGATACTTTTTAGTGATTTTTTTGCATGTGGTGGTTTTATGGCCCTATTTTCTTCTTGTGCTGCCAAAATTAGTTTTGCTGCAGTTTTTTTTGTGACAAGTAGGACTGTTTTTAATACCTTCTTTTCTCTTTTATTGGAGGTGATATGTACAAAAAGCAATATATATATATATATATATATATATATATATATATATATATATATATATATATATATATATATATATATTGCTTTTTGTACATAATATTTCTTTATTTATTTTGTACAAAATATTTCTTTATTTTAGCACAAATATACTAATTTTAAATATAACGTATGGAAATGGTTCCCCATTTTGTTTCATGCGTTTTGATGTATAACTTGTAGTGTCTCGGATTACAGGATGGCTATTGCAATGGTTTAATTTGACATGGGGGAAGGGTTGTTCTCGCTTTTTTTGAAATATATTTCTATTTTATTTTTTAAAATAATTTTTTACTTATTTTTGTAACCGACCAGATTGCAGGAGCAGGAGTGTGAAACCTGCACCATATATTAATGATAGCGTTGCATTCAAGCCCAGGGCCAAGCACTATATATGTATGGTACTCGGTCTTTATCAGGTTGAGGCTGGATTCCGACGAACGTATATCGGCTGGGTTTTCTCACCCAGCCGATATACGTCATCTCTCTCTGCAGGTGGGAGCCTAGAAGAGCCAGGAGCAGTGCTCTGAGCTCCCGCCCCCTCTCTGTCTCCTCTCCGCCCCTCTGCACTATTTGCAATGGGGAGAAGCGGGGCAGGGGTCCCGCCCTCCTTTCATTGCAAATAGTGCAGAGGGGCGGAGAGAGGGTGGAGAGGAGGCAGAGAGGGGGCGGGACCTCAGCTCCTGTTCCTGACTCTTCCATCCCCCCCCCCCCCCCCGCAGATGAGGACACCGTATATCGGCTCGGCGTGAAAACCGAGCCGATATACATGCATCTGAATCCACCCTGAAAATGTATCTTTATTATATCTCTCTAGTACCGTATTTTAATCAATGTTGTATATTTGTTACATTTCTTATGATTACTTATAGCTCTAGAGGGCTCCATATGACAGTTCACAGATTAGAAAAACTATAATTTGAAGTAATTAAAAAATATCTATATTTTAAACATATATAGGTGGATAGTTTGCAAATCACCCATTAAACCATTTATTTTCTGCTTCTTAAGGCATCCATACATCTTCAATGCTCATTCAGTCTACAGCTATTTTTCCCAGTTATCCCATAAACATGAATGTTCGGATCGGCTGAGTATTCATGTGTTTTCAGTAGGTGAAGTGGATAAAGCTGCAGCCAAATAGTCCTAATGCAGCTTATCTCCCGGGGAGCAAAAGAGATCAGGTCTTGAAATTCAGCATGCTTGATCCTTCTTTACCTGACATCATGTGTCTGGGAAATGGGGAGGCCCGCATACACATGTGATGGTCATCAGGTCTTTATACAGCCAACTAACTGCAAAACTATTCAAGATCATTTGTTTTTCCCACTGATTCATCTGAGAAGTTTAAAAACAACAAGAAATTCAAAGACAAATAACCTTGGTTAATTAATAAAAATGAAGCTTTAATTTTCTAGCTGAAAGACCATTCGTCTAGTGAACAACTACCTAAAAGGGCAACCCTGATCCCGAACCTCAACCTAGAAGCCCTTGCCCTGGACAATAAGAAGAGAGGAGAGGAAAGGCACACAGTTACTGATACAGTACATATGTTACGTGTCCCCTTAAATACTGGAATTTTCAAGACACAAGCTGCCCATTGATTGGCTGATCGACTAGGCAGCTGGGGGGTGACTCAGCAATTTTTACATTGAGTGGAGAGCTAACCAGCTAGCCAGTGCCTTGTGTGGTGCAGAGTGTTAAGGCAGCAGAAATGTAGTACTAAGCTCTTGCTCATGACCTGAAGGTTGCAAGTTCAATCCCTGCATGGTAGTTAACTCATCTTTCCAAGATCAGTAAAATGAGTAGCCAGCTTGGTGGGGGGTAATAAATAAGTTACCTAAAAGTGATGCAGAATAAGTTGGCAATCTACAAATAACAAGATTTATTTTTTTAATGTTCACGTTTTGGTGGTGTGTAATCGGGAGCCCTGCCACCCAGGCTCATCACCAGTGAAAATTGATTGTTTTGACCACATCAGTCTACAGCCTTCCCAAAGGTACTGTGTTAATACTTTGATCAGGGGACAGTGACTGCATATTTTACTTAGCAGATTTAGTCATTAGTTTAACCGAAAGTCTAAATTACTTCAGAAAAAACTCCTAATTTCAAACAGTATCAGTGAAGCTACTTACCCCAGCCAGGGTAAACCATTCATTGGCTACGGTAATTTCATATTGCATGCACAATACTAGCAACTCCTTATTCATAGGTACAAACCGGGTTATAGAGTTAATCGAACATCAGTAAACCGTTGTATGTTATTGCCATATTCTTTTTTATCATGCATTCAGTAAAGCATTGCTTTTTGAACTGAAGTGGTATAAAGCCTTCTCATAACTGGCATCATATTCCGCCCTGCAACCCGTTTCATCACAAGGGCGAATGCAGCATGGATGCAAGGATAAATAATAATAATAAACTTTATTTGTATAGCGCGAACATATTCCGCAGCGGTTACATAGACAGGGGGGATACAGAAAGACAAAAGTGCAAACATTACAGAACCACGGTTACATAGTAATCAGTTGATTGATACAGTAGGGGTCAGGGTCCTGCTCCAACGATCTTACATACTACGAATAGTGGGGTGATACAGAAGGTAAAGGGGCTGGAGATGTGCACTGTATGGCGAGGTGGAGAGTGAGGGGTGATATACACATAGACAATGGTCAGACATTTAGCCGTGTGACGGCAGAAACAGTATGACTGCAGGAGCGGTTTATGGTGGCTAGCAGGGATTGCAGTCAGTAGGTCAGGGAGCATGTTATCAGGTGGCGTACAGAGGGGTTTGTTTAGGGAATGCGGTATGCCTCCCTGAAGAGGTGCGTTTTTAGAGCACACCGGAAGTTCTGCGAGTCCTGGATTGCTCGGGTAGCCTTTGGTAGTGCGTTCCAGAGGACCGGTGCTGCTCTGGAGAAGTCTTAGAGGCGGGAATAAGAAGTTCGAATTAAAGGGGCGCTCAGTCTGGTTTCGGTAGCAGAGCGGAGAGCCCGGGCTGGTTGATGGATTGAGATGAGGGAGGCGATATAGGGGGGCGCTGCACTGTTGAGGGCTTTGTGGATGAAGGTGGTGAGTTTAAATTCAATTCTGTATTTAACGGGCAGCCAGTGCAGTGACCGGCACAGGGCAGAGGCGTCCGAGTAGCGGCTGGACCTGGCTGCCGCATTCAGGATGGATTGGAGAGGGTAGAGTCTGGTGCAGGGGAGGCCGATCAGCAACGAGTTGCAATAATCGAGCCGGGAGTGGATGAGGGCAACAGTAAGCGTTTTTAGCGTGTCTGCAGTAAGAAAAGAGCAGATTCTTGCGATGTTCTTGAGGTGCAGCTGACATGTTCGGGCCAGAGATAGGATGTAGGGGGGTAAAAGAGAGATTAGAATCTAATATGACCCCAAGGCAGCGGGCATGTTGTCTAGGAGTTATGGTGGCGCCACACACTGAGATGGAGATGTCAGGAGGAGGGCGGTTAGTGGAGGGTGGAAATACCAGCAGGTCAGTTTTAAATACTTCCTTAAGGGTGCCTGCACACGAGCAGAATTTCAAGCGCGTGATTTTAGGCACATAATCCGCCCCAGACCGCAGCCAATATACTCCTATGAGGATCCGCAGTTGTCCCCAGATGGACGGATGTGTATCGCGTTTTTTCACGCGGTACATCCGGAGTGCAGCTGCGGATGGAGTCACTGGTTGCTATGACTACAGGAAGTAGGCATGGTAGGAGGCGTCCCAACACACAGCACAGAGCTTCACAGGCACATTTCAACTGCAGATCTGTCCTTTCAGTCCCCTCATCTACCAGAGAGCAGCCAGCAGACAGGGGGGGCTCTTCCTCCTCCGTTACCGCAGTACGTCCGAAAAAAGTTTCATGGATCAACCATGCCCACAAAGACATCTGCTCACCGGGTGAAAGCATGTTGCCAGAATAATTTAACGGTGCTCGCACAAGCAAGAGGGACAGAACGGAGTCTGGGTGTTGGTTTTTAAGCTGTTTTCCAGGGAATGGGCAGTTCTCTAGGGGTTGGGTTTACAATAAGGGTGTCTTCCGGATTTTTCTGCGCGTTTTTTTCCGCAACACATCCGCGTATATCCGCGCGTGATTTTTCACGCATCCGCAGCTATCCGCAAGCACATTTAGGTACCATACGCGCGTGAAAATCCGCGAGTGGAATCCGGAACGCTCGTGTGCAGGCGGCCTTACATTACAAATCTGTCCGTTGTCCTCAACCATCTATAATTTGAGTCTGTTGGTATTAGGCTTTGTTTAGATGCATTTTTGTATTGGTTGCATTAATATATTTGATTGGTTGATTCAACACTAAGCTTAAAAGGGTTGTCTGATTAGAAATTTTAAATTTAGAGCCAAATCACATAAAATAACAAAACAAACTGGTGTTTAGATGAGTGAGCGTACTCTGTTCGGGTGTTTTTGCACTCGAGCACCGCTTTTTCTAAGTAACTGACTACTCGGACGAAAAGATTCGGGGGGCGCCGAGGGGCGGGGGCGGCGTGGGGGGGGGTAGCAATGGGGAACACTTCCCTCTGCAACCCCCCCCCCCCCCCCCGCTCACCCCCGGCGCCCCCGAATCTTTTCGTCCGAGTAGTCAGTTACTCGGAAAAAGCGGTGCTCGAGTGCAAAAACACCCGAACCGAGTACGCTCGCTCATCTCTTTACCCTCTTCAGCCCTGGCGATCCAGCGCTGAAGCTCTGTGATTCGCCTGGCTTCTGTTGTCATTGGAAGTCAGGTAACCGCTGCCTGCCAATCAAAAGTTGCAGCATCACTGTTCGGAACTCCGGGTATCTTGGCATCCAGAATAAAATCACTGATGCCAGAGAACGGGAAGGGGGGGGGGGGGGAAGGTTGATGCTGCAACCTTTGATTGGCAGGCAGCAGTCATTTAACTTTTGCTGTCAATAGAGACCAGAAGAACAGCGGGCTGCATCGCTGGATTGTTGGGGGTGAGGAGGTAAGCAGCACCCATTTGTTCTATTGTTTTAAAAAGTGATCTTCTAACTGGGCAAACCTGTTTAACCATTCTGTGTATGCTTTCCTGGAAGGATGTTTAGAGGTTTTATCAGAAGTATCATCTTTGCATATTTCAGCCTTTTTGGCCTGCTTAGCTTAGCTCTTAGAGGCAGAGCCTCGTGGGGAGCTGAGTGCTAAGCCCTCACTCACAACCTGAAGGTTGCAAGTTCAATCCCCACTTGGCTCAGGTAGCCAACTCAGCCCTCTATCCCTCCAAGGTTGGTAAAATGAGTACCCAGCTTGGTGGGGCATAATTAATAAATTACTCGAAAGCACTACACAAATAAGTTGTATTTATTTATTTTTTATTGCCTCTTCTATTTCCCTGATGAACCCACAGATAAGCTGCACCCTGTTTCTTTTTCCTTGAATAGTTTTGTGGAGCCTGTTTTTAGAATTACATTGTTTTGATCGGTATTTAGTATTTTGTTAACAGGTTTATCCGGCTTTGTATAATTTGTCTATTTAAATGGACATGCAATTATTATTACTATATTATTATTAGGATTGTTATCTCTCTGTATATTTCAACCAAAATATTGAAATCTCCATTTTTTCCTATTTTCTTTAGCTATTTCCGTCTTTACAAATACACGATTTTAAGAAATGTCTAAATAAAGGAACTCCGGCTATTTCTTCACCTGCTGGATGTAAAAGCTTTCCATCCATATGTGAAACAATTTTCTCGGCATCAATGAGGTTAAAGTTTCTGTTAATATGTTGTCAGACTATTGATTGAATAAACAGAAAGTCGCATGGCCATTTAGTGTAACCATTGTGTTTTTTTCCTCCATGAGAGTCCCATAAGGCACAGTTCACAGTGAGATCCGTTGCTATGATAATAGTCAGCTGTTAGTAAATAGCTCTGGGTGGAATGTCAGAGGTCAGGGCCATATGTTAGTCTTGTGACCCTTATGAAAGATGAGAGCTTTTTTTTTTCTCCTTTGTACAGAGAAATAAATGTAGGCTTTATCCTAAGTGGAAATACTGTGAAGGTTTATGTTCAAGGTTATAACACCCCTTATCAAAAGATTTTATTTGTACTACAATATTTCTCTCTTTCTGTGATATCTAAGACTGTGTGGCATAATTATTAATGGTTTCAATAATGTGATTTGTACGATTCAAGCTAATTAAAATAGACCATTATTCATATAAAAGGCTGTGCCTCATACATTCGGTCAGTGCACAGATGCCCATGGCCACTTATAACCCTTGTACCATGTTTCCCAGAAAATAAGACCCTGTCTTATATTAATTTTTGTCCCAAAAGAGGCACTAGGTCTTATTTTTGGGGGAAGTCTTATTATACTTATCTAGCAGGCTTGGTCCACGTCCTGCCCACTGCTCTCCACAGCTCCAACACACTTCCCGCAGTCCTCGGCCACTCATACAAATCAACCAATGTAGCGCTGGATGAACCAATGCGATGGCTGTGATTGGTTTATCCAGCACTGCATTGATTGGCTGAGCAGCGGTGAAAGAACCAATCAACAACCATCGGGTTGCAGAGGTGGGATTTATGAATTGGCTGAGACCTGGCCAATCACAGACATCACATTGGTTCACCCAGCGCTGCATTGATTGGCTGAGCAGTGGTCAAAGAAACAAGAACAGCCATCACTTCCTGGAGGTTGGATTTGTGAATCCCGTAACCAGGAAGTTATGTTGTACAAGCTGCTAAGGACTGCCGGAACCATGCCGAACCTCTAGAGAGCAGTAGGAGGGACATGGACCGAGCCTGCTAGGTAATGTATTATTTTTTGTAGTGTAACTAGGGTTTATTTTCGGTGTAGGGCTTATATTTCAAGCTTCCCCGAAAATTAGACTAGGGCTTATTTTCCAGGAAACAGGATAGCACATTTAAAGACTGCGTGAGAGAATTATTAAGCATTTTTAATGCAATTATTAAACACAAATCTCTGACAGCCAGAAGTTGGTGTAACTTTCTGTTATAATTTATGCCAGTTTCTGGCGTAAACTATCCATAAATGTGTCAGCCCAGGGCAATCATGCCTTCTCTAAGTAGCCACAACCCCTTCCGGGAAAGTTGCTCAGAGTGGCATACCTTTCAAAAAGTCACAACATTTTGCACAAGTCGGGTTTGCACCAAATTTTGTAAATGTTTTGGGTTAAAAAAGATGAGACATCTCCCTCAGTTTCCACTTTCACGTCAATTTCTTTAATGCATCTACATGAAATACTGTATAAAGCAACTTTGCAAGTAATCATCATTAAGAGGGTTTTCCAGGATTAGAATGACATAGCTGTTTTTTTTCTCAAAACATTGCCATGCCTTCCACAAGCTGCTTGCGGCATTAAAGCTCAGCTCCATTGTGCAAAATGTTATGACTTTTTGAAAGGTATGCCACTCTATGCCACTTTCCCGAAAGGGGTTGTGGCTACTTGGAGAAGGCATGGCTGCCCTGGACTGACACATTTATGCATAATTTATGCCAAAAACTGGAATAAATTATACCAGAAAATTACACCAACTTCTGGCTGGCGTAGATTTCTGTTTAGTGGCTCGGAGGAGCCGAGATGCAGCTTCTGCTGGCTATCCATCGTATGCAGAATGCAGCTGCTTTAAGGTGGCCCCACTGGAAGAAATCCAGAGAAGTTAAGTCTGGTGAATGTAATGGACAAGGAACAGGGCTGTGTTGTCCAATCCAGGAAGTTCCAAATGAAGAGCCGAGCCACTGATGCACATATCTCCAAGAATGAGGTGGAGCGCCATCCTGCTGGTCCTAAACCCATTGATATTGCATGGATAGCAATTCATTGATCCATTCGTCCACCATCATGTTTAGAATGCTTAGATATCAGTCACCATGAAAACAAGACCAATGAGCTGCTCACTCTGAATTCCAATTGCCACAAACGAAGAAGTGCATTATTATGATAATTCATCTGAAATTAATTCCCTTCATTATTTTAGTGCTGTAACAAGCAGCTCCAGACACATCCCCTCGTGCAATGCTAGAAAGCTCTCCTTTACCCCTAAATGGGTATTTCTGTGGACACCACGTATCTCCATGGCTTATCCCAGTGTAAAATATGAGCATAAAAGAAAGTCCAGTGTGCCAGCCATGGCAATGAAGAGTGCACCAGTCATGAAATGGAAGCCCATGTGACCATGGCATCAACCCATATGCCCTGGGTCCTGATGTATAAACATACATCTGCTGGTGTGGGGTTTGATTGGTCATGGGAGTGGTTTCCCCAGCTGGCCAATCAACCATGATAGTAGTACATATATTCTGCTCCTCCTCTCAGAACTCACTGATTATTCCTCTTTGTGGTGGAGTTCTGATCTGACCCATGTTCTTTGGGTGCCATCTCTGACTCTCTGACTCATTATTATCTGGTCTTGTACTCTGCTACTTAGTGCTTTTTTACTATTACTGTCTGTCAGTTGTAACCCCCTTAACCATCTAGGAACAGTTACGAAGCCCCCAGGATCCATATGTCGGGCTGCTCTCTTCAGGATGATTGTTTGCTTTTGGGTAGGGTATTCCCATATTAGTACAACAGGGTGAGATTTTTCTTTTCCCCATTGCTTAGTTTCATTATTAACCATTTTATTTCTCCAAGTTATATCTAGTGAGTATATCTATCCTTTTGCACAACTATTACATCTGATCCAGATGAGGTGTTTCTGATATTCAACTCAGCTAATAATAACTTGTTATTATACAGTTATCAAACTCTATATTGTATGAGCCTATATGAACATCACCTGCCCAGGACAGACTTTTATCCCCTTAAAGTAAACAAGGTCCGTAATAATGACTGCAAGCAGAGCTCTTACAATGCATGAGAAATTGGAAAACAAAGTTTATAAGAAAATTTCAAAACTTTTCATCAAACAATGAATATGTTTTATTTGAAGCCATCATAACCAGTGCTGAGCAAACCAAACCAGCAGAAGCCTGTTTTGCATTGAACTTTTCTAAAAGTTCAGCTCAGAAAGGCCCTGAACATCAGGCGGTTTGTTTTGGCTGAAGTTTAAAAAAATTCCTAAAATTAGTATTCAACAGAAGAGAAAGAGGGGAAGTGCCAACTTATTCCACAGCGCTTTCAGGTAATTTTATTTATCACCCCCCCCCCAGCAAGCTGGGTACTCATTTTACCGACCTCAGAAGGATGGCCGGCCGAGTCGACCTTGAGCAGGCTACCTGAACCATGCAGGAATTGAACTCGCAACCTTCATGTCATGAGAGAGAGCTTAGGACTGCATTCTGCTGCCTTGACACTCTGCACCACGCAAGGTCCTCGTGTGGTGCTTACCACTAAGCATGGTGGCTTAGTAATTAGCACTATTGCTGTGCAGCACTGGAGTTCAAAGTTCAAATCTAAACAAGGACCACAGCTATATGGAGTTTGTATGTTCTCTTTGTGTTTCTTGAACCTAGAACCCCAGTGCTGCATTACAACAGTGCTAAGCACTGGGTCATATTTCATTGAACCACACCCATGCTCTTAGACATTGTTCAATACCAGTTTTAGAAAAGAAGAACAGTGGTTCTTTTCGAGATACAGCAGAAAACCAGTCTCCCCAAAATGCATTAACATTGGCTGCTTTTAATGAATTACTTAATCGAGAAGAACCAGTTTAAACACTCGTTGCAACATTCTGTTGATTACAAGAGTTGCGCCTCTAAGTTCCACAGAGTTGGTGATTAGTGGACAGACAGCACATTATCCCGTCTCTACATGGAAGATTATTCCCTCTACCCACAGTGTCAATAGAAGTTGCTCCACTCTCTGTTTTTCTTCAATACTAGTTTTAGGTATTTTTATGAACATTCGGTTCAAACTAATTCAGACAGAACTGAACTTTTTGGGGAACCGGCATAACCAAACTTTTGAAAAGTTTGCTCATCCCTCGTAATAACATTTTAAATTCAACAACTTTATTTGGGACACATAGCCAAGGACATAAGTATCCACAGCATGGTCCCTGTGTAAACTATTTATATGGCATACAAGGCAATAAACGTCTGTGATATCTACATTAGTATATAGTAATATTACTAATACGCCATCCACAACCGGCTCACTTGATTATCACAATGTAACTTTCCGCCTCCTTTCGTTTTTTTCTCCTTTCAAGCTGTCACTTAAACAAATTAAGTTTCCCTATGCCAGAGCCAGCTTTACGAACAAGCAGTTGGACATCATGTCTTCTGGAGAACAGAATGACAGATCACATGATGAGAGCAAAGGAGATTTGGGCTAAAAAAAAAATTGGCAGCTGTCTATCTCACTGGAGAAACAAATGTGTTCGAAGCCTGCTGTCACATTTCCAAAAGGCATTAAAAAGAGCTCCAAGGTGGAACTGTTTACCGATACTGTGATCTCTCCCCAGATGAAGTCGCTATTTCAGCTAATTAAGAGAACAATTAAGACCAAGCCGATCAGTCAGCCACATAGATTCGAGCCATTCTCTCTTTTCAATGCTGCTGCGTTGGTTCCCAGAGGGTAAAACCTTATTCGCTCCTACAGGAAATGACAAGAAGAAACTATAAGATATCTGAAAAACCATAAAAAGTCATCAAAACTGTGGCTGATCTAACAGAACCACCTACCAGAGATGAATGAGTAGAGACGGGTGTTTTCTATTGTAACAACCAAACATTCACAAAGTCACTGATCACAATTCTCTTTCATTCTTTTGAATGTGTGCTATATGAAAAATAATTATGAAACCTCCCGCTGAGAACTGTGCTGTATTTGCTTTGTGTCTACATGAGGTCTTTTCATCTTTAATGTCATTAGAGTGGCTGACAAATTTCCCTGCACCTTAAAGAAAGACTAAGCACAAAGGCTGATATTTACATAAATTAAGGACAAAGATATAGAAATAATTATAGAAAGCTGGATTTATATACCACAAATAAGTCATTTTTCGGGCCAAGTGACCTTTAAACAAAGAAATCTTTAAAATTTTGTGAATTTTTATAATTTGCATAAACAGTTGAGTTATTTTGTAAATATATTGCATAACTTTTCTTATGCTGAAGCTTTTATTAAGCCCCAGAGCTGCATTCACAGTTCTGCTGGTTATTTTGCGAAACAGACTACAATAATGATGTCATTCACGCCCCTAAAAGCTCAGCTGAGCTCCTATGATGACAATAAGACTTTCTAGTATCAGATTACTCTACTACCCCCTTAATGTATAGACTACACTTGATCAAAAGCAAATTGTCATGGCTCACTGGCCTTGTCAGATTGGGACTGGGGTGATGTCACAGCATCACTTTTCTGTGGGTGTGTGGATGGATTGGTCAGCTGGGAGGTGTGTGTCCCAGCCGGCCAATCAGCATGTGTCTATATGCATTTATTCTGGCTCTTCCTCATGCAGGACTCTGGTTATTCTTCTAGTCTGAAGGTGTTTCTGGCCTAATCAGAGATGCTTATCCTGTTCCACTGTCAGATAAGTCTGTTTGGTGTTTAGCATGTTTGGGGTGATGTAATATATTTTTCTGCATACATATTTCCTCTGATTCATTGAGTATTGTTTAACATCTATACCACATATATTGTTATTTATTGTAGCATAGATTATATTATCCCTGTTTGTAGGGAGAGTCAGAGTCGCCCTTATCAGGGCAAGTGCTCTGATTTTAGCTAGGGTCTCATCGCATTAGTAAGTTAGGGTCAGATTCCCCATTCTCCCACTTTTGGTTACCTTAGTAATATTTTGTGTTCTTCGTGTTAGTATATTGTGTGTATATCCATCCTTTAATGACAGTAATTACACCCGATCCAGATGAGGTGTTTTTTGCGTGCAGCTCATACGTAAAAGAAATTACTAGAATAAAATTAGACTGACATAGAAGGGGTTCTTTTCTGTAAGAGCAGGGAGACTATGGTACTTTCTAACTGTGGATGTGATGATGGGGAATTCACTAAAAGCACTCAAAGAGAACAGGGGGTTGCAGAGGGGACTGGGGGGGGGGGGGGTAGAGAGCTCCCCCCTGTTCCCCACTGCTACCCCCCGCACCACCACGCCGCCCCCCGGCGCCCCCCGAATCTTTTCACCCGAGTAGTCAGTTACTCGAAAAAAAGCGGTGCTCGATTGCGAAATCGCCCTAAACGAGTACGTTCGCTCATCTCTACTCTGGATACAAGATACTAAAAGTAATTGGAATAGCTACCCCTTTGTATTTGCTGTGTGAATCGACATAAATTACAATGCCAGATACAGATTATGGACAAGAATGGAGCTTCTTCTGTAAAGACAGCAGACCTTTTAACATTAAAAGTAGCATTACATGTTGAATTTGGAGAAGCCATTTATTACATTAGTTGTATTGAGCTATTTAAACAGTTTTTGTTTGATTATTTTGCAAACTGCTGAAAGTTTGTAAATTTGACAAATAAACCTAATTTTAAATGGGGGATGAATAATTTTAATTACAATTGCATGTATACAGTATATCCTCTCAGTTGATATTATTATACACATCCTTTTAATGAAAAGTTAACTACTATTTTAAGATTTGGCAAATAAAGTTGGGCGACCCCCTATGTCAACCCACAAGGTTAATAATCAGTAGGGTGTAAGTCTTTATTTCTATGCAGTCTCTAGTAACAGGTAGGCTGTGCCTGATATTGCAGCTCAGCCCTATTCCTGTGAATGGGGATAAGCTGCAATACCAGACATAGCCTACGTACAGGAGGGGCACTATTTTTGGGGAAAAGATGCAACCCATTTTCTCTAATGTCTAGAGATCCCTTTTAAGTATTTATAAGACTAAAATACAGTTTTGTTCCTACGATTTGACTTCTTGCTTGAAAAGCAAGCATCAAAAATATCCTGTAGCCTTATCCGTGAATTTTTCATTGGGTGTCTTAAAAATATTGCTGTACATTTGAATAGTATTTAGCTCAGAACAGCAAACAATAGTCAATTTTATGTACAGTGCTTTAACTTTGAATTTTATTAAGAAGCCGGAGGATATAATAGCATTGCTGGGAGTGCTACACATAACAGTGCAGAAGAGAATAATGATGTCCTGTAGAGACACTATACTAAAAGAGGAAACAGACTCAGAGCAAGGATTATGCCACATCAACTCACATTTCAGAGGGATTGAGTCTGGATAATTGGCAGGGTAGACAGATATCATGGGAGAATTAGCATAGACAGACAGTGGATGAAGAAATGGGACAAAAATGATTGCCAATACTGTCAAACCCTACACAGATAAAACATCACATATAAAACACAGGAACTGTAATTTATTAATATGGTATTCACATGGAAATACAATGAACTGATGAATGGATGAGCCTCTCATGTGAATCATATACAAATTCCAACTAAATAAAATCTCGCCTTATACTAATAGAGATTAGACTTAGGTGTTAAAGGGGTATTGCCATCTTGGGAATCCTATTGCAATGTGTTGGAAATCACAAAACACTGCACTTACCCATAAAATGTTTCTTTCCAAAATGCTCCGTTCTCCAGATATTGCAGATATTGATTCCTCTGCCCTCGGGTTGTTTACTGCTCATTGGGCAGGAAAACAGACCACCTCTTCAATGGAAAGAATAGCAAAGTACAACGGTCATCAGCTTTAGATGTAAGAAGTGCTCAAGCGATGGTCTCCTCTGTTATTTATTTCCATAGAAGAGGTGGTCTGCTTTCCTGGAAAAAGCAGTAAGCAACCAGAGGAAACGATAAAGTTTAACAAAGGCAGCGCTCCTGGGATTATGCTCTGGCAGGGGCGTAACTATAGGGATATAGAGGATGCGGTTGCAACCGGGCCCAGGCCTCTCTTCTCCATACAGGGAGCCCAGTACTATGAATGAAGCATTATAGTTGGGGGCCCCGTTACAGATTTTGCATTGGGGCCCAAGAGCTTTAAGTTATGCCTCTGACACTAGGCAATGATCACTCTCACACAAGGCAGACTTACCTGGCGTGTGCGGGTTGCCCTGGATGTGGGCAGTCCACCCCGCCTGGGGTCCTGGTGAGTCATGAAATTCGGTATTGTATATTAAACCCTTAGCACCACAGGGCGTAAGTATACATCCTGGTAATGGGGTACTTAATGCAACTTGCGCCCTGTGGATTGTGCGAGATCAGAAAAGATCCCTTCTGTTAACAACCCCGCTGTTAGCCACGATTTATGTATATAACGCCATGTAAAGGGTTCACAGAGGGAGGTTGCTCCCTCTGTGATGTCATTGGACCCCCGTGATGTAAATGCTAAGGGCCAATGGGTTGCCATGGCAACAGGACAGCAGCTACAGGCGTCCTGCTTTGCCATTGCCTATAATCGCTAATAGTAGCGATAAGGCATTGCGGGACAGAAGTACTGCAATGCTTTACCATAGTGATCATAGGTGTTATGGTACAAGTCCCCTACAGGAACATAAAAAGTAAAAAAAAAAAAAGATTAAAATAGTATAAAAAACTCTTTTAGTTCTTTTCGCCCTATTAGGGCTCAGCCAGAGGGGCGTTTGATTGCTGCGTGTGTTACTTGCGTTTGCGATCCGCATCTATTAGAACTAGAGATGAGCGGAGTATCTCCCCGCTCGAGACGGAAGGTTCGGGTGCTGGCGGCGGGCAGGGAGCTGCGGGGGAGAGCGGGGAGGAACGGAGGGGAGATCTCTCTCTCCCTCTCTCCCCCCCACTCCCACCTGCTGACTGCCGCTACTCACCGCTCCCCCGCGCCGGCACCCGAATCTTCCGTCTCGAGCGGGGAGATAATCGCTAAAGGCAATGCTCGCTCGAGCAATTGCCTTTAGCGAGTATACTCGCTCATCTCTAATTAGAACCGATGCTTTTCAATGGCAGCGGTCACATGCCCGATATTTACCTGCACACAAAAATGCGCAACGGTAAATATAGTGCAGCGGAATTGAATTTAATGAATGGCTGAATTCAATGAATGGCTGAGTGCTGCCTCTGATTGCCTGAGTGCAGGGACCAATAACAAGCAGCTCTCAGCTGTCATTCAATAGCTGGGTGCTGCCTCTGATTGGTCACAGTAATGAGCCAATCAGAGGCAGCCCTTTCAGCAGGTGGGAATTTTTAATCCCCAGCTGCTAAAAGCACTTCACAAGATGTAGTTTTTAGGCATACCATTTTGGAGTACATACTAGAGATGAGCGAGCACGCTCCGTAAGGTCAGTTACTTGAGCAAGCATCACTCTTCTCAAGTAACTGCCTTCTCGTCCGAGTGTGCTCGGGGGAGCAGCGGGGGTGGGAGGGGGGTAGCGGGGGTGAGAGAGAGATGTCTCTCACTCTCCCCCCCCCCCCCACTCCCCTCCACTCTCCCCCGCTGCCACCCCGAACATGCTCAGGAAAAAATGTATTGTATTGTTTATGCTGCATGATTAATGCTGTTAAAAATACCCCAAAAAACAATGGCAGAATTTATGTGTTTTCTCTCCCTGTTATCTTTGAAAAATGTATAAAAGTTTTACAATATAGTCTATGTACCCAAAAATGGCACCAATGAAAACTACAGTTAGCCACGCAAAAAACAAGCCCATATATGGCCATTTTGACAGAAAAATAAAAAAAATGATGGTTGTTGAAATGTGGAGATGAAAATTCCCCAAAAATCGTTGCGTTCTTATGTCCAAAATAGGCCATGTCCCTAAGAGGTTAATGGGGATGTAGAATAGATCCCCCCTGGTCTCAAAGACATCCGATGCAGGAGAGCATCAACGGGGGACTCCAAATCCAGTGAGGGTGGAGAGAGACAAACAAACAAAAACTGTATAAAAATCCCCAGCGCACCAAGGAGCAAGGAGTAAATAAACAAGTGATATCAAGTGCCAACTTACTTCACAGGGGGGTCTTAGACAAGAACCCCCCTAATCCCGGTAGGCAATAGTAAGTAATGGTGCTCCTACAGGTGATGTGGATATTCACAGGTGTTTTATTCAGAATTACATACCCAATAAAATAACAGACAAACATGCTGGCGGGGGGAGTTGGCAACGCGTTTCTATGTACTTCAGACACCTTCTTCAAGCCTAGGTGTTGGTTAGGAGGGAAGGGGTATTCATGAGGAACTAAATTGCTAGTGAGTGACTAGTGTCAGCTGTTGTGTCCTACCCCTTCCAAGGCTTGGAACGCTGGTTTGCATTCCAGTAGCCATGGAAATGGGAAGGTATAGGCATATCACATGGCAGGCATGGGGGTGTGTGCTCACAACCAGAGGAGAAAATAATTAATAGCTGCAATATCTGGAGAATGGAGTATTTGGGGAAAAAAGCATCTTATGGGTGAGTGCATTGTTTTGTGATTTTGAGCACATTGAAATAGGATTCCTGATCAGGGAATATCCCTTTAATGGTTATTTGGACAGTATTGTAAGTACCAGGTGAACCTACATGACCCAACTTTTTAAAGGGTTTGAATTGTAGTACATTGCTAAATTATGCTACTAGTATTTGATTGGTTAGTCCTTTCATTACAGTCCAGAGGTGTTCTTGTGGCTGCTTAGAACAATCTAAACATAGCTTTCAGGAGCCAAAGTGGCCCAGTGCTTTCTCAGCTTTGTAACCATTTTAATCTCGGAATCCTAGCGATCGGCTATTGTGAGCTTATTTTAGTAATATACCAATGTCTATTCTATTTTGATACAACCCCATTATAGAGGCCAGAGATGAGCAAACTTTTTGAAAAGTTTGGTTTGACTGCATTGACAAATATGAACAAATTATTTTGGTTCTTTCCAAAATATTTCAAAACAAAACCTGAAATTCACCAATACCACTAAAGCCGGTGTTTAACACCGGAGAAGAAACAGAAGAAGAAGGAAGAGGCTTCTTCTTCAATTTTCTTCCTACTTATTTATTTTTCTTCCTTCGATGTGAACCCGAACTACCAGAGGTTCAGGTTCACACTGAAACAAACTTGTAGTTAAAGGACTTGTCCGAATTGTAAGAACTCTAAACAATCCCTTCCCCGTACATTAAAATAACAAATGGTGATATACTCATCTCTCCTGGCTACTGCTGTGTCCAGTAACGGTGCCGCCAAGTTTACAGGATGTCACAGTGGCTGTAGCCAATAACAGAGCTCAGAGATCAATCGTTTACAATTCTGACAACACTACGTATGTAAAGGTTTTATTATGTTTTACTATTTTTGCATAATTTTTTTTCTTTTTTTTCGAAAAGGCCACATTCCAAGAAGATTTGTAGTTTTCTGTCCACAGAGCAGTATGAGGGCTTATTGTTTGCAAGATGACTTGTGATTTATATTTATTGGTACTGTTTGCGACTTTTTTATTTTTTAATTCCTGTTTTGGGGAAGCAAGATAAATAGATATTGTCTATTTTGGCATTTCATTTATTTTTTTCAAATGGACTTTACCGTGCTGGATAAATAAATTAATATTTTATAGTATGCCTTGTTATACATAAGGCAATACCACCTATGTGTAGTTTTTTTTTGTGTTTTTGAATTTTTTTGATATTTAAAGCTTTGCATAAGCAGAGAAAAAACTTTTTACAATTTTCTGTAAAACCATTTAGATAAATGGGTAAGCAATAACTGCAGCATCTGCAGGGTTAAACAGATAGGGGAGTGAATAGATGAGCAAGCCATTATCTTTTCACTCATTATCTGGGAAAAGGGCATTGGTCCATGAAAAAAGAACTACTGATATCTACTGCCCCCCCCCCTATCCCCTTTCCCCAAACACTGACAAAAAAGTGTCAGCTTTAAATTCCCTATTCTAGACCTCAATTCAAACAGCTGCAATTCCATTTCGGTAAGTGCTATCAACATGCTTTTTGTGTAATTTTGTGTTATATTGAAGCCAAGACCTTTGGCTTTAAAATGACACCAAAATCTTATCAGTAGCAGTGATATAACATGAGCTACAGCCATTTGAAGTAGAACATGCGCTGTAATGTCCTTTTCCTGCAGAACCAACAGAGCTCCTCCTAAACTGCAGGGAGGTCAGACATTGTATGTTATTGTAATTTACAGAATTCATGGAAGCACTATTTAAGCATTTCACCGGAGAATTATTTTGTCAGAGTATGATGGAACTATTTTGCCATTATTAGGACTGTCCAGGTTGCAGGTTTACAGCAGAATCACATGACATTGTGCAAAGCTGTTCATAATTTGCATGGAGTTACAATTGTAAAGAACTGCTCTACTCCAACTTCTCCTTACAGCGGTAATACTTGTGGGAAGGAAACGGAGGACTCTATTAACCTGCACCAGTAATCAATAGTTAGCTAATAGAGATGAGTGAATCTTCTCGGTTCGGGTGTTTTTGAACTCGAGCACTGCTTTTTCCGAGTAACTCACTCCTCGGACGAAAAGATTCGGGGGGCGCCGAGGGTGAGCGGGGGGTTGCAGAGGTAAGTGGGGGGGGGGGGGAGAGAGAGCTCCCCCTGTTCCCCACTGCTACCCCCCGCTCCACCACGCCGCCCCCCGCGCCCCTCGAATCTTTTCGTCCGAGTAGTGAGTTACTCGGAAAAAGCGGTGCTCGAGTTCAAAAACACCCGAACCGAGTACGCTCGCTCATCTCTACTAGCTAACATTTATTACCCATCCTATGGATTG
This sequence comes from Eleutherodactylus coqui, assembly GCA_035609135.1. NCBI lineage: Eukaryota > Metazoa > Chordata > Amphibia > Anura > Eleutherodactylidae > Eleutherodactylus > Eleutherodactylus coqui. The sequence continues at coordinate 34,929,484 of CM069407.1, forward strand.
TAGGAAGCCTGCTTAAATATATAATGCATGGCACTGGAATTTGGGTACTTGGAACAATTTGGTTCCAAGGAATAATTCACATTAGCGTTTTGCTTTCCGTTTTTTAATAAATCCACTTTTTTTATGAAACTAATAGCAATACGAAATTAAAATGGAACCAAATGGAAACCATAGTTTTTGACTTCTTTTAATTGGGGAAGAGGGACTTGTTATTTGCATAGCGCCAACTTACTCTGCAGTGCTTTCAGATAACTTTTATTTTTTACCCCCAGCAAGCTGGGTACTCATTTTACCGACCTCAGAAGGATGGAAGGCGGAGTTTGTTTCCATTTGCTCCATTTGTATTAATTTTTAACAAATTGCACATACTTAAAAAAAAACGGATTCATTAAATGAACAAAAATGGACCTAAATTGAAATCTTTGCATTTAGTTCCATCACCCATTGACGGAAAGGGTCACTTCTATTTTCTATCTGTTTTCTTTGCAGAAAACTTTGGTTTGGATGGTTCACCGGACTTTTGCAATGATTTTTGCTTTGGTCCAAATTAGTTTGGACATAATTGGAAGTTCACCAAAAACCCCTAAAACTTTTGTAAAACATTGTATAAGAACCAAAAAAAAGACCTGTATAACACTCTCAGAGTCGTACTAGTTCAGTGCACTTAAGATTATTCACAATGTACAGTACAATAATATACAATGATGTGATAAATAGAAATTTGGACTTGTTCTGATTAGTGTTTTGAGCATTTTGTCTTCCATTTTTAATGAAAGAGCAAAACAGATTTAAATTGAACCAAATGGAAACCAATGGGTTCTGTTTTTTTAATGGATCCGGCAGACAGATCTGTAAAATAACGGATCATTTCTATTAGTTTGTTTCCGTTTTGTTCCATTTATATCCATTTTTAACAGATCTCTTTTGTATTCTTTTGTCTTTCCAAGGCTGCTTTTATAATTGCACTGGAACCTCTGTTTGTCCAGTAAAATGGCAGATAGTTGAGCTGAAACCAAACAAACCCCATTATAGTTAGTGGGGTCCATTCAGTGCTGTTTGGTTCCATCACAAGGCAGATCAGTTCGGTCAGGGAATTCCACTTTCCTGCTCACATAATAGAGCAGAATTGGAACCCATAACGCAGATGTGAAAGCAGCCTAATCTTCTGCACATGCTAGATTGAAAACATATTTGTTAGGCCGAATGCACATGGGCGGGTCGGATTGCACCAGCGGAATCCATCCCTGACCGGGTTGGGTGACCCTGCATAGCTGTGTGTGCAAGCAGCGACATCTGAGCGGACCTGTCTTCTTCCAGCATCTCTGTGCTGCGGATGTTCCGCACAGCTTGCCAACTAACATGCGCAGTACAGATTTTTTAAAAACTCCTGCTTTTCCCGCGGAATCCGCGACTCATCCGCAATGTCAATTGCGGATGGGATGCAGGACAGACGGCTCCCACTGAAGTCAATGGAAGCTCTCTGTGTGGGAACCGCAGGAAAATAGAGCATGCTGCGATTTTTCATCCGCGGTTTCTACTCGTGTGCATGAAGAATCTTTTTGGCCTTGCATGCTATGGGCAGTTATTGCTCTGACTGACCCACAGGGGAACAGATGAACTCCCTGGTGGGCTTTGTACCAAAGTGGGCACCCAGCCACCCCACCCAAGCTACACAAAGTTTCTAGACCTATTGGGTAAATGGAAGTCTACCAAATTTGACTTTCTGCATTCTTCATATACTACAGTGGAGACAGGGATGCACACAAATGCAGCCACCTTTCCATTGAAGTATACGGAGAATGCAGCGGCAAGGAGTTTGTGAATGGGGATCAGGTAATATTTGCATGTAGCTGAACAGGGGACCACCAGAATTAATTTTACTGGTGGGTCCTGGGCACCTCAGTCCGACACTGTAAGTAAATATTTTTTCCCCTTTTGACTAATAGTGGGAGAGTCTGGTTTCAATTTCCTTTAACTGATAGAATGGAGCACCAAACTCTTATTCGGACATTATGTAAATCTATGTGGGTATATAATATAATGATTTACTTTACCATCTCTATGAAAATTACATATTTTTACGCTTTTGACTACAGGTTTTAGGCTAAATTTAATATAAAGCTTGCAGCAAGTTCCATAAGACAAAGTCGATTGCGCTCTGTATTCTTATTGCAGATTTAAAGGTCTGCCATGTTTTTCATGTGCTGTCACTTCTGACTTGAATGAATAATGCTCATTGCTCAGCGCTACATAATGTTGAGAAGATAGGCCGGGCAGCAATGTGGAACTCACTGCTTAGACCCAGATCAATGTCACACTTCAGCTGCCGTCTTCAGGCAACTATTACTTGGTGCTTTCCTTTGTTTGGTTCATTGGACACCTCAACGTCTTCCCCTTAATGTCAATGAATAAGATAAATCTATTGACTTATATTTTCCACTATCTATTAGCCATATTTACAAGGGAGATTTTGGTGCTAAGTAAACAGGATAATCAGTAAAAGGGATCGGTTTTCTTTATCAGCTACACCAGAATATATTTGAGAGCGATAAGAAAGATGTGCTATTTTTTATTTTGCAACTACCGTGTTTCCCTGAAAAAAAGGCTTCCCCGATAGTAAGCCCTACCCTGATTTTCAGGGGGTGGTTTGAAATATATGCCCTTCCCCAAAAATAAGCCCTAGCTACACTACATGAATTAAAAAAAAAATACTCACCTCGCAGGTGCCATCCTCTTCCCTCTCACTGCTCTCCAGGCATGCCGGCATTCGTCCTTGCTGTCCTCAGCGCTGAAAGAGCATCTCTTCCTGGTAATGTGGGTGGTGTTTTCTTGCTGGGCCAAAAGGTATGTCTTAACCAATGTTTTGACTGAAAAACGCAGGAGTGTCCATAGACTCCTATGGCAGCTTTAAAAAAGGGAGGGGGAGTGAGTTCTGCCGCACTGCTAAACCCAGAAACACTGTGTCCTCGCAGAAATGAAGGGAAGCCTCATGGCAGGGAACTCCCTTCATCCCAACAGCAGGGCTTCCCTTATTCTCCTTGGGGATTCCCTTCATCTTCCCAGGGATTCCCTTCATCCTTGTTTGTTCCACCCATCTGATGGTTGCCTGAGATTTCCTCTGTCTGATGATGCCTGAGTCATGTCCTGTCAGTCTCTTCCGTTCGAATGGTTGCTAAATGCCTAAGCCATGTGCTATATGTGTTGTGTCCAACCGGACATGCAATATCCAAATCAAACGAAAACGGCACAACTGTGCAAATGAAACATAAAACTATAGGAAATCCTCTCCCTATAAACCCCTAACCCAGGAGGGGGCCCTGCCTACTCGGCGGGCCGATTGCTCCGATAAGTGTGGACCCGCACGGTGTGCCTGCGCCACTGACACGTCCCTATCAGGGAGCCCTAGAACAAAAGAAAGGGAAACAGAAAACCAAACAAAGCAGAAATAGGGACTTAGCTAGCACGGAGGAGTTTCAGCCAGGATGTGTTTCCTCCGTAGCTGTCCAGCGGCAACTGAAGCATTGACCAGCACAGGAGTCAATACTAGCACTGCTTAAATAGGAGCTGAGCTACTCAGCACCAGGGGAGGACTGAGATTAATCTTGCAACCCCAACACCCCTCAGCTCCAGGAGAGGTAAGAATACTGCTAAACCCTGGTCTGGCCTGAAAGCAAGGTGGGAACCTCCGAACGGCTGCAACAATATGTTTCCCCTTCGAACGATCAGTTATCAGACACCTGTACCCTGTCCTGTCTGAGGTGATTGGCCTGGCTCCGAACTTTTGTCAGTTATGTTCTTTTAACTAGTCCTTTTAGCATTGCCATCTGTTATATGTATATCCTTCCCTATCCTCCATCTAGGGATATGCTAGGTTCCTAAGGGCTTTTACCCACTAGCGTTTTTCAACTCTCTGATATCGCTGCGTTTTTTTAATGCAAATGTCAATGGAACTTTCTAATGTTAAAACCGCAGAAGCACAAACTTGCGATTTTAGTGCGATTTTAACATTAGAAAGTCCCATTGACATTTGCATTAAAAAACGCAGCAATATAGGAGTTAGAGCTCCCACACACTTGCGATTGCGGTTTTTGTTAACGCGATTGTCAGTGGCACTTTCTATTGTAAAAAAACGCAACTGTGTTTTTTGTGCAAAGTGTTGCGTTTTTAACATTAGAAAGTCCCATTGACAATCGCGTTAACAAAAAACGCAATTGCAAGTGTGTGGGAGCCCTTAGAGATGAGCGAACGTACTCGCTAAGGCAAACTACTCGAGCGAGTAGTGCCTTATGTGAGTACCTGCCCGCTCATCTCTAAAGATTCGGTTGCTGTCGGCGGGGGAGAGTGGGGAGGAACGGGGGGGGGGGGGGGGATCTCTCTCACTGTCTCCACCCCGCTCCCCCTGTTCACTCCCGCAACTCACCGCTCTCCCCCGCTGGCACCCGAATCTTTTGAGACAAGTGGGCAGGGACTCGCATAAGGCACTACTCGCTCGAGTAGTTTGCCTTAGCGAGTACGCTGGCTCACCTCTAATAGAAGTGTTAAAAAACGCTAGTGGGTAAAAGCCCTTAGGTTCAAGATATGAGGCTGTCCCCTTCTGGATGCTCACCCTGGTTTTATGCAAGGTCGGCCAGGCCGAAGTTGGTTAGGGATTGCGTTCCCTTTTCTATATTTGTGTATCCCTCATTTAGGTGTTAAAATATATGTATACGTTGATCCATTACAAACATTATCATGTGTTAGCTTGACGTGTAAGTGATGTTTGTGAGGGTTGCCATGTTATTTCTAAAAGATCAAAATTATTTATATTAGTCATAAATATACTGTATTAGATGTGTTAGAAGTGTTTAGCTGATATACTATGAAGATCAGAGATGGACAAATTAGGAACAATTTCTGTGTGTGTTTCTGCTTGTTTCTTACTTGGTTCCGCCCTTCTCCCTCCTCTGCTCTCTATAGACGTCTATGGGCAGCATGTAATCTGATCTGTCAGTTAACTGTCACTCCCTCTTATCTCTCAAGATGGATCATAGCTGTATTTCAAAGTGAGTGAACAGTTTAGGAGGAGGGGGGGGGGGGGGGGAGCCTGATAAGTGAAGAAGCATTTTTCTCTGATAACAAAGTTTCTTACATGCTTTTGAACTACTAATTTATGCAAAGTTTTTTTTGCACTTTCAATGACCCTTTAAAACCAAGATTCTTACAACCTGGGCTACAGCTGTTAGCAGCTAGGACATATCAGACAGGTGCTTTTCTGCCAGAATGTATGAGATTTGTAGGAAAAGGCTTGGTTGAAAAATTATTGTTACTTGCTGCCACCACTTGGTGGAGTTAAAGGGGTGGTCTCGCGAAACCAAGTGGGGTTATACACTTCCGTATGGCCATATTAATGCACTTTGTAATGTACATCGTGCATTAAATATGAGCCATACAGAAGTTATTCACTTACCTGTTCCGTTGCTAGCATCCTCGTCTCCATGGTTCCGTCTAAATTCGCCGGCAGCTTGCTTTTTTAGACGCGCTTGCGCAGTCCGGTCTTCTCCATTCAGCACGAGCCGCTTCAGTGTGCTCCCCGCTACAGCTCTTCTGCGCATGCGCAGATGAGCTGTCACTGCTCGGGAGCGCGCTGCAGCGGCCATTCTGTACCATCCTCTGTTAGAGGAAGGTGCAGAAAGTGGAGCTGCCCAGCGGAGAAGCCCAGCCCAGCCCAGCCCAGCCCAGCCCAGCAGCCCCGAGAAGCGTCTCAGGTAAGTGATGGGTCGGGGGGGGGGCTGCCGCTGCGCCGGGCTGCGCCGGGGGGGCTGTCGCTGCGCCGGGGGGGCTGCCGCTGCGCCGGGCTGCGCCGGGGGGGCTGCCGCTAGGCTCCGGAACCTAGCGCTGGGCTCCGGGGCCTTCACCTGGGCTGAGGGTCTAGCGCTGGGGAGCCGGGGGCTAGCGCCGGTTACCTGCTGCCTGGCGGTGGGCGTCTGGTCGGCGGCTGCGGGGCGTCTGGTCGGCGGCTGCGATGCGTCCGGTTGCCATGGAGACACAGCTGGCGGCGTCTCGGGAGCGCGCACGTCGGGCTGCAGCGAGCGACGGGGAAAGAGCCGGCGGCCATCTTGAGGAAACTTTTATAAGTTGCTGAAACGCTGGAACGGTAAGTACGAACCAGCTAGAAATGTCATTTACAGGGGGGCTTAGTTATGTATGCTTAATGGGGGGGACTGGGCAAAAAAAAAATTTAACTGCTTCCTCGAGACATCTCCTTTAACTAAAAAACATAATAAAAAGACATGTAGATATAGTAAGCCTGAGGAACAACCCTAAGTAGGTTTGAAAGCTCTCTATAGCATCATGTCTTTTTGTTAACCATTAAAAGGTATCATATCTACAAGATTACTTGGTTTCTATTACTGAAAACAGTCACAATATAACAGTTGAGACTTTACAAACACAATACCAAAGATGAAGGTTTTTTACATTGTTTAGACTTTTTTATGGGAAAATGTTTTGTATTCAAACCTTTAATAATTTTTTCTTTTACTGTTTTAAACATTTTATTACACCCCAATATTTTTCTATATTTTTATTCAGTCCCCATAAATGACTTGAACTTGTAACATTGATTACTTCTACTATATACTGCAATACTTCAGTACTGCAATATTGCAGTATATAGTGATTCTCAAGATTGTCATCGCTCATCCTTTGGGCTGCTAAAAGATGAGCGATGACGATCATCACTCATCGTGCAGTCTAAACAGCCGCCGTTCCATAGCGAACTGGCCTGTTTATCTCAATGGAGAGGGGTGGGGGAGCGAGAGGAGAGAAATCTCCTGCACTGACCCGCCCCCCTGCTGGCTGCTCCCTGTGTCAGCCAGCCCTGCTAGCTCCCGTGCAGGAGCACGGGAGCGGGGGGATACAGGGACGAGTGTCGAGCATCGTTTGCCCGACACTCGTCCAATGTAAATGGGCCTTTAATTCATAGAGGAGTCCTGTTCCAGATAAGACTCCTCTATGTTCAGGTTGGTCGTCAATGAGCCAGAAGAATTCTTCAATAATTTCAGTCACAGCTGGTCTTCATGAACAACGGTGTATTCATAAAAATATAATGTACGGCAGTAACATGCAACGTGTTTAGAAGGTATTATGTAATGGAACCTTCTTTATCAAGCCTGAGAAGTTGGGTCTCGATGTAGTTTATATAATAGTAATGAGAATGACATAATTAGCTATGGGAGGATAAAGGGGGAAGGGGTATGGGGTGGGAGATAAGGGGAGGGGAAAGAATTTGCATGTCCACTTTCGGGCTGTATAGGGGGGGATCCCATTGGAGGATGGGATAACCCTCTCCACTGTCAGTAAGGGGGAATCCCATCAGGTAATCCGGTGTCGCGGTCCCATCCTTCTCTAAGTACTTATTTATTTATTGTCCATTGATTGGAGTGCATATCAGTTTATTCATCTATTGTAAAACTGGTGGATAACACTAAGAGCTATAATAGCTCCATTTAATACTCTGAGAGTGTTATACAGGGCTTTTATGGCTTTTAGACAGTGTTATACACCAGTGTTCTGGTATAGTGTTGAGCGACCCGAACTAGTAGAACCCTGTTTTAGGTAAAACTTTGCTAGAAGCTCAGCTTGGGTTCATGCCAAACCAAACTTTTAGCAAAGTTCGATCTGAAACAAAGTTCTACTGGTTCGGTTCACTCAACACTAATTATTATATAACCTCAGTCTACAACACTGCAGCACTGCATATCAGCAACGCAGCACAGAATACTATTGTCGTGTTGTGTTAGGGCTTAGAATATCTTGAATTTAACCCCCTCCACCCCCCAAGTATCCTCGAGTACTCTGGTGGACTAGTCTGACTCTGCATACCAGTGATTTATTTTTCACATTTAAATCTAGCTACTGATGAGTTTTGCTTTAAACACAATTAATTGCATGCCTTCTGGTGCTTTGGTTTGGAAGTTCCTTACTGTTACACTAAAGACGTTAAATAAAGTAGATGCACATGCTTGTATGGGAATTGATGAAACTTTTGATATAACTATAATTGGGTTACAAAGGTTTGCTTTAGTTCTGTCTTGCTAGTTATACACAGGAGGCCAGCTCATAGCCCAAAACAATTTCAGAACCTCTTTGCCAGGGAACAGAAGTGAGCGATCATAAAATTGCACTTGAGATAGGATTTAATTAGCATTTACACCTTTGCATCACCTTTGCGTCTGCAAAATTTAGAAATGGCGTCTTTAAAAGTGATTTCATATACCAAAAATACTACATTATGAAAGACAAACATTAAAATTAATATATTTATTAAATATCTTGTTTATTAAAGGGGTTTTCCAGATTATATGAAACATTAACATTGAGCTGTGTATGTAATTACTTAAAAGGGGTATTCTGGGCTTTTAATATTGATGAAGTATCCCGCTTGGGATCCCAATCCATCAACTTATACTCTGCTCCACTGTCATTGCATGTCATCTTCGGTAGTCAGGGCAGGAAGTGTAATAAAGGCTTCACTCCCATTGAAATCAACTGGAGCAATACCTTCTATTACACTTGCTGCTCCCTATTGTGGTCAGAGCCAAAAGTGGAATAGAAGATGCCGTCATTCATTCGGCGAGAGCTGCCTGTAATTGGCTAAGCACATCAGCCAACCACAAACAGCTCTTTCAGCAGGCGGGGATTTAAAATCCCCGCCTGTTGAAAGATCAGCACTAGAGAGCCGGGGACAGCCAGGAGAAGACACGGCTGAGCCCAGCAGCCGAAGGGAGATAAGTGTGTATTTTTTTTTGTTTTTACAGCACTTTTACTTGATTTTCAGGGAAGGGCTTATATTTAAAGCCCTTCCCTGAAATCAGTTGGAGAAAAGAATCCTCTACCGCAGTTGACATCTGTGACAGCTGCGGCAGAGAATTGAAGAATTCCTCTGCTGCATCTGCCACAGATGTGGCAGATGTAGCAGCAGGGAATTCTTTTAACTAGCGGGGATGAAGGAAACATATGCCGCATGCGGCAGATGTGTTCTTCATCCCCGCGGTGGTCACGGCAATGGGGGAGAGGTAAGTATATTATTTTTTTTTTTTTACACTAAAATTTTTCTTTTTCAGGGAAGGGCTTATATGTAAAGCCCTTCCCTGAAAAAGAATGCAGAGGTGTCGGCAGATCATTGTTTTCAATAGAGCCGTCGGCAGCAGCTGCGGCTCCATTGAAAGCAATGCATGCATTCCGAATGGTGCACGCATGTCCTATCTTTGCAGGCACACGCCAGTAAAGCATGGACATGTGTACACACCATAGGGAATGCAACGTTGCAAATAGAAGCGTCTTTTTGTGTGTGCGTATGCATTTCTGGGCATAATATAAATTAACAATACTAAAAGAAGAGATACTGACCCCCCCTTTTCCCTCCTGGAAGCAGCTCGTTTGTGGTGAACCACCCGCTGTCCATGCCAGCGAGAAGTCAGGTGACAGCTGTGACTAATCAGAGCTGCAGCCTGACCATCCCTTCTCTTGGCATCAGTGCTCAACATTCTGGTCCCCATGATGTCAGGAGTTCAGAACAGGATGTTGTGGACTCTAATTGGCTGCAGTGGTCAACTGATTTATGGTCAGTGGAAAACACCCTTTTGACACATTCATAGTATCGGGAGTCAGGCTGAAGTATCGCCTGTGGGCAAATAGAAAGTCTGTGGCTAGTGCACCGCCAAGAATGGGTTTACATGGGACAATTATCATTCAACTACGTAATTAGAATGACTGGCAGCAATCCAAGGTATGGAAAAATACAAATGCGTTTATTTACCCCATAACAAACAAGCAACGTTTCGGTCAACAGACCTTCCTCAAGCTCAGGTCTGTTGACCGAAACGTTGCTTGTTTGTTATGGGGTAAATAAACGCATTTGTATTTTTCCATACCTTGGATTGCTGCCAGTCATTCTAATTACGTGGACTGCATTTTTTGAGCTTATCTGGTTTGGGCTCTGATACTGGCGTTTGCACTTTTTACTTGCCTGGCTTTACTTGAAGGATTGCTGCAGTGCTGCTGGGAACCTCATTGTTTTTCCTAATTATCATTCAACTAGTCGCTATAGCGATCTGTTAACATACGAACAACTATTAGTCATGTGCTTTCTCACAGAGCAATAGTTGTTCATGTCTGCAGTCATTGAAGCATACACCTTACAATATTTTATTAGCTGGTTGTTGAAATACAAATGATTGCCTGTATACAACAAACGATAATTAATCAACCGGATACTATTTTTAGGTGATTTGAAATGAAGCAACTAGTGGATCAATTATCGCTCATCACCCTGTTGATGCCCATTTTTACAAGGAACAGCTATCACTTACGTTCCCTCAATCGAATAATTTCCATGTACATTCACCCTTAGGTATCATGCAAAAGGGACTGTGAAATTTTGAAAAATTGCACTATTTTCACTGCACGTGTAGATGTGTTTTTGGTGTTTATTTGATGTATTTTTGGCACAATTGTGTTTTTTATGTTCGTGTTGCATTCACTGTGTTTTTCATATGTGTGCAAAAATTAAAAAAAACATAAGAAGCCCTAAGTGATGTCATTTTTTTTCTATTTGCTATTGCCTCCTGGCAACACGTGTAAAAATATAGCACTTACAGAGGACTTAAAACTGAAAATGCAATGCTATTGCACAACACTACGGTTGTACCTAATAAAGATAATGGAAAAGAAACTCCAAAGACTTCGACTCTAAGGAGGTCACAGATCAGGAGCACCCTGAGTCTGGCAGGATAGAACAGAACCCCCCAACAGGACACGGACGCAGGTAAAATCAGCTTTGTTATCATTCAGTCATCTCACAACACCACTAATATGGAGCTCGATGTACTCTCCAGGGGACTTACATTCTGTCCTACCAAAGCACTTGACAAAACAGAACTCTGCAGTGACTTGGAGGAATATTTCAGGAGACTAAGACTGAAAGAGTTCTTCCATGACACAGAGGAGATAGGACTTCCAAGCACCCAAACATAGGAAAATGTAGGGACTAAGAGGAAATTTGATTGGACACCCCCTCCTGGTCACAAACTTACTTTGGACAAATATATAGACTCCTTTAGACATGTGGTCAGACTACTATACTAGACAAACAGAGAAGGAAAGCATTTAATTTCAATATGCAGCAAAGAAGGGCCATCTATGCACTCAAAAACAGCAAGGAGATCACCATTAAGCCTGCGGATAAAGGTGGTACTGTAGTCCTCATGAATACATCAGACTGCAAGAAAGAAGCAGACAGACAGCTGACGGACATCAGATACTACACGTAACTGAATCAAGACCTGACTCAAAAATATGTGAGGGAATTGCAAAGGGTCATCAGAAGTCCGACTGTGGGCTCCACAACACTTTTGGACTGGATACCAAAGAACCCCAGATTTAGAACATCCTACATGCTTCCCAAAGTACACAAAGCCAGTAACCCAGGGAGTCCAATTATCTCAGGTGTGGGAACCCTGACTGAAAGAATATCAGGGTGGGTAGAAGGTGTCCTCAAACCACTGGTAAGAAAAAACAACTAGCTACTTGCAGGACACCATTGACCTACTAAACAAACTGTCAACCATAGGTCCCCTCCCAGATGGTGTCATCCTGGCCATCCTGGATGTGGAATCCTTCTATTTAACATTCCACACGAGAATGGACTGACCGCTTGCCGCCACACCTTGAGGCCAATGGGGTTGCCTTTGAATCTGTGTTACAACTCACAAGTTTCATCCTCACACACACATATATTTCTCCTTTACCAAAGATATATACCTGCCACTCACTGGAACCACCATGGACAGTAAAATGGCACCGCAATATGCCAACCTTTTCTTAGCAAAATTGGAGAGTAACTTTCTGGCCTCCTGCCCCAGCAAACCACTGTCGTACGTCTGCTACATTGATGGCATCATAATCATCTGGACCAACACCGAACATGAACTAATAAAATTCCATGAAAGATTCAATGCATTTCACCCCACCATAAACATGACATTAAGCTACTCATGTACTGAAATCAACTTTTTGGACAAGACCATAACAATTTCAAAAAACTCAATACAGACATCCCTATACCTAAAAACGATTAATCGGCCCACATAACTCAGATGGGACAGTTTCCATCCTAAACACATCAAAAAGTCCATAGTCTACAGCGAGTCCATCAGATACAACCGGATCTGCTCCAACCCAACAGACAGAGAGGAACATTTGTACCATCTTAAAAGGACATTTTTAAATCAGGGCTACCATCCCACCTCAATTGATGACTAAATTACCAGAGCCACCAGGAATCAACTACTCCAATACACAGAGAAGGAAGAAAACGATCATGTACCTCAAGTAGTAACCTACAATCCTCAGCTAGAGGTACTAAGGAAAACCGCAAATAAACTCCATCATACCTTACACAAGGATGACCATGTGAAAATCATATTCCCGGACGCTCCCCTCCTACGTTACAGGCAACCTTCAAATGTGAGAACCTTTATTGCCCTCTGACACACAAAAAGGAACTTATCCCTGTAGGGTAAGGAGCTGCAAGACCTGCTCACATGTACTGACCACAGACAGGATGCAAATACCCAACATACAGCAGGAGCATAAGATTCTTGGGACATTCAAATGTTCCACGTCCAACACTGTGTACCTGATCCTGTGCAGTAAATGTCATGTTGGGGGCCTTAATGTTGAAAAAACAGAACAAAAACTGAAAGTGAGGATGAGATCTCATCGCCACACGATTAAAGAAAGAAAGACAGAATTACCTGTGGAAGAGCATTTTTCTAGTCACGAACAAAACATAGAATATATGAAAGTTAGTATATTAAAAGGCAACTTTAAATCGCAACGTCATAGAAGAATTTGGGAGTACAAGTTTGTAACCATCTTTGACAATCTCTAGACTGGAATTGACATAGGAAGTAGATTCATGCACCACTGGAGATTATGAAAAATCTGTAGCAGAGATAACACACAGGCCTGGTGACCCACTAACAGCAATTTAAAGACCATGTATGTCTGTATATATATGCACTTCTTCGGATCCATTTCATTAGGTCTGAAGAAGAACCCTAAATAGGCTTGAAAGCCCGCTATAACATCATGTATTTTTGTTAGCCATTAAAAGGTATCATATCTACAAGACTAATTGGTTTCTCTTGCTGAGAACAATCACATAAAAAATGGAGCAAATACACATGCAACTGTGTATTTGCTGCATTTTTAAATGATCCCATATACTTTAACCCTTTCCAATCCACTGTCTGACATCTAAAGACATTATGATGTAAGGCTGTACAGCCCTGATGTTGGAAGACATCCGTCGGGGTTCTCTTACTGTATATTGCCAGCCTCTCTGCAGTTGGAGCCTATCCAACGTGTCATCTCATGCAGTACTGGCTTTAGCCAGCAGATAGCGCTGTTTTATAACAGCAGAAAAAGAGACAGCCCCCTAGGAAAACCAGGATACAAATTGGATTGGAAAGGGTTAATGGGCGATTTTGCTCTGTGATAAGGAACAAAGTAGGATGTGCTGCGATTTTCTTGGTGCACGTAAAATACGCTTGTAAAAAGCATGTACAATAATGCAAATCAATGATGTATGCTGTCCATATTACTTCCGAAAAATATATGGATGCAATATGGAAAGAAAATACGCCAGTAAACGGCCTTACTCCTCCTCTCCCAGTGGAGTCTCAGAAAAGCTAATCAATGAGGAAGAGGCACAGTATGCATCTAAGCACTTTTGCCCCTTCTTTTAAGCTTTTGCCAAAGTTCTCAGCATCCAGGCCCCCACTGATCAAAATATCTGACAAGTCTGATGGTATATGAAACTTTTTGATAGGAACTGCAAAGACACCCTGAGGGATTGTGGCGACTGGGCTAGGAAGATGGCAGGGTAGAGAACTTACTTTTGTCATGGGTGGCTCTACCATCCTTTCCTCCTAGGCCCCGGGCATAGCTGGCCAACCGTTCACGAGTCCCGTAAATAACACTGGTGTAAAGAACTGCTTAATACCTGGTTGTCTTAGTGACGCCAGTGCCTCATTAATAGTCCACAGAAATAACAGAGTCCACAGCCAAATGAGTAACTTTCCAAAACAGAAGGCACACTATTTCTCTTTACTTTACTTACTTCGCGGCATTAACAGTCTCAAAGATAAGATATGCAAAAGATTCTCTGAAGATTGTTCCCTCAGCAAGTTTATATCCAGAAGTCAATCTTCTTTTATGGCCTCCTGCAGACGCAGAATTTTTACCCGTGCCCGCTGCCATAGGATTGCATTATATAATGCAATCCTATGCAGACAGCCGCGATTTGACCGCGTGACAACATGCGCGGTAAACAAATCGTGGCATGTCCTATTTTTGTGCAGGCCTCACTAGTGACGGGCCGGCTCTGCTCTGCACATGCGCTGGCTGGGCGGCAACCGGCACATAGTGCAGAGAGAAGACACCGGGAGCAGGTGAGCCGCACTGGTCACTGCAGGGGCACGGCTCGCATCCCACTACAAGAATTCTCGACCCGGCCATCTGCTGGAGGCCTATATATCCACAGCCTAAGTTATCTGCCGGACCTTGGCAGTAGTGCTCTAGGTAACAACTAGGCACAAATCACAAAACATTCCTTATTTTCCCCACTAATTCCCCAGATTCTCAATTACTCCGTTTCTTTCTCACATGAAATTGTTACTAGAGTGGATGAACCGAGACACCATGCGCACGCCATCTCCGTCTCCAGGAAAACAGGATCTGCTCCCCCCACTCTCCAAAGGAAAAGTACTCCATTGTCACCGCAGTGCGCCCGGGACACGGCACAGGTAAGCTCAGGAGTTCCTGCCTCCTCACATGGCTTTCTTCCACCATTACATCTCCACTCTTCTCTCTCTCACACACCACCTCATTTCACGTCCTTCTCCCGACAACTCTCTACTCCAACTACTTCCCAGGCACACGCATCACACATCACGCACACAGCAGGCTAGGAAAGCCAATACACATAGCCAGACTAAACAGATACAATACCAGACAGTAGACATTAACCCTTACGTGACCTGCCTGGGTCAATACACATAACACCACACAGTTTACAACATTGAGCAGCACAAAAGGGACAAACACAATTATACTGACATAGTCACAGACATCACACGGCCACCAACCATACACAGACACTCCAAATCTGGACCACATCTTTTTCAATTGAACCATACAATTGAGTGTTACAGTTTTTGCCTCTCTTTGTTAGAACTGCATCATCTCAGTGCAATGTAGAGCCCACGTCATCGGAGTTTGTTTAAGCTATAAATCATGGCAAGGTGAGCATTAATAACATCCCACAAGATAAACCAGCCCGTATTAAGCAAGAAGAAACTACAATCAGGACCATGTGTTTCTCGTTGTTTCTTGGCCCCTGACACAGCCACAATTGCATCAAAAAGATATTTTTGAAGAGGTTCCAGTGGCTACTTTCATACTCTTGTCTTTATGTTGCGATCCACATGGCTCTAGATCACACATTGGATGATGACATCATATAATTTTCCCTGCATCTAATGTTAACTGCTGTAACCTCTGCTCAATTTGTATCAGAGCTGCTTCTTTCTTACTTGATGTGCCCAACGTATCGCATATACAATAAATTCTTCTTACTGCATTGGTTATTTTAGAAAGAAGAATAGCTAAATTACGATTATAATCATTATCCTGCAAGATAAACATTGACGTGTCTGTAATTAATATGCAAACATCATAATTTGATATCAGAGTTTGCATCACAGATGGGCCCCATAAATAAGAGTGGGGTGTGACATTGGATGTAGAGTCAATAAAAATCACATAAAGCAAGCTACATCCAAACACATAGTGCACACAAGATACTAAGGCCTCCTGCAGACGGGCAGGACGGACCCTGCATGTGGGATCTCCACAGAGGAGTTCATCCCGGTGCCCGGACGGTAACCCCCGCGTAACTCTGCTGCAGCTCTGCACAGGCTGCGGATGTGCCGTCCGGCACTCCGTTGCGCATGTGCAGTAGCCGCCAGCGCTCTGACGTGGATCCCGCCATACTTCCGCAGTGCTTACTGCAGAATTGCTGTTGGACAGACAGCTTCCATTGACTTCAATGGAACCCGGTTGTGCGTGTTCCGCACAAAATCACAGCATGCTGCGATTTATTCTCCGTGGGCGGAAAATCACAATCGATTTCCACACATGAGCAGGAAATCGCATTTTTGCTATTGAATACTATGGGCTGTATTTGCTGTGGAATCCGGAGGCGGACGCCCACCACAGACTCCGCAATGCAAATATGCCCATGTGCAGGAGTCCGAAAAGTCCAACAAAAACAATTTTTATTCAGAAAATAACATCTCTGGAGACAACATTTACAGCAATTAAAAACACTAGACAATGAATAAGTACAAGTATTCCCAAGTGATACATAATATTGGTAGAAGAGGAAGGTCAATTTCCTAATCCATGCATTTAGGCCTCTTTCACACAAACGACACCGATATTGCTGCTACAAAATCGCATTGCTGGTCAATGCGATATCGCTGCGGTTTCTAGCGGTGATACCATGATATTGTAGTGCTACAAAGTCGCATGTGGTGCTACAAAGGTGCGCAACTTTGTAGCACCGCATGCGCGGATTTTTTTGGGGGGGAGGGGGGCTTGAAATGTCAGCCCTACCATGAAAATAAGCCTTAGCTGCAGAAAAAGTATACATCGCCTAGAAGTGCTGTCCGGGGCTCCGCTGCAGCTTCTTCCTGGTCCCCGGCACTGTTCTTCTTCATCTCTTCTGGTTGGGGATTGAAAAATCCCTGCTTCCTGGAAGCGCTGGCTGTGATTGGCTGACGCTTAGCTTATCTGAGCCAGCGCTCGATGAATGGCTGTGATTGGTTCATCTAGCACTGGCTGTGATTGGCTAAGCACCAGAAGAGATGAAGAAGAACAGTGCCAGGGACCGGGGAGAAGTCGCCCCGGAGATGACAGTGGTTCTTAGGCGATGTATACTTTTTTTTACATTTTTTCTCTTGCAGCTAGGGCTAAGGTTATGGCTTTTATAGTAGGATTTCCTATTGTCAAAGTTGCATCCCACTGCATGAAAATCGCGTTTTCATGCAATGCGATGCAGCAGAGCAGAAGGCTCCATAGGGAAACATGGGCTACAAAGCCTCTTGAGTTGCGTGCATATCACGGGACCCGCAAGGTTTTGTGTCGGGATGTCGCACACTCCAAAACATCGCACGTGTGAAAAGCAACTTTGTCGCCTGTGTGAATGAGGCCTAAAGAGCATGCTGCAATGTTGTAGTCTCGCAATGTCGCAGCCTACAAAGTATTGCTAATGTGAAAGAACCCATTGGAAACCACCGGGCTTCACATACATGCATTTTGTAGCGATGTTGCATTGCTACAAAGTCGTGTAATTTTGTAGCCCGTGTGAAACCAGCCATATGAGCACAATAACTACATAAAAAGAAAAGTACAAAAATCATAAAGTGCGCATGCATGAGAAGGAGACAAAGACAAACATGGCTACATGCTACCAATGCAACACAAGTATTTGGTATAGAAAATGTAAACTCACAATACTCTTTCATGGGGTACGCTCCCATCTGATGTGCTGGATTCCAATGCATCAGATCACACAGGCATATTCCCTTGGCGTAAAAGGGCCCGACTGGCAAATGTAGCACCGGGTGCTTTTATGCTGGGCAACAAACATAGTCTTGGAACTATCTTTGTGCCCAAAATTGGCTGCTACGTAAGCTCTAGAGATGAGCGAACGTACTCGTCCGAGCTGGATACTCGTTCGAGTATTAGCGTGTTCGAGATGCTCGTTACTGGAGACGAGTACCACGCGATGTTCGGGTTACTTTCACTTTCATCTCTGAGACGTTAGCGCGCTTTTCTGGCCAATTGAAAGACAGGGAAGGCATTACAACTTCCTCCTGCGACGTTCAAGCCCTATACCACCCCCCTGCAGTGAGTGGTTGGCGAGATCAGGTGTCACTCGAGTATAAAAATCGGCCCCTCCCGCGGCTCGCCACAGATGCATTCTGACAGAGATCAGGGACAGTGCTGCTGGTACCTCAGTTGCTATAGGGAGAACGTTAGGAGTTATTTTAGGCTTTAAGAACCCCAACGGTCCTTCTTAGGGCCACATCTAACCGTGTGCAGTAGTGTGGAGGCTGCTTTTTGCAGTGTTGCACTTTTTTTTTTTGTATATCGGCCGTGCAGAGCATTGCGTCCTGCAGTAATTTTACATTGTCCGGGGCCAGTAGTGGTGAGGCAGGGACAGAAGACATATTTAGTGTATATGGGCAGTGGGCCATTCCAAAAACATTTGGGAAAAAAAATCTATTTGGGCTGCCTGTGACCGTCCTCAGTGTACTGGGTCTCTGCTGGGGGTAGTTGTCCTAATTCATACGCAGCCAGCTAAGTGTTACAGCAGGCTTGCGCAAAATTCTTTTCTGCCTCTGTGTTGCCTCTTACATCACCGCTGTATTCCTGTCCACAATTGTACTGGGTCTCTGCTGGGGGTAGTTGTCCTAATTCATACGCAGCCAGCTAAGTGTTACAGCAGGCTTGCGCAAAATTCTTTTCTGCCTCTGTGTTGCCTCTTACATCCCTGCTGTATTCCTGTCCACAAGTGTACTGGGTCTCTGCTGGGGGTGGTTGTCCTAATTCATACGCAGACAGCTAAGTGTTACAGCAGGCTTGCGGAAAATTCTTTTCTGCCTCTGCTGTGCGTTCCGTAAGCGAAGTCAGCCTCCAACCACAGGCCAATAAGCGGCACATTTAATTACAGCGTTCTGTTTCTGCACTACTGGTAATACAGCATGCTGAGGGGTAGCGGTAGGCCTAGAGGACGTGGACGCGGGCGAGGACGCGGAGGCCCAAGTCAGGGTGTGGGCACAGGCCGAGCCAGTGCGGTGGCCAGGGGTAGAGGCAGGGCCAGACCGAATAATCCACCAACTGTTTCCCAAAGCGCCCCCTCGCGCCATGCCACCCTGCAGAGGCCAAGGTGCTCTAAGGTGTGGCAGTTCTTCACAGAGCCGCCTGACGACCAACGAACAGTGGTGTGCAACCTTTGTTGCGCCAAGATCAGCTGGGGAGCCACCACCACCAGCATGCGCAGGCATATGATGGCCAAGCACCCCACAAGGTGGGACGAAGGCCGTTCACCGCCTCCGGTTTGCACCACTGCCTCTGCCCCTGTGCCCCAACCTGCCACTGAGATCCAACCCCCTTCTGAGGTCACAGGCACGAGTGCCTACCGGCCTACACCCACACCCTCACCTCCGCTGTCCTCGGCCCCATCCAGCAATGTCTCTCAGCTCAGCGTCCAGACGTCGCTAGCGCAACTGTTTGAGCGCAAGCGCAAGTACGCCGCCACGCACCCGCACGCTCAAGCGTTAAACGTGCACATAGCCAAATTGATCAGCCTGGAGATGCTGCCGTATAGGCTCGTGGAAACGGAGGCTTTCAAAAGCATGATGGCGGCGGCGGCCCTGCGCTACTCGGTTCCCAGTCGCCACTACTTTTCCCGATGTGCCGTCCCAGCCCTGCACGACCACGTCTCCCGCAACATTGTACGCGCCCTCACCAACGCGGTTACTGCCAAGGTCCACTTAACAACGGACACGTGGACAAGCACAGGCGGGCAGGGCCACTATATCTCCCTGACGGCACAATGGGTGAATTTAGTGGAGGCTGGGACAGAGTCAGAGCCTGGGACCACTCACGTCCTACCCACCCCCAGAATTGCGGGCCCCAGCTCGGTGCTGGTATCTGCGGCAGTGTGTGCTTCCTCCACTAAACCACCCTTCTCCTCCTCCTCCAACGCAACCTCTGTCTCGCAATCAAGATGTGTCAGCAGCAGCAGCACGTCGCCAGCAGTCGGTGTAGCGCGGCGTGGCAGCACAGCGGTGGGCAAGCGTCAGCAGGCCGTGCTGAAACTACTCAGCTTAGGAGAGAAGAGGCAGACGGCCCACGAACTGCTGCAGGGTCTGACAGAGCAGACCGACCGCTGGCTTTCGCCGCTGAGCCTCCAACTGGGCATGGTCGTGTGTGACAATGGCCGTAACCTGGTGGCGGCTCTGCAGCTCGGCAGCCTCACGCACGTGCCATGCCTGGCCCATGTCTTTAATTTGGTGGTTCAGCGCTTTCTGAAAAGCTACCCACACTTGTCATACCTGCTTGGAAAGGTGCGCCGGCTCTGCGCACATTTCCGCAAGTCCAAGACGGACGCTGCCATCCTGCGGACCCTGCAACATCGGTTTAATCTGCCAGTGCACCGACTGCTGTGCGACGTGCCCACACGGTGGAACTCTACGCTCCACATGTTGGCCAGGCTCTATGAGAAGCGTAGAGCTATAGTGGAATACCAACTGCAACATGGGCAGCGTAGTGGGAGTCAGCCTCCTCAATTCTTTACAGAAGAGTGGGCCTGGTTGGCAGCCATCTGCCAGGTCCTTGGAAACTTTGAGGAGTCTACCCAGATGGTGAGCGGGGATGCTGCAATCATTAGCGTCACCATTCCTCTGCTATGCCTCTTGAGAAGTTCCCTGCAAAGCATAAAGGCAGACGCTTTGCGCTCGGAAACAGAGGCGGGGGAAGACAGTATGTCGCTGGATAGTCAGTGCACCCTCCTGTCTATATCTCAGCGCGTTGAGGAGGAGGAGAAGCATGAGGAGGATGAGGAGGAGGGGGAAGAGACAGCTTGGCCCACTGCTGAGGGTACCCATGCTGCTTGCCTGTCATCCTTTCAGCGTGTATGGCCGGAGGAGGAGGATCCTGAAAGTGATCTTCCTAGTGAGGACAGCCATGTGTTGCGTACAGGTAACCTGGCACACATGGCTGACTTCATGTTAGGATGCCTTTCTCGAGACCCTCGCGTTACACGCATTCTGGCCACTACGGATTACTGGGTGTACACACTGCTCGACCCACGGTATAAGGAGAACCTTTCCACTCTGATACCCGAAGAGGAAAGGGGTTCGAGAGTGATGCTATACCACAGGACCCTGGCGAACAAACTGATGGTAACATTCCCATCCGACAGCGCTAGTGGCAGAAGGTGCAGTTCCGAGGGCCAGGTAGCAGGGGAGGCCCGGAGATCAGGCAGCATGTACAGCGCAGGCAGGGGAACTCTCTCCAAGGCCTTTGCCAGCTTTATGGCTCCCCAGCAAGACTGTGTCACCGCTCACCAGTCAAGGCTGAGTCGGCGGGAGCACTGTAAAAGGATGGTGAGGGAGTACGTAGCCGATCGCACGACCGTCCTCGGTGACGCCTCTGTCCCCTACAACTACTGGGTGTCAAAGCTGGACACGTGGCCTGAACTCGCGCTGTATGCCCTGGAGGTGTTTGCTTGTCCTGCGGCTAGCATCTTGTCAGAGAGGGTGTTTAGTGCGGCTGGGGGAATCATTACGGATAAGCGTACCCGCCTGTCAACCGACAGTGCCGACAGGCTTACACTCATCAAGATGAACAAAGCCTGGATTTCCCCAGACTTCTCTTCTCCACCAGCGGACAGCAGCGATACCTAAGCAATACGTAGGCTGCACCCGCGGATGGAAGCATTGTTCTCTATCACCACCATCAAAAACGGGGACCTTTTTGCTTCATCAATCTGTGTATTCTATTCATCCTCCTCCTCCTGCTCCTCCTCCTGAAACCTCACGTAATCACGCCGAACAGGCAATTTTCCTTAGGCCCACAAGGCTCAGTCATATAATTTTTCTAAACAATTTTTATACGTTTCAATGCTCATTAAAGCGTTGAAACTTTCACCTGAACCAATTTTTATTTTAACTGGGCTGCCTCCAGGCCTAGTTACCAATTAAGCCACATTAACCAAAGCGATTAATGGGTTTCACCTGCCCTTTTCTGAGGTACATTAGTACTGTTGGTACACCAATTTTTT
Source organism: Eleutherodactylus coqui (assembly GCA_035609135.1). Taxonomy (NCBI): domain Eukaryota; kingdom Metazoa; phylum Chordata; class Amphibia; order Anura; family Eleutherodactylidae; genus Eleutherodactylus; species Eleutherodactylus coqui. Next base: position 34,951,448 of record CM069407.1, read on the forward strand.
GGGGCCCTCGCCTACAGTGTAATCCAAGTAATTTTTTGCCCACCTGCATTAAAGCTGACGTTACATCAGCTGTGATGGGCAATGCAATGGGATATATTTATGTACCGCCGGTGGCTTCCTGGCACCCACCCATGCTGTCGGTCCACACGGAGTTGTAACTCCATGTGTACACTTCTAAAGAACCCCAGTCTGACTGGGGCATGCCGTGTGGGCCGAAGCCCACCTGCATTTAATCGGACGTTACCTCAGCTGTGATGGGCACTGCAATGGGATACATTTATGTACAGCCGGTGGGTTCCAGGGAGCCACCCATGCTGTGGGTCCACGGGGAGTTGTAACTGCATGTGTTCACTTCTAAAGAACCCCAGTCTGACTGGGGCATGCAGTGTGGGCCAAAGCCCACCTGCATTAAACATGACATTACCTCAGCTGTGATGGGCAATGCAATGGGATATATTTATGTACCGCCGGTGGCTTCCTGGCACCCACCCATGCTGTCGGTCCACACGGAGTTGTAACTCCATATGTCCACTTCTAAAGAACCCCAGTCTGACTGGGGCATGCAGTGTGGGCCGAAGCCCACCTGCATTTAATCGGACGTTAGCTCTGCTGTCCAGGGCACTGCAATGGGATACATTTATGTACAGCCGGTGGGTTCCAGGGAGCCACCCATGCTGTGGGTGCAAACGGAATTCCAATTGCGGAGTTGTACCTGGCTGTGACTATTTATAAAAAACCGCGGTCTGACTGGGGCATGCAGACACCTTGACAGAATGAATAGTGTGTGGCACACAGGTTCTCCATTGCTATGCCCACGTGTGCAGCTCCTGATGGCGGTGGCACAGGATTATATTTCTAATTGCTTCTGTACAGCATTGTGGGCTATCGCCCCGCCCCTTTTAAAGAGGGTCGCTGCCTAGCCGTGCCAACCCTCTGCAGTGTGTGCCTGTGGTTCCTCTGGCAGACGCACTTATAAATAGGCATGAGGGTGGTGTGGCATGAGGGCAGCTGAAGGCTGCGCAGGGACACTTTGGTGTGCGCTGAGGACACTGGGTCGTGCGGGGGGGGGGGGGGGGGGTTGGGCAGCATGTAACCCAGGAGAAGTGGCAGCGGAGTGTCATGCAGGCAGTGATTGTGCTTTGTTGGAGGTAGTGTGGTGCTTAGCTAAGGTATGCATTGCTAATGAGGGCTTTTCAGAAGTAAAAGTTGTTGGGGGGGGGGGGGGCCCACTCTTGCCGCTATTGTGGCTTAATAGTGGGACCTGTGAACTTGAGATGCAGCCCAACATGTAGCCCCTTGCCTGCCCTATCCGTTGCTGTGTCGTTCCCATCACTTTCTTGAATTGCCCCGATTTTCACAAATGGAAACCTTAGCGAGCATCGGCGATATACAAAAATGCTCGAGTCGCCCATTGACTTCAATGGGGTTCGTTACTCGAAACGAACCCTCGAGCATCGCGAAAATTTCGTCCCGAGTAACAAGCACCCGAGCATTTTGGTGCTCGCTCATCTCTAGTAAGCTCCTATGGGAGCGAATGATAGCGGCCGGAGAAGCGAGGTGGAAGGGAGTTTAGCAGCATGACTGCTAAACTCCCTCCCCTTCGCTCCTCCCCTCCGGCTCTTTGCAATGGGAGAGGGAGAAGGCGGAGCTGCGGAGAAGGGGGGGGGGTGTTTGGCACTGCCTTGTCTCGCCCACTCCCATTGCAAACAGCCGGAGGGAAGGAGAGAGGAGATGAGCAGTGAGAAGGAGGGAAGGGGAGGCAACAGCATTGCGACCCCGGCATATATGCACCGGGCCCATGACGTCTGAACGGCGTACAAACGTGCCTATGCTCGAGGGAAAAGCCTTAAGTAAGAGTCCATAATAATCAAAACATAATCATAGACAATATTATTGCCCATAGGGAATCCATATTATGCAGCGACACCCAGAATCTTTTAGATGAGTTGTGCCATGAGCTGAAAAAGGTAAGGATACGCACTTCTTCTTCCATCATATTATAGAACCCATATCAAGATTATATACACAATTAATCTTAAATTTATTTCCTAATAACCAATTATTGAAAAGCAGTATTTAAAAACACACATAGCAAACCTTTTCCACAAGTAAAAAAAAAAAAAAAATCGTCATTCTCTTCAGCTAGTTAACTGGTTCATTCCGTCTGATAACTCACTGGAGATCATAATTTATGGACAATTGAAGCTGCAGGAACATCTAGTAGAAGGAAGAGAGCAGATCCATAGCAACAATTCTGTAGGGGAATATTAATCCCCAGCTTTATGTAGTGCTAAGTGTACAATAGTAATCAGAAGTTGAGTAGAAGCTGCTAATCATTGAGGGAAAAGGCTGTATAAAGAATTCATAATGGAATTAGCCCGCAGCAAACAAAAGACAGACAAAATTAAATCAGCCATCAAATTGCACCAAGGAATTTTAATTTACAGGTTAATGTTAGATTATGTAACTAATCACTGCTAGGAAATTTTTCAATGAGCAACCGATGGATTCCAGTTTCTTTTAAATGCATTTCTTAATGATCTTCAAATTAAAATAAATTTAAAAAAAAAACTTGTCAACATTGGCTAAAATACCAAAAATAGTTAAACTGCAGAAAATGATAAAGCAAAGAACCAATCAATACAAAATGGTTAGAAGCAATTAATTAGCATAAAACTCCCATTGCTAGGCTGTTCTCACATACTACGCCGTATCAAAAAAAGTTTATTTGTATCTAAATGGGTGAAATTATTGTTACAAGATGTCCGTTTCAGAAGCTTCGAGGGATGTTTATTTCTCTCGTATGGGTAAATTACATTCAATGGGTAGTAACGGGTTCTAATCCAATTTAATGTTTGGAGTTTTTATTATTTCGATCAGACATTTGGTGAGCCTTGACAAATGCGGAAACTACGAACTTAGATTTTTTTTTATAGCTAATATGCTAAAATTCTAGGCTTGTAGTCATACGTTTTTGTCATAGTTCTGCCTTGGGCTCATAAATACAGCAATGTTGTGATGGTTGGTTATATAAAAAAATGGAGCCTTGAGCAACAAGCAAAGGGGGGTCGGCATTTTTAGACTTCTTTTTAGGTTCACTATTGTTAGACTACTTTTAGGTTGCTCCTAATGGCCCCATACATGGGGGTGTAGAAAATTAGGGTCCGTCCCGAGCAATTGACTCCCTAAAACCTGTTCTTAAAGGGGTTGTCCCGCGCCGAAACGTTTTTTTTTTTTTTTTAATAGCCCCTCCGTTCGGCGCGAGACAAACCCGATGCAGGGGTTAAAAAAGAAAACGGGATAGTGCTTACCTGAATCCCCGCGCTCCGGTGACTTCTTACTTACCTGGTGAAGATGGCCGCCGGGATCTTCACCCTCGGTGGACCGCAGGTCTTCTGTGCGGTCCATTGCCGATTCCAGCCTCCTGATTGGCTGGAATCGGCAAACGTGACGGGGCGGAGCTACAAGGAGCCGCTCTCCGGCACGAGCGGCCCCATTCAGAAAAGAAGAAGACAGGACTGCGCAAGCGCGTCTAATCCGGCGATTAGACGCTAAAAATTAGACGGCACCATGGAGACGAGGACGCTAGCAACGGAACAGGTAAGTGAATAACTTCTGATAACTTCTGTATGGCTCATAATTAATGCACAATGTACATTACAAAGTGCATTATTATGGCCATACAGAAGTGTATAGACCCACTTGCTGCCGCGGGACAACCCCTTTAATGTTTTGCATGGAGTCCCTACAAGTCCATGTTATGGACCAATCGGCACATCCTATGCTGCTGTATGGTGTCTCTATGACACACTGAATTCAATATTAGGAGTCACGTATTTAGGGTCATCAGTGGTCAACATACCATCTGGAAACCAGTTCTGGGCACAGCTTGCTAGTTGCAATTTTTCTACTGGCATGATGTTTATCATGATTGAGCTGTAGATGTGAAAGTTTGCAAAAAATGAACTAAGGCTCTGGCGCGACCTGTTGACAGATGGTTGTTTAAAGAGAAGTGAAGCCGGTAATGTAGATCAAAGAATAAACCCTTTATTTAGGACGAGTAGGCAACACGTTTTGAGGTACGTTAACCTCTTCATCAGACAGCTGGAAAGTACATGTGATAGTATGTTATTCCTCATAGCCTAATGCATAAAGCAACTATCACCATTGGTGCTCAGTGGTAATACATGAGTGGTCGAGGGCAGACATATCTATGTTTCATGCTTACATGCCCTTTGGTTGATCAGCAACTAGGCCAGCAGCAGCTAATTGCATTGTCTTCATAAGATGCTCTGCCGAGTCTTTTCCGTTCTCTACTTATACTAATTGAGTTATGACCACCCTCCACAATTAAAAGAAAGCAAATTGGTGTCTCTGTCGCATTTTGGTTGGTGTGGGTCTCCAAAATAGGATTTTAGAATAAATATTTTTAAGATAATGGCAGATCCTCATGTGGATATATGTTTGCACCATCATCCTCAACCGTGTCCTTGGCTGCACTCCTTAGTACCTTGATTGGCTGGCTGCTTTTATAGTCTAGAGACTCTGTCCTGAATTCTGTAACTGGTTAATGGTATCTTCACCTGAGCAGATGTAATAGATCAGAAGCTATTCAGGAGGCATGACTTTGGGATCCTCCTTAATAAAAAAAAAATCCCCCTTCATCACAAGGCTAACTGAGGGAGATTATCCTCTGTGTTCCATTATCAACTCCATCATAGGAGGAACAAACAGGATCTGTTTTCGGATAGACAAGAACAGTGCCCAACAGGCCCAATTGAGTATATTGGCGTCTGTAGGGTTTCCATCTGGAAAGTAAGTCACTTCTGTGGAAAGGGGACACTCCATAATTTTCCCCTCGTGTGCCCAAAATGTTCCAACATTTTGAAACAAAAACTCTAAATATTGCAGTTCCTTGTGTCAGTTTCCTGGTGCCAATAGGGTGTGTGTATGGCTGGCCTGCCACTTAAAAGCCCACGGCATGCACCCAGGTATTCTACCCACAGCCAATCTGGACAAGTCTTTGGCTATTTCAAGCACCATCCCCTACTAGTGGGTGCTTGAGAAATTATGCTGTCTGATATGCAAAGGTGCTTTTTGACTGATTCCTGGTTTGGTCTATGCCTGTTTTACTCAGCTTTCCCATTTTTCTTCATTCCTGACTGTTTCTGGACCACGCTATAACTGTCTGCTTGGCTTGTCATATTGTTATACAAGAATTCCCTTGTTCTGGCTTCATATTATGACCACATCCCCTCTTGTCTTCTGCATCCAGCTGTTCCCTGCTCCGAGCGCCCGGCTGTTATACAGTCGAGAGCTCGGAGAGGAGGATGCAGAAGACAAGCGGGGTGTCCCTGCTTGTCTTCTGCATCCAGCTGTTCTCCGCTTCGAGTGCCTGGCTGTTATACAGCTGAGCGCTCGGGGCAGAGGAGGCAGAAGTCAAGCGGGGTGTTTTCTGCAGGGAGCACCTGGCTGTTATACTGCCGAGCACTCCGTGCAGGGTATGGAGAACAGAACTGAAATGCTCTGTTCTTCATACCTAGCCTGTCATCAGGGAGCGGGATACAGCTGAAACAATGGTATCAGCTGTACCTCGCTGTGAATCCCTGATAAGACTCATCGTCCTCTTTCAGCACGCTGAAAGACAACGATGAGCAATGGGATAACGAAAACTACACAATGTCAGTGCAGTTACACACAACGATTATCGCTCAAAAAACTGCTTTGGAGCGAATTTTGAGCGATAATCGTTGTGTCTAAATGGGTCTCTGGTATTTATCTAATGCAAATTAAGTTCACCATGTTTGTGCCCTCCCATGTGTGTATTTATTAAATAAGTCTTTAGATTTGTTCCATTATTCTTGAGGAAGGACCCAGAGAGGTCTGAAAGCTAGCTATAACATTATGCATTTTTGTTAGCCATTAAAAGGCATCATATCTACACGATTATTTGATTTCTCTTACTGAGAACAATCCCATTTTGAAAAATTAGAGAACCTCCTGATTTCATTTCACATATTATATGGGTTTAAGCAATGTAGCAAAGTCTCATTTTGTTATCATCTTTATGCTCATTTTATGGGTGCAGCAACCTTATGTTTAATTGTTAGCAACAGAGTTTGTCTGAGGCTGACAGACTCATTTTAAAGTGCACCTTCCAAAAAAACATTATAGTGTCGATTGCACTACCCTTCAGCAATCCTGTAATAACTTTATTCAACCATTTCTAATTATAATTATATTTTCCGTTCCTTTTAGCTATAGAAACTCTTTATCAATCAGAGCACAAGACAGAAAATTACTTTATTACAGCTAGAGCTCGTTAGTCTGAGTGCTCTTAATGAAGCAGTCTCATAATCAGATGAAAATCATGCCGAAGAAAACTTGCATCATTAGTCTGGGCCTTAATTACCAAGAAATATAGTCTCTAACAATGATACTCCATTTCAGGATACGGTGCATGCACCTTCAACATTAGTTGCAATTAATAATTTCACAGACTGCCATGAATTCCTTCTATTTATTCATAACAATGTAGTGGAAAAATTCCAAATTTAATTGAGCAGCTCAGATTGCACTTTCCCTCAGATTAAAATGTCAAAAGGCTAATATTCCACCTTACAATAATTCATCATCTTAATTATGCATTTTGTGTAGAAGAATTGTTTTACTTTTTGTCTTTTTTTGAACTGCGCCTTTTACTGTGAGACACATAGGGTTACCGAATGATTATCTTTATATACAACTAGCTGATATACCCGGCTTCGCCCGAGTTAATTTGTTACGAGTGTTTATCTGGTGTTCACACGGAAAATCTTATGAAGTCGTGCTTACTTTAGAGATACCGGAAAAACATATGTTCACCATTTTGCATGGTTCTTTGCATTACCCAGGAAACACCACGTGGAGGTAACCATGCGACATTTCCTTTATATAAAATGACATCAGGAAGTGAGAGAATAAGATTCCATACGTAAAATGTTGACGCTAATTCTTTTGCGCTTAGAATTGAACAATCGAGGTGGGACCCATTAACTTTTCCTATTTATGACATAATCAATGCCTGTTCCAAATTTCATGTTTCTATGACACCAAGAAGTGAGAGAATTAGATTCCGTACGTAAAATTTGGACGCTAGCTCTTTTGCGCTAGAATTGAATAATCGAGTTGAGACCCATTAACTTTTCCTATTTATGACATATTCAATGCTTATGGCAAATTTCATGTTTCTATGACATGGGGAAGTGAGAGATTTAGATTATGTACGTAAAATTTTGACGCTAATTTTTTTGCGCTAGAATTAAATAATCGAGTTGGGACCCATTAGCATTTCCTATTTATCACATATTCAATGCTCGTGCCAAATTTCACGTTTCTATGACACCGGAAAGTGAGAAAATTACATTCCGTACATATAATTTGGACGCTAATTCTTTTGCGCATAGAATTTAATAATCAAGTTGGGACCCATTAGCTTTTCCTATTAATGACATAATCAATGCTCGTGCCAAATTTCACGTTTCTATGACACCGGAAAGTGAGAAAATTACATTCCGTACGTAAAATTTGGACGCTAATTCTTTTACACATAGAATTGAATAATCGAGTTGGGACCCATTAGCTTTTTCTATTTATGACATAATCAATGCTCGTGCCAAATTTCACGTTTCTATGACACCGGAAAGTGAGAAAATTACATTCCGTACATAAAATTTGGACACTAATTCTTTTGCACATAGAATTTAATAATCGAGTTGGGACCTGTTAGCTTTTCCTATTTATGACATAATCAATGCTCATCACAAATTTCGAGTTTCTATGACAGCGGGAAGTGAGAGAATTAGATTCCGTACGTAAAATTTCGATGCCAATTCTTTTGCGCTAGAATTGAATAATCGAGTTGGGACCCAATTACTTTTCCTATTTTGGAGGTAATCTATGCTTGTGCCAAATTTCATGTTTCTACGACATCGGGAAGTTGGAGAACTTTTGGCGAGTCAGTGAGTCAGTCAGTGAGTCAGTCAGTGAGTCAGTCAGTGAGTCAGTCAGTGAGTGCTTTCGTCTTTATATATATATAGATATCAAACTAGTCATGGGCTGCGCACTGATAGGCTGGACCAGTTCTTTATTCTAGAGGATCCAAAATATACTTATGCATAAATTAAAGGGGTTGTCCAGTTGTAAACTATTGATGAGCTATGTGCAAGGTAGGCCATCAATAGAAGACCAGGGGGAATCTGCCACCAGAGATCCCTGCCAATCAGCTATTTTCCGGCCAGTGAGTTCATGCACTGAGCTGATATATGCAGAAAGCAAACAGCTCCATTCTCACTGCAGTGGCCAGGCTTGGTATTGCAAGCATTGAAGTGAATGGGAAATACACCTGTAGTGTCAAGCTTGGCCGCTGCAGTTGGTGGAACGGAGCTGTCTGCTTTGTGAAGAAATCAGCTCGCTGCATGAACACAACAGCAAGCAGCCTCTGGTAGCAGACCCCTGCCCATCTACTATTGATGGCCTAAGTCGTTTACAACCCCTTTAAATTAAGGCCTATTTTGCACTTTCTTATTGCGTTTTTTGGAAGTAAATAAATGAAAAAGAGGTTGTTTTTTTTAACGTCGTTCATCACGTGGGATAACAGTCATAAAATGCTTATGAAATGGGTCATTACAAATGTGACAATACATAATATGCTTATGTCTTTTATTTTTTTCATAATAAAGGGGGTTTCTCGGGAAAATAAACTTTTTCGTTTTGTTTTTTTTTACTAACCACTATTTAAATTTATTGAACTTTTTTTTACACATTTTTTTGTCCCTCTAGATCAGTGTTTCTCAACTCCAGTCCTCAGGACCCCCAACAGGTCATGTTTTCAAGATGGCCTATAGTAAGATCACTGGTAGCAATGTCTGAGGCACTGACAATAATTACATCATCTGTGCAATACTAAGGAAATCCTGAAGACATGGCCTGTTTTGGGGTCCTGAGGACTGGAGTTGAGAAACACTGCTCTAGATCATCCGATCAGTTATACACTGCAATCTACTATTTATGCAGTGTAGTGTAGTGTAGTTGCGACGGATCAGCAATCAGACCCTGTAGGAGGCAGGATCTGATAGGTTGGCATGCCTGGCAGATGCAGATCCAGAGACCTTGATCCAGAGGCCTTGGTCAGGCCTTCAGCTGCCTTGGGAGCCATTCAGCACCTTTCAGCCATTCAGCACCTTACGATGGCATTGCAGAGTGCCAATAGATGACAAGGGTAGTGCTTTCCAACATGCCGCAATTGAATGTGGCATGTAAGGAGTTAACCAGTTGGGACCAAAGACCTATTTACTGACAGCCATTAGTGCATGAACTCAGCTGTCAGTGGACAACCGAGTTCCAGCTCTTCCTGACACGGGACTCCCGTGACAGTCTTATTTTTGGCTGCCGTAAAAACATGGCGGCCTAGCCTAAGGCCCCTTAGTGACAGTTGTAAAAACCTGTATAACTGGTCACTAAGGAGTTTACTCACTCCAGACTTAAGCCTCCTGCATATAACTGTAAAATCAGTACAGCAGGACAAGTTGTATGCAGTTATGCAGTTCAGAAATGAACATCTTAGGAATTGGTAAGCCTGTGGATTGGCATCATTGACTCTACTCACTGTGGAAACCCCATCAACTTAACCTTTATTATTCACTAAACGCTTAAAACTGGGCGGATAGAACAACACAAACAAAAGTGACAAAAATCAAAAGAACACCCCAGAGTGGATCCCTAATGCTCATTAGTCTTATACCACTTGGATACCAACAGAGACTCATCTAGGAAAAAGGGTTGGCCGATATAAAAAGTAGATAACACAGATCAACATATCCACACCAACATACCCATATAGAGTTTAGGATTATCCCCCTAAAATAATATATACAGTAAGTCTCTGAAAAAAAGAAGATACAAATTAATAACCCCTCATTAAAAAGGTACACCAGTACTGAGTATACTAAACAGATAACGAGTTTCCCGGAAAATAAGACCCCGTCTTATATAAATTTTTGCCCCAAAGGAGGCACTAGGTCTTATTTTGGGGGGATATCCTATTATACTTACCTAGCAGGCTCAGTCCACCTGAGCCAATTAATGCAGCACTTGATGAGCCAATCACAGCCATCACTTCATGGAGGCAGAATTTATAGCAGCATGAGTTGGAGGTGCAGGTACTTTTTCCATTAAATTCAATGTCTGCATTACCAAGCCAAGCAGCTGCAATGTGTATGGAGCTATCTACTTCCTATGCACACTGGCAGTTTCTGGGAAAACAGCTGACCCATGTCTCAAATGATGGACACCCACCAATTAATTATTGATGACCTATCCTGAGGATTGGTCATCAATAGTTTAGAGGTGGAAAACCCCATTAGGTCATATATAACTCTCTTATGTCTATCTGCTCTTAACAACCAGGTGCATATTGGGGTGCATTTCTCACTATAACCTTCCTCTGTAGTGTTTCCCTTCTCTTTTCCCAAGTGTCCTTCTCTAATTCACACAGTACTGTGAGTGCCTAATATTGTTCCATCTCCCTTATTTGCATATTACCCAGAGGAGCATGAATGACCTTATAAGTCTCCTCACTCACTCACCTTCTAGGTGCTCTCCCTAAGGAGAAAAGATAGCATTCCTGACCCATGTGAGTGCCTAATTAACATAAATCAAATTATGTGCATTTCTTTTCCCCAGTTTGTAAATTATTGACAATATGTTTCCATCTGAAAGGGTCAATATGGGTTTTATATGCTTACATATTAGTTACATACATATACTGTATGAGTTTTGATTGTTTTCTTCTTCATCACCAGATATCCTTGACAGCAATTTAGAGGATAAAAACTGAACTTGTAAGAAAGTTTTTACATGTTTATATATATATATATATTTCTTTTTAGGCCTTAGTCAGACGGGCGTTTTTTCGCGCGATTTGCGGATCGCATGACGGATGCGCATCCGCAAATCGCGTGACCGGTGCGCGCAAGTCGCCCGCAAATCGCCCGAAAATCTGCTCCTAGCCGCGTTTCATTAGAAACGGGCTGGAGCTGTCCAGCGCATTGCATTCAATGGAGACGGCAATAGAGCCGCCTCCATTTAAAGCAATGCGCTGCGGGCGAGCCCGGGATGAATTGTCGGTAAGAGCTTAAATATATAAGCCCTTCCCTGCAATTCATCCTAAAATGTGTTAAAATAAAAAAAAATTGTATACTCACCTTCTCCCGGCAGCCGGAGCTCCGCGCGGCCGTCCTGCAGTGGGTGTGAAGGGGGTGAAGGGGGTGTGTCAGACCTGCCCCCTGATTGGCTCAGCGCTGAGCCAATCAGAGGCATGCCTCACTCACACCCATTCATGAATTCATGAATGGATGTGAGTCAGACCTGCCCCTGATTGGCTCAGCGCTGAGAGGCAGCAGTCACTCACCCATTCATGAATTCATGAATGGGTGTGTGAGTGTTTTCAGCCTCTGATTGGTCAGGGCTGTGACCAATCAGAGGCAGATCATTCAGCAGGCGGGGATTTTAAAGCCCCACCGGCTGAATAGTGCCAAGAAGCAGTTCAGGAGAACTGACAGCGGCCGCGGCTGGACTCCGGCTGCAGCGGAAAGGTGAGTATACAATTTTTTTTTATTTTAACACATTTTAGGATGAATTGCAGGGAAGGGCTTATATATTTAACCCCTTCCCGACAATTCACCCCGTGCACGCCGGCAGCCCATTGCTTTCAATGGAGCGGCTGTATTGTCGCTCCATTGAATTCAATGGGCAAACATCGTTCTTCTCTGCCACAGCTGTTACAGCTGTGGCAGAGAAGAATGATTTGTCTTCTATATGTTCTCAATGGGGTCGGTGCTGCTGTTGCCGGCCCCATTGAGCGCATATAGAGAAGAGAACAGGAATCGTAGATCGCAGATAGGTGTGATCTGCGATTTTTTGTTCTATAATTTATTGGACGAGCGCATAAAAAGCGCTCATGTGTCCGATACCATTGCAAAGCAATGGTTTTATAAAATCGCCGGACGCATGCGCAAATCGCGGCTAAAAACGCCCGTCTGACTAAGGCCTAAAGTGCATATTGACATCTATGGGTAGGCATACTACATCGAAACCCATATAATATCCAATACATACCGTATGAGATGAAGTGCATACAAAAACACTTCCAACCAAACATTAAGTAGCATATGGTGGTAAAGAGGCCTTCACGGGGTGAGATCGCTGTATTGCTCATTTATACAAGTGGAAACCAGTGCAAAACTGTACTATTGATGCATGCATTAGGCCTAGGGGCCAATTCACTTGAGCATATTTTACACCTGTATTCAGTCCGTATTTTTCACTAACTCAATATGTGCAGAATTCAGACCCATTCAATTAAATTGGTGCGTTTAAACACGCATTTTTATGCAGAATAATGGTATGCGCATGTGAAAACAATCTCAGCATGTACTATTTTGCTCCATATTCACAGACCAGAATTGCTTATATAAAGTTTATGGATGCATAAAAAACCTGCAGTGAATTAGCATTAGTATAGGTATTCACTGTGTGTGTGTGTGTGAGGGGGGGGGGGGGGGTTGCACACCTTCTTTTCAGTGGGTTGTAGTAAAATTGGTATCACTTGCTTTTTTTGTGCAGATGAAAAACACAGTGAACATGGATGCAACATGGATGTAAAAACTGCACATACACACCAAAAACACCATACACATGCATTGAAAATGGGGCATTTTTCACAGACCAAAACTGCATGCGCCCGTGTGAATGAGCCCTAAGGATCCTTTTTACAAGGTCTCGGCCCAATATAACAAACACTAATCAACAAGCATGTCGATTAGAGATGAGCGAGTATACTCGCTAAAAGCAATTGCTCGAGCGAGCATTGCCTTTAGCGAGTATCTCCCAGCTCGAGACTGCAGGTTCGGGTGCCGGCTGGGGGGAGCGGTGAGTAGCGGCAGTCAGCAGGAGGGAGCGGGGGGGAGAGAGGGAGAGAGAGATCTCCCCTTTCTTCTGCCCCGCTCTCCCCCGCAGCTCCCTGCCCGCCGCCAGCACCCGAACCTTCTCTCTCGAGCGGGCAGGTACTCGCTAAAGGCAATGCTCGCTCGAGCAATTGCCTTTAGCGAGTATACTTGCTCATCTCTAATGTCGATCATTGCTCTTTTACTTTTTATGTACATGAGCCGAAAATCAATTGTGGGGACAAACAATCATAACTACGTTCGCCTATCCCATATGCTGGCTGTACGCCTCCCCATTTACATGCGAATATATACAGCTGATCAGCGATCATTTTTATGCACGTTGAAATTGAACAATCATCCAATGAATGAGCGTTCACTCATTCGTCATCTGATCATTGGCTTCTTTTACATGACCCATTTGAATTGACCTTAGGAGTAGGTAAATTATCGCTAAAAAGACCTCAAAATGTCAGTCTTATAGCCAAAACCAATGTTTTTGTAAATCCAATAAGTTGTATTTAAACTGGTGTTCAATGTAGTATCACCGATTCACTTCGGGCCTGTTGTACCACTCTGGGTTGTTGCATAGTGTATGTGTCAGGGTTTGAGTGCTGGAACCTGTTGTTCTATGGGTTTCCAGGAGCACACCTCCACAGGTGTAGAGTAATTGAGCTGGCTGGGTGTGGATGACTCCGGCCAGCTAATCTCCACTGGTCTGCTGCATATATATATATTAGTCCCTCTGCATAAGGAAGCTGGTATCCCTTCACTCAAAACTGGGTGTTATGCTTGTTGTCTGAAGTGTTTGTTTCACCTTCTCTGAGGATGGTCTGGACACCTGTTGTCCCCATCTGCATCTTATGCAGACCCCATCACCCTTCCCCTTTCACAGGTACAGCCTCCAGATGTCTGATGTCTTGTATGGTCAGATGGGTGATTCTTGACCCGGTTCCCTGTATGTCAGCATGGTGGCTGACTCTCTTTTTCCTTGGTGGGAGGACATTTGGGCTAGCTATGGTTTGATATGTGTTTGCATGAAAGTTCTTTCTGAGTGAAGTCTGGTTCTGTGGTGGGAACAGCCATGTGTTCTGTGTCTGTGCAGGTGGCCGGACATGTGGTGTGAACAGTCCTGTTCAGTGTGCATTGGTGTGAACAGCAGCATGTTCTGTATGTCTGTGCAGGTGGCCAGACATGTGTTGTTTACAATTCTATTCTCTGGGCAAGTTAGGTCCTTAGGTTCCAGTGCAGGGTCAGTCTTATTAGGACGATCGCCCTGCTTGCAGGCAAGTTCACTGGGGGTAGCTGTCTCATTAGAGTAGAGATCCGCAAAACAATGAGGACCCTTGAAGTGGGCTTGCAGGCTTAAGTGACCTGGCCAATTGACAAACTAATACCTCTTACTCATTATAGCAATTCTATCTTGTTATGCATGCAGATATGAGGGGTTTGTGTTTTGAGTGTGGAAGGAAGGATGGATATAACAGTATGGAGCTGTGTGTTTCCAGAAATACAGCAGGTCCACAGATTAGAACAGTTGCTCTGACGAACAAATGATTAGTGGGGTTCCAGGGCAACTTACCCCTGTAGATCAGCTTTTATAGATCTATTCTGATAGGTCATTAATAGTCAGAAATGAGAAAAATGCTTTAAATGTAATGTGTGTAGAGATGAGCGAGCGTACTCGACCACTCCCCTTTTTCGCCCGAGTACCGCGATTTTCGAGTACTTCCGTACTCGGGCGAAAAGATTCGGGGGGCGCCGTGGGTGAGTGGGGGGTTGCAGCGGGGAGTGAGGGGGAGAGAGAGAGGGCTCCCCCCTGTTCCCCGCTGCTACCCCCCGTGCCCCCACGCCTCACCCCGCCCCCTGGCGCCCCCCGAATCTTTTCACCCGAGTACTGAAGTACTCGAAAATAGCGGTACTCGATCGAATAAATACTCGAAAGGAGTAGATTTGCTCATCTCTAAATGTATGACCTACTTCAGTTTTTTCTATTTAAATCCTAAATAACGAAACATTCCATTTTTTCTCATCTGATTTTATTTTCTGTCTGTAAATATATTAATTATACTGTTAGTACATGACTGTAGAAGCTGCCATCCTGCCTGATCTGCATTTGGCAACATTTAGGGCTTTTAGAGAGAAGCTTTACAGCAGCTTCATTGGCTATTCACACAATAGACAAGAACTGACCCACTGACTTTTATGGGAGACTGTTCTAGAAATGCTCTGTGACCTGTTTATTGTACTTAGATGAGGGAGGAAGTGAGCTGTGATTATCACCTATTGTGAATGGTGCCGCCTGTGCTATCTATACAGATATAGTCAGTGTGAGAACTACAGAATTTTAGGATCTTTTTAAATATACAGCATGACAATGAAAATATTTTTTAAAAATCACTAAAAATTCTTAAAAATCTGTTCAACCCCTTAATGACATGGCCTATTTTGGGCTTAAGGACGCAATGATTTTTGGCAGATTTTCTTTTTCAAAAGTCATAACTTTTTTATTTTTCCGTCAACGCGGCCGTATAAGGGTTTGTTTTTTGCGTGGCGAGCTGTAGTTTTTATCGGTGCCACTTTTGGGTACATAGACTATATTGTAAAACTTTTATTATTATTTTTATGATAGCAGGGAGAGAAAACGTATCAATTCTGCCAAAGATTTTTTTTTTTTACAGCGTTAATCATGCAGCATAAATGACACAATTAATTTTTTCTGCGGGTCAGTATGGTCACAACGATACCAAAATTCTTCCATTTTTTTCGGTTTTTCCGCTTTTCTGCAATAAAACCCCTTTTTTTACTATCTTTTTTTTTCTAAATCGCTGCATTCAAAGTCCTGTAACTTTTTTATTTTTTTATGTACGGAGCTCTATAAGGGCTTATTTTTTGCGAGACGAGCTGTAGTTTTTATTGGTACCATGTTGGGGTACATACGGCTTTTTTGATCACTTTTATTGCGTTTTTAGGGAGGCAAAATGCTAAAAATTTGCATTTTGCCTCAGTTTTTTAGCGTTTGTTTTAACACTTTTCTCCATGCACTGTCAAAAGCATGTGCAACTTATTTTACATGTCGTTATGGATGTGTCAATACCAAATATGTGGAGTTTTAATTGTTTTTTACCTTTTTTTATGCTAATATGAGAAAAAGCATATGCAAGGTTTTATTTTACTTTTTTTTTACAGTTTTCTTTTTTATTCATTTTTTTAATCTTTTTTTTTACACAATGTGAGTCCCTCTGAGGGACTTGCAGCACAGCACTGATGATTGCTGTGATAAGGCATGGCAGGTCTACTGCTTTCCCATGCCTTATCGCTTATACAGCAATCACAGGCTATGGCACTACTGGACGCCAGTGTCTGGCATCCTGTTGCCATGGCAACAGGCCGGGCTCTCTGCGATTATATCGTGAGAGCCTGGCAACTTTACAGAGGGAGCGCGCTTCCTCTGTGAACCCTTCCAATGCCGCGATCTACATAGATCGTGGCAGGGAAGGGGTTAACAGCAGGGGCAAATCTCCGATGCACCCCCGCTGTTGCAGCAGCAGGCCGGCTGTGACTGACATAAGTGATCTCGCACTATCCCCAGGACGTAAGTTTATGCCCTGTTGCGGGAAGTACCCCACTGCCAGGTCGTAAACTTACGCCCTGGAGCGAGAAGGGGTAAAACAGGTTGTCCCACTTTTAGAGGTTTTTTAATTGCTATAAGCATACAGCTCAATACTTGTGCAGTGGCCTGGGTTGGTACTGCAGGCTGAGTCCTATTGAAGTTAACCAACCCAGGCTACAGCACAATATGCAGAGCTGTCTCCTTCCTGCAGCAAAGCAGCTAGTAGTGGGACAACCCCTTTAACATAAAATCTGATTTATACAATGTCATTATTTTGATTACGCATTCCCTTTAAATCTGAAGGGCAACATTTATTTTCCTTGTCTAACATAGGACATATGGAATTATTTTACTGTCCCAAAATGAAATAGGCATGAACAGGGATTGATAAAATTACTCTATTCCTTTTTTTTTTTGGACTAATATGCAGTAATTTCGACCTTAAAACTCAAAAATCATCCAATTTTCCCATACATAGTGAAAATGACTACTAATTCCCATGGCTAAAGTCAGGAATAAGATGTAAAAAAAAATGTCAGGGTTGTTTTTTTCATGTGGAGTCTTATTCCTTTACAAACCTTTCCTTCTAATTTCCACAGAGACATAACAAAATGTAACCAAAAACAATGACAAGACATTTCCTATTTTTAAATGATTCAATTAATTACAATTTGAGGAATATTTTTTTTTTAAACAGGATGAACCACTTCTTATCTGTAATCGTAAAGAAAGTATTATATTTCATTTCTTTATTTAACCTATACATTTGTGACACCCCAAATTACTACTAACCTTAAAGGACTACATAAACATATTGTTTTACTTATCTCTAATAATGACAAATAATGTGTAACATGGTCCGACCCCGCCGCACTGTAATAAATGCGCTCAGACTTCCCTTCTAAGAAATATGTTAGCGCTAACAAATCTTGAAGTTAATTGTAAAAGCTAAACCATATTTTATACTTTCACAAATAAACAAATGTCTACATTGGAAGGCTTTTAAGGCATATGTCATGATATCAAAGGAATGTTCGATTTGAGTAAAATCACTCTTATAATTTAACCAAGCATTATAATAAGAGCTGCCATCTTATTATTGAAAAAAGGTGTACTTGTTCTATGAACTACAGATTTGATTAAGATCTAAACTCTTATCTGAACCATGAACTTTAAAAAGGAAAAGTAGAAATGCAATTTCTTTGTTCTACATTCCATCTCGAAAGTAATGCGATGCAAATGTGGAGACCCAGTAAACGCTTTGGGAACACACATCTTTGTAGTCAATAGATGTTAAGAAGAAAACTCTTCAAAAGATCAAAATGATATATTTATAAATCAACTGACTCCTGTAAATTTTAGAACTCTAAAGTCATAAACATTTGTCTTTCAATTTTCTTTTCGGGGCCGCTATCTAATGTTGTCTATTACGGAAAGGATGTTATATAGGTAAGTATTTGCAT
The DNA here is from genome assembly GCA_035609135.1 of Eleutherodactylus coqui. Classification (NCBI taxonomy): domain Eukaryota; kingdom Metazoa; phylum Chordata; class Amphibia; order Anura; family Eleutherodactylidae; genus Eleutherodactylus; species Eleutherodactylus coqui. The sequence goes on from CM069407.1 coordinate 34,969,507, forward strand.
GCTCATAAAAAGGACGGGGGAAAAAGGAAACAGCAGGGTAGGCGAAGTGCCATAAGTAGAAGAGAGGGCATGATGGCAGGAGAGTCTAATGAGTCAAAAGTTCAGCTGCTGCATGGCTGAACCTTAGAGTTGATTCGCTGACAGCCAAGAAGGCAATTAAAAAACAACATTAGAATAATAAGAAGCAATGGATTAAGAGAAGAATAGCCAGTGCAGAGTAGCAGCCCATTTGCCTTTGTTCTCTGTATGGTTTCGGAAAGTAGTTACTGTCAAAGAAGTTGACTATGGCCTAAACTTAAAAGTCGTAAAGTTACAAGGGTGCGCCAGTAGACTATTAAAGCTTGGACTCTTGAAGCCACAATCAGTTTGGCACTGACTAGGTTTGGGTTATGAAGTCTAACCTTAAAACTCCAAAATCATCCAATTTTCCCATATTCTCCCTTTCTTAATCTTTAACCTCCACAATGGGTTATGCACTTTCCCGGTTGGATTCTCAGGTCATGGTCTCCAACATAGATATCAATTGGTGGCCTGATGAAGACCCCAGAGAGGCTTGAACAATGTTGTACTACATGGTCTAGTTTTCATAAAGTTACAAGGGTGCTGCAGTAGACTATTAGAGCTTGGACACTTGAAGCCACAATCAGTTTGGCACTGACTAAGTCTTTGTTGTGAAGTCTGCATATTCTCCCTTTCTTCATCTTTAACCTCCCCAATGAGTTATGTACTTTCCTGGTTGATTTCTCAGGTCATGGTCTCCAGCATAGATATCAATTGGTGGCCTGATGAAGACCCCAGAGGGGCTTGAAACATGTTGTACTACATGGTCTAGTTGTCTAATAAAGACCTTTTGATACAACAACTTGGAGTCCCCATCACAATTCATCCAGTAGTGCCTTGATGTGGTGTGCTACATTGTGGATTACTCTTTTGTAAACTAGACAGCCTGAACTTACAGTATAAGGCTTTTAACCTTCTAGCATATATACAATCCTCCTGAATTTAATATACAAAGATTAAATAGTAGCTGTAAAGTGAATGCGCATGATTCACACTGAGTCTGAATAACTTAATTAGGGAGAAAGAAAAATAAAATAAATAGAAAACACATAAAATAGAGATCAAGAGGAAGACAGCTGCTTCTGTTACACATATTACCATGTTCTTCGATGAAGTAAACATAGATGAGAAAAGAGAGTAAGAAAAAGTTACTGAGGCATTCATTGAATTTGTTAAAGGCTCGTCATGTGTTATTTACTAATGAAGACAAAAATAGAAAATGTTGGCTACCTCAAAGGCAACTTACAATATCCAAGATCGAACAATAAAAAGTCTTGTAATTGAAGTACATTTTATGAACTCAATAGCTTTCACAAATAAAAAAACAACAAATGAAACAGATGGTAGTTCATACATTCTAAGAAAGTCATCATTTAATGCATGTGATGATGTCAGAGTATCGGCGTGATTCCTTACTCTACACAAAATGATGAAATAATGTAACTTTTGACTGGTATTGTGAGAAGATGTGGACCTGTTGTGCCACATGCTAGTTTGACTTTGTGCTAAATGTAGAGCAACACCTGAGGAAACCCGATCTGCACCCTTTCACACAACCAGTTTGGATCTGCCCTTTGCTGTGGGGTTCATAGACTGTTACATTGGAAGTAGTACTAGTTATGTGGCTGCTGACCCTACAATTCACCACGGTGCAGTACCCGCACATGTGAACAGAGGTGTAGTCGGGGAGATCTGAATCGAGACAGGCAGCGTAACTTCAATATGAGCAACATTGCAGAGGTTAGGGAACACGGAGCAGGTTCAACATGATACAAACAGGCCAGGAGTCAGAGCAGGCAGCAGATGAGAGAATGGCCAATACAACAAGCCAACTGCAGAATGCAGAGAAATCAGGTGTAGCTAAAGTCAGTAATCAGGAAATCATCACAAACAAATAGCATCTTCAGCTGGATCAAAAAAGACCAAAAGCATAGGTACTTTTCTTTAGGGGTTGCATGCTGGCCCCTTAAGAGTGTGAGCATGTGCATGAGTGCCCTTCAGCAGCAGAGGGGGAAAGCCTGACGCTAGAGCTGACCACCTGCTGTGAACATTGGGTGGGCATGTTGCGGGTGCCAGCAGAGAGAGATGAGGTAAGATGTAGAGATGAGCGAGCACCAAAAAGCTCGGGTGCTCTTTACTCGGGACGAAATTTTCGCGATGCTCGAGGGTTCGTTTCGAATAACGAACCCCATTGAAGTCAATGGGCGACCCGAGCATTTTTGTATATCGCCAATGCTCGCTAAGGTTTCCATTTGTGAAAATCTGGGCAATTCAAGAAAGTGATGGGAACGACACAGCAACGGATAGGGCAGGCGAGGAGCTACATGTTGGGCTGCATCTCAAGTTCCCAGGTCCCACTATTAAGCCACAATAGCGGCAAGAGTGCCCCCCCCCCCAACAATTTTTACTTCTGAAAAACCATCATTAGCAATGCATACCTTAGCTAAGCACCACACTACCTCCAACAAAGCACAATCACTGCCTGCATGACACTCCGCTGCCACTTCTCCTGGGTTACATGCTGCCCAACCCCCCCCCCCCCCCCCGCACGACCCAGTGTCCACAGCGCACACCAAAGTGTCCCTGCGCAGCCTTCAGCTGCCCTCATGCCACACCACCCTCATGTCTATTTATAAGTGCGTCTGCCATGAGGAGGAACCGCAGGCACACACTGCAGAGGGTTGGCACGGCTAGGCAGTGACCCTCTTTAAAAGGGGCGGGGCGATAGCCCACAATGCTGTACAGAAGCAATGAGAAATATAATCCTGTGCCAACGCCATCAGGAGCTGCACACGTGGGCATAGCAATGGGGAACCTATGTGCCACACACTATTCATTCTGTCAAGGTGTCTGCATGCCCCAACCTGACCGGGGTTTTTAATTCATAGACACAGGCAGGTACAACTCCCTATTGTGAAGTCCCTGTGGACCGACAGCATGGGTGGGTGCCAGGAAGCCACCAGCGGTACATAAATATATCCCATTGCAGTGCCCAGCACAGCTGAGGTAATGTCATGTTTAATGCAGGTGGGCTTCGGCGCACACTGCATGCCCCAGTCAGAATGGGGTTCTTTAGAAGTGGACACATGCAGTTACAACTCCGTGTGGACCGACAGCATGGGTGGCTCCCTGGAACCCACCGGCGGTACATAAATATATCCCATTGCAGTGCCCAGCACAGCTGAGGTAATGTCATGTTTAATGCAGGTGGGCTTCGGCCCACACTGCATGCCCCAGTCAGACTGGGGTTCTTTAGAAGTGGACACATGCAGTTACAACTCCGTGTGGACCGACAGCATGGGTGGGTGCCAGGAAGCCACCGGCGGTACATAAATATATCCCATTGCAGTGCCCAGCACAGCTGAGGTAATGTCATGTTTAATGCAGGTGGGCTTCGGCCCACACTGCATGCCCCAGTCAGACTGGGGTTCTTTAGAAGTGGACACATGCAGTTACAACTCCGTGTGTACCGACAGCATGGGTGGCTCCCTGGAACCCACCGGCGGTACATAAATATATCCCATTGCAGTGCCCAGCACAGCTGAGGTAATGTCATGTTTAATGCAGGTGGGCTTTGGCCCACACTGCATGCCCCAGTCAGACTGGGGTTCTTTAGAAGTGGACACATGCAGTTACAACTCCGTGTGGACCGACAGCATGGGTGGCTCCCTGGAACCCACCGGCGGTACATAAATATATCCCATTGCAGTGCCCAGCACAGCTGATGTAACGTCAGCTTTAATGCAGGTGGGCAAAAAATTTATTGGATTACACTGTAGGCGAGGGCCCCAAAAAATTGGTGTACCAATAGTACTAATGTACCTCAGAAAAATTGCCCATGCCCAACCAAGAGGGCAGGTGAAACCCATTAATCGCTTTGGTTAATGTGGCTTAATTGGTAACTAAGCCTGGAGGCAGCCCAGTTAAAATAAAAATTCGTTCAGGTGCAAGTTTCAACGCTTTAATGAGCATTGAAACGTATAAAAATTATTTACAAAAATTATATGACTGAGCCTTGTGGGCCTAAGAAAAATTGCCTGTCCGGCGTGATTACGTGAGGTTTCAGGAGGAGGAGCAGGAGGAGGAGGATGAATATTATACACAGATTGATGAAGCTAAAAGGTCCACGTTTTTGATGGTGATAGAGAACAATGCTTCCATCCGCGGGTGCAGCCTACGTATTGTTTAGGTATTGCTGCTGTCCGCTGGTGGAGAAGAGAAGTCTGGGGAAATCCAGGCTTTGTTCATCTTGATGAGTGTAAGCCTGTCGGCACTGTCGGTTGACAGGCGGGTACGCTTATCTGTGATGATTCCCCCAGCCGCACTAAACACCCTCTCTGACAAGACGCTAGCCACAGGACAAGCAAGCACCTCCAGGGCATACAGCGCGAGTTCAGGCCACGTGTCCAACTTCGACACCAAGTAGTTGTAGGGGGCAGAGGAGTCACGGAGGACGGTCGTGCGATCGGCTACGTACTCCCTCACCATCCTTTTACAGTGCTCCCGCCGACTCAGCCGTGACTGGGGAGCGGTGACACAGTCTTGCTGGGGAGCCAGAAAGCTGTCAAAGGCCTTAGAGAGTGTTCCCCTGCCTGTGCTGTACATGCTGCCTGATCTCCGCGCCTCCCCTGCTACCTGGCCCTCGGAACTGCGCCTTCTGCCATTAGCGCTGTCGGATGGGAATTTTACCGTCAGCTTGTCCGCCTGGGTCCTGTGGTATAGCATCACTCTCGAACCCCTTTCCTCTTCGGGTATGAGAGTGGAAAGGTTCTCCTTATACCGTGGGTCGAGCAGTGTGTACACCCAGTAATCCGTAGTGGCCAGAATGCATGTAACGCGAGGGTCACGAGAAAGGCATCCTAACATGAAGTCCGCCATGTGTGCCAGGGTACCTGTACGCAACACATGGATGTCCTCACCAGGAAGATCACTTTCAGGGTCCTCCTCCTCCTCCTCCTCCTCCTCCTCCTCCTCAGGCCATACACGCTGAAAGGATGACAGGCAAGCAGCATGGGTACCCTCAGCAGTGGGCCAAGCTGTCTCCTCCCCCTCCTCCTCATCCTCCTCATGCTCCTCCTCCTCCTCAACACGCTGAGATATAGACAGGAGGGTGCTCTGACTATCCAGCGACATACTGTCTTCCCCCGGCTCTGTTTCCGAGTGCAAAGCGTCTGCCTTTATGCTTTGCAGGGAACTTCTCAAGAGGCATAGCAGAGGAATGGTGACGCTAATGATTGCAGCATCGCCGCTCACCATCTGGGTATACTCCTCAAAGTTTCCAAGGACCTGGCAGATGTCTGCCAACCAGGCCCACTCTTCTGTAAAGAATTGAGGAGGCTGACTCCCACTGCGCCGCCCATGTTGGAGTTGGTATTCCACTATAGCTCTACGCTGCTCATAGAGCCTAGCCAACATGTGGAGCGTAGAGTTCCACCGTGTAGGCACGTCGCACAGCAGTCGGTGCACTGGCAGATGAAACCGATGTTGCAGGGTGCGCAGGGTGGCAGCGTCCGTGTGGGACTTGCGGAAATGTGTGCAGAGCCGGCGCACCTTTCCCAGCAGGTCTGACAAGCGTGGGCAGCTTTTCAGAAACCGCTGAACCACCAAATTAAAGACGTGGGCCAGGCATGGCACATGCGTGAGGCAGCCAAGCTGCAGAGCCGCCACCAGGTTACGGCCGTTGTCACACACGACCATGCCCGGTTGGAGGCTCAGCGGCGCAAGCCAGCGGTCGGTCTGCTCTGTCAGACCCTGCAGCAGTTCGTGGGCCATGTGCCTCTTCTCTCCTAAGCTGAGTAGTTTCAGCACGGCCTGCTGACGCTTGCCCACCGCTGTGCTGCCACGCCGCGCGACACCGACTGCTGCCGACGTGCTACTGCTGACACATCTTGATGGCGAGACAGAGGTTGCGGAGGAGGAGGAGGAGGAGGAGGAGGGTCGTTTAGTGGAGGAAGCATACACCGCCGCAGATACCACCACCGAGCTGGGGCCCGCAATTCTGGGGGTGGGTAGGACGTGAGCGGTCCCAGGCTCTGACTCTGTCCCAGCCTCCACTAAATTCACCCAATGTGCCGTCAGGGAGATATAGTGGCCCTGCCCGCCTGTGCTTGTCCACGTGTCCGTTGTTAAGTGGACCTTGGCAGTAACCGCGTTGGTGAGGGCGCGTACAATGTTGCGGGAGACGTGGTCGTGCAGGGCTGGGACGGCACATCGGGAAAAGTAGTGGCGACTGGGAACTGAGTAGCACGGGGCCGCCGCCGCCATCATACCTTTGAAAGCCTCCGTTTCCACAACCCTATACGGCAGCATCTCTAGGCTGATAAATTTGGCTATGTGCACGTTTAACGCTTGAGCGTGCGGGTGCGTGGCGGCGTACTTGCGCTTGCGCTCAAACACTTGCGCTAGCGACGGCTGGACGGTGCGCTGAGAGACATTGGTGGATGGGGCCGAGGACAGCGGAGGTGAGGGTGTGGGTGCAGGCCGGGAGACGGTAGTGCCTGTGCCCTGAGAGGGGGGTTTGATTTCAGTGGCAGGTTGGGGCACAGGGGGAGAGGCAGCGGTGCAAACCGGAGGCGGTGAACGGCCTTCGTCCCACCTTGTGGGGTGCTTGGCAATCATATGTCTGCGCATGCTGGTGGTGGTGAGGCTGGTGGTGGTGGCTCCCCGGCTGATCTTGGCGTGACACAGGTTGCACACCACTGTTCGACGGTCGTCTGCACTCTCAGTGAAAAACTGCCAGACCTTTGAGCACCTCGGCCTCTGCAGGGTGGCATGGCGCGAGGGGGTGCTTTGGGAAACAGTTGGTGGATTATTCGGTCTGGCCCTGCCTCTACCCCTGGCCACCGCACTGCCTCTTCCAACCTGCCCTGCTGCTGCCCTTGCCTCCCCCTCTGAAGACCTGTCCTCAGTAGGCGTAGCAAACCAGGTGGGGTCAGTCACCTCATCGTCCTGCTGCTCTTCCTCCGAATCCTCTGTGCGCTCCTCCCTTGGACTTACTCCAATTACTATTACCTCACTGATAGACAACTGTGTCTCATCGTCATCGTCCTCCTCACCCACTGAAAGCTCTTGAGACAGTTGCCTGAAGTCCCCAGCCTCATCCCCCAGACCCCGGGAACTTTCCAAAGGTTGGGCATCGGTCACGACAAACTCCTCCAGTGGGAGAGGATTCGGAACCATTGCTGCCCATTCTGGGCAGGGGCCCGAGAACAGTTCCTGGTAGTCTGCCTGCTCCTCAGAATGTGTCATTGTAATGGAGTGAGGAGGCTGGGAGGAAGGAGGAGCAGTAGCCAGAGGATTCAGAGTTGCAGCAGTGGACGGCGCAGAACTCTGGGTGTTCGATAGATTGCTGGATGCACTTTCTGCCATCCACGACAGGACCTGCTCACACTGCTCATTTTCTAATAAAGGTCTACCGCGCGGACCCATTAATTGTGAGATGAATGTGGGGACGCCAGAAACGTGCCTCTCTCCTAATCCCACAGCAGTCGGCTGCGATACACCTGGATCAGGAGCTCGGCCTGTGCCCACACCCTGACTTGGGCCTCCGTGTCCTCGCCCGCGTCCACGTCCACGTCCTCTAGGCCTACCCCTACCCCTCAGCATGGTGTATTACCAGTAGTGCAGAAACAGAACGCTGTAATTAAATGTGCCGCTTATTGGCCTGTGGTTGGAGGCTGACTTCACTTACGGAACGCACAGCAGAGCCAGGAAAGAATTCTGCGCCAGCCTGCTCTAACACTTAGCTGGCTGCGTATGAATTAGGACAACTACCCCCAGCAGAGACGCAGTACACTGAGGACGGTCACAGGCAGCCCAAATAGATTTTTTTTCCAAAATTTTTTTGGAAAAGCCCACTGCCTATATAGACTGTATATGTCTTCTGTCCCTGCCTCACCACCACTACTGGCCCTGGACTATGTAAAATTACTGCAGACTGTTTCACTCTGGACAGGAATACAGCGGTGATGTGACGGGCAACGCAGAGCCAGGAAAGAATTTTGCGCAAGCCTGCTCTAACACTTAGCTGGCTGCGTATGAATTAGGACAACTACCCCCAGCAGAGACGCAGTACACTGAGGACGGTCACAGGCAGCCCAAATAGATTTTTTTTCCCAAATTTTTTTGGAAAAGCCCACTGCCTATATAGACTGTATATGTCTTCTGTCCCTGCCTCACCACCACTACTGGCCCTGGACTATGTAAAATTACTGCAGACTGTTTCACTCTGGACAGGAATACAGCGGTGATGTGACGGGCAGCGCAGAGCCAGGAAAGAATTTTGCGCAAGCCTGCTCTAACACTTAGCTGGCTGCGTATGAATTAGGACAACTACCCCCAGCAGAGACGCAGTACACTGAGGACGGTCAAAGGCAGCCCAAATAGATTTTTTTTCCCAAATTCTTTTGGAAAAGCCCACTGCCTATATAGACTGTATATGTCTTCTGTCCCTGCCTCACCACCACTACTGGCCCTGGACTATGTAAAATTACTGCAGACTGTTTCACTCTGGACAGGAATACAGCGGTGATGTGACGGGCAGCGCAGAGCCAGGAAAGAATTTTGCGCAAGCCTGCTCTAACACTTAGCTGGCTGCGTATGAATTAGGACAACTACCCCCAGCAGAGACGCAGTACACTGAGGACGGTCACAGGCAGCCCAAATAGATTTTTTTCCCCAAATGTTTTTGGAAAAGCCCACTGCCTATATAGACTGTATATGTCTTCTGTCCCTGCCTCACCACTACTGGCCCTGGACTATGTAAAATTACTGCAGGACGCAATGCTCTGGACGCAATGCTCTGCACGGCCGATATACAAAAAAAAAAAAAACTGCAACACTGCAAAAAGCAGCCTCAACAGTACTGCACACGGTCAGATGTGGCCCTAAGAAGGACCGTTGGGGTTCTTGAAGCCTAAAATAACTCCTAACACTCTCCCTATAGCAACTCCAGCAAGACAGCACTTTCCCTGATCTATGTCAGAACGCATCTGTGGCGAGCCGCGGGAGGGGCCGATTTATATACTCGGGTGACACCTGATCTCGCCAGCCACTCACTGCAGGGGGGTGGTATAGGGCTTGAACGTCGCAGGGGGAAGTTGTAATGCCTTCCCTGTCTTTCTATTGGCCAGAAAAGGGCGCTAACGTCTCAGAGATGAAAGTGAAAGTAACTCGAACATCGCGTGGTACTCGTCACGAGTAACAAGCATCTCGAACACGCTAATACTCGAACGAGTATCAAGCTCGGACGAGTACGTTCGCTCATCTCTAGTAAGATGACAACCTTGGGTGTGAATCGTAAGAGGTACTATTAATGATGGAGAATTATTCTACATTAAAACTACTACGTACCATAGTGTAATACACTATGCTATATCCCTATGCACATTTTTATTATGGCCGTTCCATACACCCTTCTTTCATATACACGGTAAACATATCTAAATACCACACGCATTACAACACCACGGTCTTCTCAATTATTAACTGCAAGCAGAGGCGTAACTTGAGGCTTCTGGGCCCCATGGCAAGATCTGTAACAGGGCCCCCAACTATAATGCTTTATTCATAGTACTAGGCTTCCTATATGGGGAAGAGAGACCTTATGGGCCCCCTAAGGCTCCTGGGCCCGGGTGCAACCGCATCCCCTGCATCCTCTATAGTTACGCCCATGATTGCAAGTTCTAATTGAACAGACCTAAGCCCACATCTGACGGAAGGATCGGATCAACTCTAAGCATACTGTTTTTGTAAACTCTGCAAGTCCTGTTGTCTGAATGAGAAACCGTACACTGGGGCAGGAACTTTTTAATTTGCCTTTTGAATCTTTCTTATTTTATCAACAAATACAATTTCTTGAAAGGGCCAAACAAATCTTGATACAACTTCCAGAAATATTAGAGTAGCTTCAGGAATCAAATTACTTAAATAAATTATTTTTCACTTCAAATGAAAAAAAACGAAGTCTAAGTTTTGCCAATATCGTTTCCACCAGCATGCAAAATAAAAACATCAAGACTCAGCCAGCTCTACTTTTCATCCACTAACAATTTTATAGCCTCTCTCCAACTTAAATCTCTTTTAGTGAAACAAGCCATCTAAAATGGGTAAACACTTAAGTTTAGGTTTTTGGTGTATATTTTGTCAGCAGCCATTCTCACAGTCCAATGAATGAATGAATGAATGGCCAACAATCTCTTTGATTGGTTTTCTGCCTGAAAATAATCAAAACACAAAGAAATTTGCTCTGACATGCAACTTATACTACACCTATGAAGTCCATTTATACAGCCAGATAATCTGCCCGTGCTAACTACTGACCAACAACAAGCATGTCGGTTAGCACTCATTCCCTCCATTCACATAGGATGATTATCTGCTCTATGGAACTCTCTATCAAAAATTAACCCAATTGTTCATCTCCACACAACTGTCACTGAGTGGCTGTATGGCTCTCCATTTACTCGGTGAAGTGTGCAGCCAACCTTTAAGAATTTTTGTGCTCACGTAAATGACACAATTAGCAGATAAGCGAGAGTTTGCTTGTTCATCAGCTGATCGTTTATCCATTTATGCAGCCAACTCGTTGGGCAAATGAGCATTTGTAGGTACATTTGGGCCTGATAATGCAATTTGAGGGCTCCTTCACAAGGCACTGCGATTTCCAACTGCCCACATCGCAGCCGCATCACGCCCGAAAATCGCATGAACGAATGGCAGCCACGACCAAGTCATGGCTGGATCTCCTGTTTTTTTGCCCATGCAGATGGTTAGATGCGGTAAATATACACCACAGCCAGGAATACCAACGGGCAGGGAGAGAGTTTTGCTCTGTTAAACTCCCTCAACCTCTCCTCCCCTTGTCGGCTGATGGTAATGGGAGTGGGCAGAATGGGGCGGGAACTAATGTGCTAAACTCCCTCCCCCTCTCTGCCCCTTGCTGGCTGACGGCAATGAGACGGAGCAGGACGGAAGCTTAGCAAAGCTAGTGTGGTAATCTCCTGCCCCATCTCACCCCGACCTTTCCAGGCAGCTGGCGAGGGGCGGGAAGAGGGAGAGAAGGGGGAGGGAGTTTAGTAAGGTCGCTGCTAAACTCCCTCCCACCTCCCTTTTACAGCAGCTCTCATAGGCTCCCGTAGGAGTCTATGGGACTAGCTGCTGTATTTTAGACCTATCTTTTCCAGTCTGTCTGTGAGGGCTGTGACCAATAAGAGGCAGCCCATTCAGTAGGCAGGGATTTTAAATCCCTGCCTGCTGAACACTACACAGAGCAGTTCAGGAGAACTGCTGGCTGGCCGCGGCTGAGCTCCGTCTGCAGGGACAAGGAGAGTATAATTTATTTAATTTTTTTTACACATTTTTGGATGGTTTTCAGGCAAGGGCTTATATTTTTAAGCCCTTCCCGAAAATTCATGCCGCACTTGCTGGCAGCCCATTGCTTTCAATGGAGCCGTCTGTATTGCCGGCTCCATTGAATTTCAATGGGCAGACAGCGCTCCTTTGATCGGGCCCGTGTCGCCGAAAACGCTGCTAGCTGCAGATTTTTCGGCGAATTGTCGGCCCCGATCATGCGATTTGCGGATGTGCATCCGTCATGCGGTCCGCAAATCACGGCAAAAAACGGTCGCCTGACCGAGGCCTTAAACTGATATCTGGTTGTTATGAATTAAGAAGAACATACCGGAATTCAACTTACCGCTGAAAGAATTCCCCACAATATTTACTGGATGAACAGTAGAGTCAAAAAGTTCATTAAACTTTAATTATGAACCCTTGCCCATGCAATCTATCTTTAATCTCCTAAAATGGATCCAGATAACCTTATCCTCAAGTTTAACATCAGCAATAGATAAAGCAGACTCAGCCTTAGCATTCACAACAACTAGCTCATCCAATCTGAAAAAAGCCAAAAAAGGCCGTATTAAACAAAATATACGGAGAAAAAGCACACTTCTTTCAAACAACTCACTAAACTTTCCAATGTGTCTGTTGAAATCGGCCTCTTATTTAACAAGCAAGGAATTAACTAAGGGCATGGTGCGACTTAATTTCCTAAAGAAAGAAACCCTGGCATATATACGGGATCCATAAACTGGAGACAAGCTGTCCTCAAATAACATACAGAATAATCTACAGAGAAAAGCCAAAATCACCCTGGAATCATCAGAAAAGACATTAGCAACCTTAGCACTGCAGAGACTACACCATTTAATCCATGCTTCAGCGTAATCGTGCCAAGAACGCAGCGCCAAAGATACCTTCAAGCTGTCACAGATTACTCCAATATTAAATCCCAAAGGTGTCTTGGACACAGAACTCCATCTTCAACTGCATCTGGGGCTAATTCTCGAAACCTGCTGAACTGTAAATGATAGCATCCAAAACAATATTAGCCTAATCGGGAAGATGCACTGCTTTTAACCGTATTTTACATTTAACAAGGCATGACAACAAATACCTTAATAATTTAAAGGGCTTTTCCACCCCAGGATAGGTCATCAATAGTTGATTAGAAGGGTCCGTTACCCAGAACCCCTGCCAATTGACTGTTCTGTACAGTGTATAGAACAAAGCACGCATAACAGAGTAGCAAAATTGTGGTATGGCTCAAGTAGTGTTGAACGAACCAAAACAGTCAAATCCTGTCTCAGGTCAAACTTTGTTAGAGGTTCGGTTCATAGTGAACCCAAATCTCAGGCAGTACTGCTCGGCCAAACCTGCTAAATTTCTTCTTCCTTCTTTTTCCCTCTTTAAAAAAGGAAAAAGTAGTAAAAAGAGGATAAGGCCTCTTTCCCTCGGTTTCACGGTTGGCCAATATACTCTGTGATCTGTGAATTGGATTCCAATGCATCAGATCACATGGCTGTATTCCTGTGACGTAAAAAGTGCCCGGATGGCCAATGTAGTTCCGGGAGTTTTTAAGTCGGGCCCAATAGTTAGTCCAGGAACTATCTTTTGGGCTGGAATACATCGGCCACTGCATAAGCTCCTCCGCCAGAGAAGGGACGTGGGAGGGAGTTTAGCAGCGTGACTGCTAAACTCCCTCCCTCTTCTCTCCTTCCCTCCAGCTGATTCCAATGGGAGTGGGATGGGGCAGAGCTAAGATACCGCCCCTTGTCCACAGACAGCAAAGGGAGGAGGTGGAACCAAGGTGGTGCTTAGCTCCACCCGCATCCCCCCTCTTCCATTGGAATCAGCCGGAGGGGAGGAGAGAAGAGGTGAGCTGTTGAGGGGGAGGTAAGGGGAGGGCTCAACGGCATGGCATCCTCAACGTATATGCGCCGTGGCCCATGCTGTGTGAACAGGCACACAAATGTTAGATTTGTGCACTCGTTCATGAGCTTTTATACCCCAGATGGTAGTGTATGTCAGCCGTCTGTGAAAACGGCGGCCGGTCTACGCTCACGGGAATGAAGCCTAAAGTAGGAAAAAGAGTTGTCTTGCTTTTTTTTCTTGCTTATTCCTTTTTTTCTTCTTTCTGTTTAATTTTTTTTTTCATTAAGTTTACCTTAAAAAGAGCTCAATAGTACTTGGACTAACTTTAAGGTGGTATTACAGTGTTATATAGGGCTTTTATGGCTCTTAGACAGTATTATACACCAGTTTTAGGGGTATTGTTGAGATTACAGTTCAGTTTAAAATTATGAGAAGTGAAGCAAACTTTTTGTATAATTGACCAAATGGATATTTGCAAAAATTCTCTCATCATTAGCCTGAAATATAATTTTCAGGTGTTGGAAGATGCCACAATATTTTTCAGGGAGTTTTTCAGCTGAATAAAGACAGAACATTTGTAACCAATTGTTATAGGATTCGGGGTGACCCTCATCACTTCATCGTCTTGCGCATCTTGTTGTCTTTCAACACATACTTTTTAGCAGATGGCAGTAAAGAAAACAGCTTTATAGACCGACACACTTCTCTAATTGTTTTTCCTTTATACTTTTTGCTAAGTGAAACTTTACCAGAGACATCTCGCAAGTCAAGGCTTCTTTATCACAAGTTTCTAAAACTTTTTTCTAAATGGGGTCTCTTACTAACTACAGGCTGAACAGTAGTAAAACATTGTTGGCCTAGCCTCAGAATAGGTCATCTATAGCAGATCAACTACCAAAGACTCTCACCAATCAGGGCCAATGTTCTAATGTACGGAGCTGCTGTGTTGTCGAGATCGGAAAGCTCCATACATTGTGCAGTGGCCCACAGTGGTACTGTAGGCTGTTACAATTTTTAAAAAAATGAAAGTTGACCTAAACTTTTTTTAACCACTTCCAAATTCAAAATAATTTACTGAAAAGCACCATAATTACCTTTTACATCAGACCTAGCATCGCAGACACCTCTTGTAATTGTCTCACTTGACATTTGAGCTGCTTAAGTATCCTGTGATTTCATTACTGGTACACTCCTTCTGGAAATGCTTGTAGAGTTTTATTCTTCTGCCTTATTCAGAAGGGGACTATGCATGGAAAGACTTCCTTACTGTCTTAATTAGCCGAGGCTCCACCTCAGTACCGTTCACTTCGGCCCAACTCAAGACCACCCTGACACCTCCAGCCCAGGCTCTTTCTGTTGAACAGGTGCTCAGTTCATAAGGTCCTTTAGATACTGTAGATAGGCATGTCTTTAGCTACTGTTTACTGCCACTTAATAGCTCCATAGCGCCTCAATAGCTGCTCCATGGGGAAAGAAGATGTTGCAGAGCTGCTCCGGAGTTGCTCCAGAGTTTTCACCTCATGCAGTCAGTCTTCCACTGTGCAGCTGATGTATAAATACAGATCAGGATTCTACGAAGCAACTTCACCAATTGATTCCAACATTTCACAAAGTACAGTACATTCTCTCAAACTGAGTACATCCTCTCAAACTGGGTCAAACAATATCAAGGAGTTCTGGTTTACAGGAATGACCAAAACAGTGATTAAATCTCAATCTAGTAGAGAACCTTTTAAAAATCGTAGATGAAAGATTTGCAGCATGAATGTGCAGCAACTACGGGATACCATCATGTCAAGAGACTGTTTTGAGGGAAGAAGACTGGTAATAATACCATGTATTTCAGGATATTTCAGTAAGTCCAGAATTTAAAACAATAATGGGCCCTTAACACAGCAGGCTCCCCCAAGGTCCAACAGATGACAATTCCCTTTGGAGTTGACTTTGGATTCAATCCCTTGTCATTAGGAACCCCGATGACCCCCCTGCCTGGCAGTATATATAGTAAACTGGACAATGACTAGATCTACACTATCCTTCCAAAAGCAATTAGACACCCAAGTAAGCATCAAAAGTAGTATTTATTTAGATATGTTAATACTTAATGGTCCTAATTAGTGTTGAGCGAACATACTCGTTAAGGGTGATTTCGCAATCGAGCATCACTATTTTCGAGTACCTGGCTACTCGGGTGAAAAGATTCGGGGGGCTCCGGGGGTGAGCAGAGGGTTGCAGAGGGGAGTGGGGAGGAAGAGGGAGAGAGAGAGCTCCCTTCTGTTCCCCACTGCTACCCCCTGCTCCACCACGCCGCCCCCCGGCCTCCAGCGCCGCCCGAATCTTTTCGCCCAAGTAGCCAGGTACTCGAAAATAGCGATGCTCGATCGAGTAATTGCTCGAAACGAGTACGTTCGCTCATCTCTAGTCCTAATGACATTGAATACTTTTTACTATAATCTGATACACGTCAGTTGGTATTTTCCTCTATTCATCCTGCAAACATCTGGTGAGTTCAAACAAATATAAAGCAGTGTTAAATTTGTGACAAGGCACTTTGTCTTGTTGGAAGTATGGCTGACCATTCCCAGAATATTACCACATTGTCAGCAGCACATTATTTTCTAGAATGTCAAGAATCACTTAAGTGATTACTTATGTGCCACTAAAACCAACATACCAAGACCATGCCACATAAAACATCCACAGACCAGAACAGAACCTTTGTCATACTTAACTGTTGGCACAACACACTCAAGCAAAAGGCATTCCCATGATCTGAAGATGAAATAGCATGTTTCATTATTCCATAGAATGTTGTTTCATTGTTCAACTGTCCAATGATGATGCTTCTTGCACATTGTAGATAGGCCAATGCATCTTTTTTGAGAGATCTTGCCAAACATTTCCAGGTGTAATGTCTTACCAGCGCTGGATAGGAGCCACAAGTGTAGTAGCCGTGAGAGTAATCAGCAGGAAGCTGGAGGTCATCAGCGGGTAGTCACAGTTGCAGTATAATGGATGAAGCAGAAGCGTAGTCAGATGGAAGCCAGGAGTCATTATCAGGTAGTCACAGTTGAAGTATAATCGCTGAGGCAGAAAGCGTAGTCAGATGGAAGCCATGAGTCGTTATTAGGTTGTCGCAGTACAATGGGTGAGGCAAAAAGCATAGTCAGATGGAAGCCATGAGTTGTTATTGGGTAGTCTTGCAGAAATAGTGGAGGAGCAGGTAACGTGGAGCTTGACCAAACAGTGCTATGAAGCAGAATACTCATGCAAGGAGGGAGTGGCAGGGCCAGGCTTTTATAGAGAGTCCCAATTAACGACAGTTGGACTAACACTCCAAAACCTAGATAGCCTAGTGGAGAGAGCTACCAACTTGAGTGCAAGGAGCTTGTGGGTTCAAGCCCTGACAGCAGCATGAATGGAGGGGAAAACTAACTGAAGTGTCTCAGACATTAGTAGAAGATATGCCATGGACAGTATGTAATGTTATTAGGGCCCAAGGAGCCCCATTAAGAATTATCCCTTTAGTGACGAAGCCTGTTTGCGCCTTAGTGACAGAGTCAAATTTTGGAAATCTGACATGTGTCTCTAACATAGAATAATTCCGTAAAGGTTTTGCATATCCAAGTGATTCCGACATTGTTTTTTTCACCACATATTGTACTTAATTTAGGTGGTAAAAATAGACCAAAAGACTTTGTGAATATTTATTAAAAGTTCCAAAATTGGCAAAATTTTGGAAAAAATGTTATTTTTTCACATTTTCAACTGTAATATCTCACATATGTGCAAACATACTGTACACATTTTTGCTAAGATATATATTTCCATGTGTTTACTTTATTCTGGCGCACATTTGAAAAACTTAGCTTTTTTTTAACCATTTAGGAGACATACAAATTTAACATTACTTATGAACATTTTGAGGAACACTGTTTTCCTACACCAAGCCATGATTGCAAAGGCTCATAGGTGTCACAATGGTAGATATCCCCACAAATGACCCCATTTTAAAAACTACACCCTTTAATGTATTAACTGAGGGGGGGTCATGAGTATTTTGACCTCACAGTTTTTTTCAGGAATTAATGCAATTTAGAGGAGAAAAAATAAAATTTGATATTTTTGCAAATATATATTTTTTCTATATTGCACATGAAAATGACAATTTACACCCCAAAATGGATAGCCATGTTTGTCCTGTGTGCAGAGACATACCCAATGTGGCCCTAATCTTATGTACGTATGCACAACGGGGCCCAAACCAAAAAGAGCAGCCGGTAGCTTTCAGAACAGACATTTTGCTTGAAGGCATTTTAGGCCCCATTGCACGCTTGTAGAGCCCTTGAGCCGTCAAAACGATGGCGGACACCCACAAATTACCCCATTTTGAAAACTAGACCCCTTAACAAATTCATGTAGGGGTGTACTGCGTATTTTCACCCCAAGGTTTTTGAATGAATCTAAGCAAAGCAGAAGGAAAAAATTGTGTAATTTAAAAAACAGTTTTTTTGTACAGCACACATAAAATTGAAGACTTTCACCCCAAAATGGATCCCCCTGTTTGTTCTGTGTTCAGAAATATACCCATTGTGACCCTAAAACTGAAAGGAGCATTGAAGTTCAACCGTTATTAACTTTTACATGATCGCCATTATCCGTTGGATAGCGGCGATCACGTGATTGAAGAACGCTCACCGCAGCCCTCAGTCACTGCTCCAGGCTCTCGGGTACCTTTAGTAGCCAGAAGAAAGGAGATTTTAAATTTCCCAGACCCTTCCCAGCTTCTGCGCTTGCGTTCACCATTTTGCCAATGCGTGCATGCACCGAAGTTGGGCAACAGGTCAACGGATAAAGATTCCATTGGGGGCCAATTTTGCCAATCAGGAGGCTGGAATCGGCACATGTGAAGGGGGCGGAGCTACGCGATGACGCGTACAAGGGGACGGAGCCAAAACGCCGCTGTTGCCGAGCCGAAGGGAGAAGACCCATCTGCGCAAGCGCGTCTAAAAAGGCAAGAAGACACCGAAATTAGACGGAGCCATGGAGACGGGGACGCCAGCAACGGAGCAGGTAAGTGAATAACTTCTGTATGGCTCATATTTAATGCACGATGTATATTACAAAGTGCATTAATATGGCCATACAGAAGTACTTAACCCCACTTGCTTTCGCGAGACAACCCCTTTAAGCCTTCTGCACACGGGCCGATCGGACCCCGCATGCGGGATTCCCGCCGCAGAGTTTGACCCGGTGTCCCCAGAGTACCTGTCCAGCGGCTTCTGCACATGCTGTGGATTTTACGGCCGGCACTACATCGCACATGCACAGTAGCCGTCAGGACTGGGGGGGAATGACACATATCCTGCGATACTTCTGCAGTGCTCACTGCGGAAGTGCCAGGGGACGGACAAATTCCATTGACTTCCATGGAAGCTGGCCATGTGTAACCCGCACAAAATCACAGCATGCTGCGATTTATTCTTCGCGAGCGGAAAATCGCAATCGATTTCCGCTCGTGGAGAAAAAATGGCATTTTGCCATTGAATACTATGGGCTGTATTTCCTCTGGAGTCCAGAGTCGGACGTTCACCACAGACTCCGCAATGCAAATACACCTGTGTGCAGGAGGCCTTAGGCAAGTAATTTCACCCCCCCCCCCCTCATGGATCGGATCCATAACAGGAGGTAAAATTTTAACTTCTTTTTACTTATTTGTGATCGCCGCTATCCATTGGATAGGGGCGATCACGTGACCAGGGAACACGTACCGCAGCACCCTATGAAATCTCCAAGCTCTCGGCTAGGTTTGGTAGCCATGAGCAGGGAAATTTTAAATTACCCAGGCAATCTGCGGCTTTTACGCATCTGTCCACCACTTTGGCGACGGGCGTGTGCTCAGAAGCCAGAGTGAGGTCCACAGATAAATTCGGGGGCCTTAGATACATAATTTCGTCCTCCCTCACGGATATGATCTGTGAGGGGAGATGAAACGTAAGCTTTTTAAACTTTTTTAAAACTTTTTAAAACTTTTTTTACTTTAAATGATCACTGTTATCCATTGGATAACAATGATCATGTACACATGGTAGTCAGGAGCAGAGAGATTTTAAATTTGCTGGGACACGAGTATGACGTTGGGTGCGCATGCGCAGAAGGGGACTTCAGGTCCCGGGAAATCGCAAAGGAGCGGGGTGAGTATTTTCACCTCCCCTCATGGATCCGATCCATGAGGGAAAGTGGAACTTTAACTTTTTTTGACTTTTTTAAACTTTTTAGTGATCGCCGCTATCCATTGGATAGCGGTGATCACTGGCCCGGGGAACACTCACTGCGGTCCCCGGTGACATCTCCTAGTTCGCGCTAATCACATTGCCGGGGGGGTACCCGCAGCCCGGGATGTCAGCTCCATGTTGTCAACTTCCTCCGGGCACCGACAGTATGGAGCTGTCACGTCCTCAGCCCACATGCCTTTCATCCAAAGAGGATGCATGTTTTTACGTCCTCTAGGATTAAAGTCCAGTTAGGCAGGACGTAAAAGGCAATGGGGCCGACACTAAGGGGTTATCATATGTAAATAAATACTACTTTTGACTCTTGCTCAGGTGTCCATTTACTTTTGTTATTGTAGGATAGCGTGGTATTAGAGGAGATGCTTCACACATAGTATTATAAAGTTTGAGTCTAAGCACCCGGTAATAATTAGCTAACATATGTCATTGGTAAAAGGTTAAATCAGTTCATAGCTAAAATGCTTCTATTCGTCTATGGAGTAAAATAAACAATGGAGTCCTCCCAGTCCCCTTTGCTCTACATAATTGTGCACCCTAGTATTTTAGGATGTTAATAGTCACCTACTGCAATGTGATATTGTATTTATCTCTTGTTACATGCAACATTGAGTATTTTAATTAGAGCTATAAGACACTGCAGGAGTTTAGGCAATTTGGTTAATGGCACTTTAGAGCTGTGTTGTCTGGGAAAATCATGGGTATGTCTTATTGCTGCACTGTGGTTTGGTCATTGTTTCACTTCTTCTATTCGGAAACAAAAGCTACTCTATGTTATGAGCAACCACAGAACATGTGATGATTATAAGTAATAAAAAAGGAACTAAAAACCAAACATTTCATCAAGTTGTGGCTACAGATAAATAATTACTGAAGGCAGCATCGTCCAGGCCACAACATATAACATTTTCAGATTTCCACTGCAATGTGCACACGTCCATAACCACCAAAGAAAAGAGCCACTGGAAGAACAAACAGGATTATTTACTTAATTAAAGGGAACAAACCTACATTTGTTTTTACAAACACATAATTCCAAAATCCATCATGCAAGTTATTTTCCACTCTGTAAAAGCCATTTTAAAACAATTTTACAGAAATTATTTCCTATCTGGTTCACTTTTTAGATACATTCTTCAAGAGGAGAATTTGTGGATTTATGGCTATATTTTTTTTTCTTAGGCTACCAAAATAATTTTTTCAGTACTTTTGTTTTGTGGCATATAGGATTGTTTATAATACCTTTTTTTTTTTTGTTTACAGAATTTTTCTTCAATTTTCTGTGTGCTTTATTAGTTTAATGTGTACAAAAAGTAATTTTTTAAATTAGTACATTAATGCTAAAATAAAATCGAGGAATGGGTTCCCCATTTTGTTTCAGATATATAACTTTTTTTATATATATTTGATTTTATTCTATGTTTTTTACTGATTTTTGTATTCTTTTGTAACCTATATGTTCCCTATGATGTCATATAAGACCTCTAGTGAGCATCCACAATGTATTTTTTTTCATATTTCACTATTTTCCACAGTAACTGTGGCCTCCATAAGCACCCCAATTACAGGCATAAACATTCCCTTGTGGTGACATTAGTCACTGGTAGAGCTGGGGTCTGTGGCACTGCTGCTTCCTCTACTCACTACATAGTACTCATTGAGCATCATGTAGGCTAGAAAAGAGAAGACAGAAGCGATTATAAACCACTTCTGTCCTCTCCTTGGGATTCCCAACTGTCACTGACAGCCAACTGAGAACCTGATCAGCCCTGTAGTAGGACATTTTTTTAGGCCAATCGGTGGGTTCAATAACATCTGTTGGATGTGCATATTTAGATCTATCTGTAGACATTACTTTGGTAGTGGTTGGGACTTTCCAGACAGTCTTGGACAAATTAGGTGTATGAGACAGGAGAGGATTTATTCAAACTTTTACTAATGAATCAAAACAGCCAACACTGAGAATGGGTCAAATACCTTATTCGGCCATATGGGGGCAGTCTTTAACCCTTTCCAATCCACTGTCTGACATCTGAAGACATTATGATTTAAGGCTGTGCAGCTCTTATGTTGGAAGACGGCCGTCAGGGTTCTTTTACTGTATATTGCCAGCCTCTCTGCTGTTGGAGCCTATCCAACGTGTCACCTCATGCAGTACTGGCTTTAGCCAGCATATAGCGCTGTTGTATAATGGCAGAAAAAGAGTAAGCCCCCTAGGAAAACCAGGATACAAATTGGATTGGAAAGGGTTAAAGACACAGTATTCAATGCAACAGACTATCAGTCTTGGCCTACAGGAGAGGCATTGTGTAACCAGAGACTGAAGAGTACAGTGGTTTTCAGGGTGATGCATCAACCTATTTTCTCATTATAGCTCTTTACACTTCATCTCTTCTCAATCCCTTGGTACTCAGTTGGTAGCTTCTCTCTATCCCTAACTGCTGTCCATAGCCCCAGAAGCAAACTTATACCTACAAGTGTTGCAGACCCATTTTCCTGTCATAATCACCTATCTGACCCTTTCGGTTACGCACCTTGTCCAAGAGGAAGGGGCTTGTATGCCCAACAATGATTCCGACACTAGCTAACCTTTCTGAATTTAATTGTATCACACTTGTCAGAAGCTCTCCTACTATTGTTTGAATACTAATTTCCCACTAACACTAGTGAGAAACATGTCTTGGTGGGAAAATAACCCTAAATATAGGTCCATGTGAGCCAAATAGTGTGGTGGGCACCCCCTTGTAATCTTATGCTGTTTGAGGTTAGCTACCAACAGGTTCCCTACTAATTGTGGCATCTGAAGCCATTATTCCCCTGCACCATATAGGCTTGGGCATAGTCACTAACTATACACCTCAAAGCCAGTATATGGTATAATATACCATGAGCTGTCGTATCCTTCATTGTGACAGTTTAAAAACTTTCTTTTGATTTTACCTACAAGATAAGGACATATAGCAAACAAAAAAATAGCACAACATAGTGTAAAATACAAACTCCACACTTGTAACTCACAAGGGGTCTTCCAAACCTTACATAGTTAACAGAAAAATATTTACACTCCTGATATCCCTAGTTTTGATTCAATCCTGTTGCTGACCTGGTGCTCAGACTCACACATGATAAATTAGCTTGCTGTACCAAAGATATCAATTCTGCCTTAGGGCTTAGTCACACGGGCGTTTATTGCCGCGATTTGCGCATGCGCATGCGTCCGGCGACTTTTTAAAACCATTGCTTTGCAATGGTATCGGACACATGAGCGCTTTTTATGCGCTCGTCCGATAAATTAGAGAACAGAAATCGCAGATCGCACCTATCTGCGATCTGCGATTCCTGTTCTCTTCTCTATATGCGCTCAACGGGGCCGGCGGCAGCAGCGCCGACCCCATTGAGAACATATAGAAGACAAATCATTCTTCTCTGCCACAGCTGGAACAGCTGTGGCAGAGAAGAACGATGTTTGCCCATTGAATTCAATGGAGCGGCAATACAGCCGCTCCATTGAAAGCAATGGGCTGCCGGCGTGCGCGGGGTTAATTGTCGGGAAGGGGTTAAATATATAACCCCTTACCTGCAATGCATCCTTAAATGTGAAAAAATAAAAAAAAAGGATGTTCTCACCTGCTCCCGGCAGCTGGAGATCCCGGCGGTCGGCCTGCAGTGGGTGTGAAGGAGGTGTGACTCAGGCTTGCCCCTGATTGGCTCAGCCTGAGCTAATCAGAGGCTGAGCTCAGTCACACCCATTCATGAATTCATGAATGGGTGTGACTGAGACTTGCTTCTGATTGGCTCAGCGCTGAGCCAATCAGGGGCAAGCCTGAGTCACACCTCCTTCACACCCACTGCAGGCCGACCGCCGGGATCTCCAGCTGCCGGGAGCAGGTGAGTACATCCTTTTTTTTAATTTTTTCACATTTAAGGATGCATTGCAGGTAAGGGGTTATATATTTAACCCCTTCCCGACAATTAACCCCGCGCACGCCCGCAGCGCTTGCATTCAATGGAGCCGCTGTATTGCCGGCTCCATTGAATGCAATGCGCTGGACAGCTCCGGCCCGTTTCTAATGAAACGCGGCTAGGAGCAGATTTTCGGGCGATTTTTGGGCCGATTTTTCGGCGCCGGTCACGCGATTTGCGCATGCGCATCCGTCATGCGATGCGCAAATCGCGTGAAAAAACGCCCGTGTGACTAAGGCCTTATATGTAAATTGTCCCAGCAACCCTTGGAATCTGAACTTATTTGCTTCATACCGTGCTTCCCCAAAAATATGACCCTGTCTTATAATAATTTTTGCCCCCAAAAAGGCACAGGGTCTTATTTTTGGGGTATGTCTTATACTTAACTAGCAACAGCCGCCCGGTTCTTTCCTGCTGCTTCCGGCATTCTGGGAGGCTTGCTTGCAGTTCTCAAACACCAACAGAACAGAGTTTGCTGGTAATGAGGTTTGAAAACCCTGCTTCTAGCAAGCGATTGCTTGGATTGGTTCATCGACTGCTGGCTTTGATTGGTTCTTGAATGTCGTTGCTCAGCCAATCAGAGCAATCGTTTGCTGGAGGCAGGGGTTTTCAACCCCCATTACCAGCAAGCAATATTCTGTCTGCACTGAGAACTGCAAGCAAGCCTGCTGGAACGCCGGACACCAGCGGGAGGGACCCGAACGGCGCCTCTTAGGTAAGTATTGCTTTTTTTCACATATTGTAGCTTGGGTTTATTTTCAGGGTAGGGCCTATATTTCAAGCCACTTTCCCCATCCAACCCCCAGAAAATCAGGGTAGAGCTTATCTTAGGGGTAGCTATTACTTTCAGGGAAACACAGTAGATGATAGTCTGTTTTCAATGAGTGCAAATACCTTGAGCTTACGGAAAGTATTTTTGTTGAATGTTGGGCCTATGTCTAGTGTGGACCAAATCGAACCAGTAGAACCCTGTTTTGGGTCAAACTGGAACTGAGCTTTTAGCAAAGTTCTACATGAAACAGAGTTTTACTGGTTTGTTTCACTCAACACTAGTCTTGAACACTGGTGTTGAAAACTATCTAACAGCCATAGAAGCACTGTATAACACTCTCAGTGGCTCATAGACAATGTTAAACACCATAATATACTATTATACTTCCTACTCTGACCACCGATGTAAAGGTCCAGCTCAGTTGCACTAACATTGGCTGGAGGATCAGCTGATTGGCATGAATCCTGAGTGGTAAACCCCTCCGATCAACTTCTGATCACCTATCCTTAGGTTAGCTCCTCAACACTAAATGTCTGGAATACCCATTTAAACATACATCTCTTGTTACAATTAATAGAAAAGTAACACAATCAGTGCAAAAGTAATCTGAAAGCCGAAACAGAATTGATATTATAACTCTTACAGATATAAACCACATTAAATTACTTTGTATCAACCCACTTTTCCTGTTTACTATTTGCCTGTAACACTTTTTTCAAGAATTAATACAGAACTCATCACTTCATGATTCATTTGCATGTCGATAGGCAGCCAGTGTAGCAGCTTTCAGATTAGAGACATTCTGCTGCACACTAAAAGGCTCAAAGAACAGAAAGCGAATTTCAATCTTGGCCCTTTTTTTCCAGTCAGTGCATTCCCAGCCCATGTCTATTGATGAGCACTTGGAACAATACCAAAATGCAGTGTAAGATCAATCTTGCTGTTTACTTCACTGAGCTGAAGGAACAAAGAGCAGGAGAAAAGACTTAAATCCTGCCGTAGTGAAAGAGTAGCTATGAAAGATGAAAAAAAAAAAAATGTTCCTGATGGGCAGTTGCACAGCATAAGCTCATTTGGAAAATAGGCAGCTCCAGCTGAGATAAAACCAATGATGATTTGTACTGTATCTTTAGGAGATAAAAGCACTTCTATCAGAGGCCATTGGAAGTGAACTTCAAACACAGCAGTAAAAATCCTGTGTTTTCTACCAGAGAGAGAACAAAAAATTCCCATAATTGCTAAGGAGTGTTAAATATCTGATTGTGAGTGTCCTCGCTTTATCCTCCCATGGTGAGATAATTTATCTGGGTCTCTATGGAGCGTAGTAAGTTCATCTAATAAAATGTTCTGTTAGATACTTTAGTGCCAAATGTGGCATGACTGTACTTCTCAATTGTAAATACTGATTATTGTAGTTCGGAGGCCTATTATCATTTAAATCTTTTTAGAGAATCTATCCCAAATAGCCTTCGCTCTCGTCTGACTGTGCAAGGCGCATGGAGGATTTAAGAAGCCGTGTTTAAGTGACATTCTGAAAACTGGTCAAGCATGTAATGTGACAAAAGTGGTGCAGCAGGGCAGTGATTTCAATTCTTTACATTTCTATTCTTGTATATATATATATTTTGGAAGTGTTGTGAAAAAGTATGCGGAAGCAGTTTTTTAATAAGAAAAGTAAGTTCTAAAGATTTAGAGGCTGAAGATTTAGGCTATGAATTGCAATGATAAACAGAAGGATCGTCACCTAATTAATTACAGCACTATTAAACCATGGACATGTTTTACAGAGAATCTATCATGCTAAATAAGCATATTGTTTAAACTGAGTTTTTATGTAAAAAATATATATGCAGTGTGTGGTGCTGAGTGTTTAGCAGCAGAAATGCAGTCCTAAGCTCTCGCTCACGACCTGAATGTTGCAACTTTAATCTCCACTTGGTTCAGGTAGTCGGCTCAAGATTGACTCAGCTTTCCATCCTTCCGAGGTCGGTAAAATGAGTAACCAGCTTGGTGAGGGGGTAATAAATAGATTACTTAAAAAAGTGCTGCGGAATACATTGATGCTACACAAATAACTATATATATATATATATATATATATATATATATATATATATATATATAATTTTTTTATTTATATATTTTTTTAATCTTCCATGTCAATATCTGTGAGAAGGTACAGGTCCATAAAATGGAAGAATCTGTCTCAAAATGGCCGCTAGATACAAAATGGAGCATTATAAGATGTAAATAAGCTTGTGCGTAGTGAAACAATAATTCAAGCAGAAATAACTTTAGAGCATGATGAACTTCGGTGCAATGTCTAATGATTTTTTCTATTCATCCGAGAACATTTGCCTGGTACAGTCGCTATCAGAAGAGACTCCCCCACGTCCTGAGCTTTGGAAAAAGAGCAAATCGTGCTGATAAGACGCTGCGATCATCCAAACTCACAAGGGAGGAATAATCATTTGAAGGACATTTCACATAGATATTCTCACTACGCTGATTGTTGAACAATACACGATTCTTGATGTTTTTCTAACCCAATAAGATTAACCCCATGACTGATGACGTATTCCTTTCCTGTATTAGAACTATACCAAGTCAATAAACGCTCAGTGTACACACGCCTTAAGCAGAGTGAGCTGTATATCTGCCGTGGCTCAACTCTACGTATCTGAGGAGAACTAGAAACCGACTCTTTGTGTGGTTCTTGGCCTCCGTGGTGCACCGGATACGAATTGATTTGGAACCCAAGGCTTGAAAGATTAATGTGACCTAGCGGTCCTTAACAACTGGCGTAGTCGGCAGGTTAAAAGGGAGAAAAACATCATCCATGACACGGCCGGGGCGGTGCCCTCAAATGGTGAAGAAGGGCTGCCTTCCTTTGTCTTCAACTCAAAGCATATGAATAATCGCCATCTTGAAATTGCAACTTTCTTAATTCAACTTTACATCACTTACTGAAACATCTTTCTCTGCAAACTTGAGCAATCGTCTATTAACTAAAATCCCTTCATTATCAGCTAACACACTTTTCAAGCCTACTCTGACAGCCCCCACCTTTGCAAAACAACTGTCAGCTCTCTGTGAATATGAACTATTCCCTGCATTTAGACTCATAAATAACACATATGCTGTGACCTTCTAATGACGCCACATGTTCTGCATTTTCAACTCCTCTCCTTCGTTCAAAGTTTTTATCAAAGTCCAAAGTTTTTATCAAAGTTCAAAGTTTTTGTCAAATTCTTCTTTTCTTCTTTTCTTCCACAGCTTCAGGGCCACTGCCTTTGCTGTGTGGTCTGTGATGGCGTTGCCTCTTGCTTCTCCGGTGTAGGAATTGGTGTGAGCTTTCCACTTTGTCAGGTAGTAGTAGGGCTTCCAAATTATCAGCACACAGCACCTACATGCGGTAGGTGGCAGACTGACACCTCATCAGCACACAGCACCTACATCACACAGCGAAGGCAGCGGCCCTGTTGTTAAGGACCGCTAGGTCACATTAACCTTTCAAGCCTTGGGTTCCAAATCAATTCGTATCCGGTGCACCACGGAGGCCAAGAACCACACAAAGAGTCGGTTTCTAGTTCTTCTCAGATACGTAGAGTTGAGCCACGGCAGATATACAGCTCACTCTGCTTAAGGCGTGCGTACACTGAGCGTTTATTGACTTGGTATAGTTCTAATACAGGAAAGGAAACTGTCTCAAAATAAACAATACCTTATAACTTCTACTGGGCGGGGTAAGGTTTGCTTTCCCTATCTCTAGTTTATGATCTATGCCCTACCTATCATTGTTGGTCAGCTGTCCAAGGGCTAATCCCTTCCCTGACAACTAATCCTAACTAACTAAACGCAAAGACCTAATAGACACAGAAGGGATCTACAACACACATGCTATTCTAGTCTAATGGCTGGGAAACTAGAGTGGTCACCCCTGCTTCTGCTGAGACAGCTCCATAAGGGGACAAATCGCTCTGTTGTATTATAGGCATATAGCCTGGGGTCTCTACATCTACGTATACGGGAACAATAGGCACCATTTCATCTGTAAGCTTAGCACAGGAGCATCTTATGCAGGGTACTAACCAGGCCTGACCCTGCTTAGCTTCCGAGATCAGACGAGATCGGGCATGTTCAGGGTGGTGTGGCCAATTTCTTTATTGCGATAGTCACTTTACCTGAGGGCCCTGTGTTATCTGGAATATATGTACAGCAAGTTTTCACCAATCATTTTACAAACACCACCCTTCTCGGCTAGTATCATATCCAGAGCCATTCGGCTCTGGAAAGTCATGGTGGCTGTGGGGCCTAATTGATCAGCAAGCCCTTAAAGTGCATCTCTTGTATAGTTCACGAACCTTTGTTGGTTGTAATATATATCAACATTCTTATTGATGGTTACTATTCCAAACAGGGACTCAAATCCGGCCTTAACTTGATCCCTGGCTTTAAACTCATCTGGCACCCCCCCCCCCTTGGCACTCTGATTGCATCTATATATATACACATGTGGATCAAACCTGCCACCTGGTTTCAGATTGTGACGCTCGTCTGTAGGACCTGACAGAGAAGCAGAGACCACAGAATGCGTTATTGACAATTCCTTGGAGAGACCTATGACAAAATTAACAAGAGAATCATTTCCCAAACTTGGCTACTGTGGCATGTATCCTCCGGAGAAAAAGAAAAACTAATGGAAGACACTCAATTCAAGATTTGCCCGTTTCCTTCGTTGCCCATGGATCTACTTTCCCACTACTCCGTGGATGGTAGGGTGTGTGAAAAGCCTGGAATATACCCAAAGCAGACATGATGTATTGCATTATTTCACCTGTGAAGTTTGTACCTTTGTTTGACTCAATCACGTCCGGTACCCCATATCTGCGGATTACCTAATTCATGAGCTTCTGTACGGTTACCTGCTTATTTACTTTGGTAACAGGGTAGGTCTCCAACCTGAAAAGAAATCAACAACAAGCACATATTCATACTTCCCAACAAGTGGGAGCTGAATGTAGCCAATTTGCAATCCCTGAAATGGGTAGAGTGGTCTAGGCAAGCGTTATGTGGCAAATTTACTTCTGCCCTGCTGCTTACGGCAAAGATCATGCAAAATTGGACAAATGATGCAGCAGCTACAGAAAACCCAGGAGCCACCCGTCCTCGTTCAAGCGCCGAAATCATTGCTGCTTTGAGAGGTGCGAGAGAAAAGAATAATTGAAAGACAGTCATAGAGTAGTTGCATGAGAGAGGAAACCGAGTGGATTCATGGGTGGCAGTATGAAACAAGGCCCAGAAAGGTGCGGAGTTTGGCAACACATATAGGTACAGGCATGGCCTGGAGATCTGTGTTTAAAAACTGAAATCTTGCCCTTTTCACACTAACCTCTGAGCCTCACAATACGCTGATAGTTCCTGCTCTAAAAGAACACCACTCCAGGTAAAATATTTTAGCAATTGTAAAATATTTTAACTCACCTGGCATAGCTGTGATGTCCGACAAGACGCACCGCCACAACTGTAAGCCAAGATAGCCTGTAGTTAAAACCAAGGAAGAATGCAGCCAACAGAATCCCCATCCATCTGGGACATTCAATGGAGTGCGCCAATAACATCCCCAAAAGACCCAAAGTCTTGGTTCTGCGTGAGACAAAGCAAAGAAGAAAAAAATAGACCAGCACTTATATTTTTTCAGCCCAAAAATAAATACAATTAATGAACCAACCGTGACTCACAAGAAAGTACACTCATTTAATCAAGCAAGAAATGTGATATCAAGAATTGCAATCAGTTGTGGAGGTGTTTTATCAAGCAAAGATATTGTTTGAAGCCTGTGAAAGCACATTGATTTGGATCCTGCCTAGAGGGGGTGAGTGTGCCTTTGTTGGGGGGGGTGGAGTTCCTTCCACTGCCCCCTCCAAGAAGTAAGTTAGAGGGGTTGCCCGAGTTCTAGGTCCTATGTAAAATCTCATCCCCAAGCATTGTAAAAGTAATTTTATCAGTCTACCCAACGTTAGTCTCTAATATGTATTATGTTCTTATCACTGAACTTCCACTTCCCGATACTTTTTACTTAGCAGATCTCTACAATAAAGGCCAGGTAAACTAATTTCTAATATGGTGCATTGTGTTTTCTTCATCAAAGGCAGTGTACATAGTAATCCTGCAAGGTCTTCTACTAGTATGGACTCACCAGAGCTGAAAGGAAAATCCATGTAAAGATAACCTCTGGGCACTGACTAATACAGTGGGGGAAAAAGTATTTAGTCAGATACCAATTGTACAAGTTCTTCCACTTAAAACGATGAGAGAGGCCTGTAATTGACATCATAGGTAGACCTCAACTATGAGAGACAACATGAGAAAACACATCCAGAAAATCACGTTGTCTGATTTTTAACAAATGTATATGCAAATTATGGTGGAAAATAAGTATTTGGTAAATAACAAAAGTTCATCTCAATACTTTGTTATATATCCTTTATTGGCAATGACAGAGGTCAAACGTTTTCTGTAAGTCCTCACAAGGTTGACACACACTGTTGCTGGTATGTTGGCCCATTCCTCCATGCATATCTCCTCAAGAGCAGTGATGTTTTGGGGCTGCCGCTGGGCAACACAGACTTTCAACTCCCTCCAGAGGTTTTCTATAGGGTTGAGATCTGGAGACTGGCTAGGCCACTCCAGGACCTTGAAATGCTTCTTATAAAGCCACTCCTTCATTGCCCTGGCAGTGGCTGGGGATCATTGTCATGCTGAAAGACCCAGCCACATTTCATCTTCAGTGCCCTTGCTGATGGAAGGAGGTTTGCACTCAAAATCTCACGATACATGGTCCCATTTATTCTTTCATGTATACGGATCAGTCGTCCTGGTCCCTTTGCAGAGAAACAGCCCCAAAGCATGATGTTGCCACCCCCATGCTTCACAGTAGGTATGGTGTTCTTTGGATGCAACTCAGCATTCTTTCTCCTCCAAACACGAGTTGTGTTTCTGCCAAACAGTTCTACTTTGGTTTCATCACTTTGGTTTGGACACTATGACATTCTCCCAATACTCTTCTGGATCATCCAAATGCTCTTTAGCAAACTTCAGTCGGCCCCGGACATGTACTGGCTTAAGCAGGGGGACACGTCTGGCACTGCAGGATCAGAGTCCCTGGTGGCGTAGTGTGTTACTGATGATGGCCTTTGCTACGTTGGTCCCACCTCTCTGCAGGTCATTCACTAGGTTCTCCTGTGTGATTCTGGGATTTTTGCTCACTGTTCTTGTGATCATTTTGACCCCACAGGGTGAGATCATGCGTGGAGCCCCAGATTGAGAAAGATTATCAGTGGTCTTGTATCTTTTCCATTTTCTAATTATTGCTTCCACAATTGATTTCTTCACACCAAGCTGCTTGCCTATTGCAGATTCAGTCTTCCCAGTCTGGTGCAGGGCTACAATTTTGTTTCTGGTGTCCTTCGACAGCCCTTTGGTCTTCACCATAGTGGAGTTTGGAGTGTGACTGCTTGAGGTTGTGGACAGGTGTCTTTTATACTGATAACAATTTCAAACAGGTGCCATTACTACAGGTAATGAGTGGAGGACAGAGGAGCCTCTTGAAGAAGTTACAGAAATCTTGCTTGTTTGTAGGTGACCAAATACTTATTTTCCACCATCATTTGCAAATAAATTCATTATAAATCAGACAATGTGATTTTCTGGATGTGTTTTCTCATGTTGTCTCTTATAATTGGGGTCTACCTATGATGTCAATTACAGGCCTCTCTCATCTTTTTAAATGGAAGAACTTGTACAATTGGTATCTGACTAAATACTTTTTTCCCCACTGTATCTATGCTGCAAAAAATACTTATTTGATTCCCAGGAAGACAACAAGAGGATACTGTAGGTTTGAGAATTGTGTATGCTGTCCTTAGAACCAGACATCAAGCATCTCCTGTGAGTTACATAAATGGACATGAATATTAAATGATCTTTGGTCCCTGGAATCTGTTCTTGAAGTCTAATCTTATCAGGGTAAAACTTTAACTTCTGAAATTCTAATTTTAATACTCTCAATTTTTAACCTGTTTAGGACCAAGCACAGTAAATTTACAGCGCCTGGTCCTGGCCTTAAAGCCTAGCCGATAGTAAAATTATGATGGGACTTTAAGCCTCCTTCCTCTGCAATCAATCAGAGGCAGGACGGCTTTTCAGCTGCTATTTACAGTTGATAACCTGGAGGAGAAAGCAGGAGGTTTTTTGTAACCCTTTTTGCCTTTTCCTTCCCTGAGTACAAAGCACTCAAAGAGCACTATGTACTCCAAAAGTGAAAGTGGAAGGTTTGCCAGTTACTAATATCACCACAGGGGATGTTTTTCCCTGTAACTGGGGCTCCTATGGATGCCCCAGCTACAGTGGGAAAGTGTCAAATAAAAACAAAACATGCGAATGTCCATGAGAGGTCTTATATGATGTCATGGGGGACAT
Source organism: Eleutherodactylus coqui (assembly GCA_035609135.1). Classification (NCBI taxonomy): domain Eukaryota; kingdom Metazoa; phylum Chordata; class Amphibia; order Anura; family Eleutherodactylidae; genus Eleutherodactylus; species Eleutherodactylus coqui. The sequence continues at coordinate 35,002,288 of CM069407.1, forward strand.
AGATAGTAAAAATCATAATTACATACACAAGTAAAACAAAATTACAGAATAAAACACCAATATATACATAAGAAAGAAAACTCAAAACAGACGCAACCAAAACCGTCGCTATAAGCACCCTGTAATCCAAAACCATACATATTATATATCAAAACATCTGAATAAAAACTTTATTTTAGCGTAAATATACTAATTTTAAAAAAAAAACTAGAAATGTATAAAAAAATCTTTTTTTTTTTTTAGCTTTTTACCCCCATTAAAACTAAAAAATGGGAAAAAAAGTCAGTGGAAAAGATATAAAAAAATAGCCCTATATGTCATGAAAAAAAACGCTGCAAATATAATTTTGATAGCCAAAGGAAAAAAAATAGGGCAGCAAAACCACCACATGGGTAAAATCCCTAAAAAGTGTCTGGTCCTTAAGGTACAAAACAGCCTGGTCTTTAAGAGGTTAAGAGAAGCGAATGTCCACATTTTAACACCATGCAATTTTATGTCCATCATTCTGTGCTGATTATTTCTTATACCTTCCCACTCGTAACCTCGCAAGACCTCCTCCTCTACTCTCCCCTAGTATGCTCCTCACATAATCATCTCCTGGATTTCTCTCGTATGTCACCTATACTCTGGAACTCGCTAACTTAAAGGGGTTGTCCCGCGCCGAAACGGGTTTTTTTTTTTTCAACCCCCCCCCCCGTTCAGCGCGAGACAACCCCGATGCAGGGACGTACAGAAAGCTTACCGGAGCGCTTACCTTAATCCCCGCGCTCCAGTGACTTCTATACTTACCTGTGAAGATGGCCGCCGGAATCCTCTTCCTCCGTGGACCGCAGCTCTTCTGTGCGGTCCATTGCCGATTCCAGCCTCCTGATTGGCTGGAATCGGCACGTGACGGGCCGGAGCTACACGGAGCCTGCATTCTGCACGAGCGGCTCCATTGAAGAGAGCAGAAGACCAGGACTGCGCAAGCGCGGCTAATTTGGCCATCGGAGGGCGAAAATTAGTCGGCACCATGGAGACGAGGACGCCAGCAACGGAGCAGGTAAGTAAAAAACTTTTTATAACTTCTGTATGGCTCATAATTAATGCACAATGTATATTACAAAGTGCATTAATATGGCCATACAGAAGTGTATAGACCCACTTGCTGCCGCGGGACAACCCCTTTAATTCATCAGACTTCATTCCCCCCTGAGAAAGCTTCAAAAGGTACCTGGAAACCCACCTCTTCAGACAAGCTACAACCTACAGTAATCCTGATGCTACCACAAGATGAGCACCTTCTGCCCTCACCTATTGTCTCCTTCCCTTGCCTTGTACACTGTAAGCCCTTGCGGCCTGGGTCCTCTCTCCCTCTGTATCAATTTGTTGGACATATATAAAAAAACAATAATAGTACATTGAAAACATTCACTATATGTAACATGGTTATACTGTATATGTAATATGTAGTAGCATTTACAGCTTATATGTAGTGCAATATAGTTTAGTCCTGCTCTTCATTTGTGCAGACCTTGAAATTAATGGCCCCTTAAAAATAAATAATAATCATATTAGTTTTTCGGTCAAAGCTCCTTATTTCTGATACAGAGTTCCAGTTTCCTACATGATGAGAGGTAAATGATAAAATACTTGACATCTGTAGCCACCGCTAGGAGGACCTTGGTTGCTTACAACATAATGTTTTACTATTAGGTTCAATGTGTTACAGTATACTGAAAGCTTCTCATAGTGGTGGCTGCAGGCAAACAATATTCTGTTACTTAACTTTGTGTCTATGCAAGGGATTTGAAGCTATACATTCGAAAGAGAGAGCTATAAAGATATATTAGCCTCCTTACAACCCATGATATTGTTAGCTCAAAATGTGCTATTCGATATACTGTGGGTGCCATATTAGATATGAGTAATGTGCGACCTCGGAGTAGCCAATGAAAGACACATCGTTATAGAGTGTATACCACAGGACATCTGCCTTTATTTTGGTGAAAAAAAGGTTTATTTAGTATTCAAACAAAGGAAGGTGGGACATTCAGATACATTACAACATTTTGTGTGCTGATAGGTCATTCTCATAGGGAGCGTTTATGATGTAACACTTCTTTAGCCGGAAGAGGGAGGAAGGATATTAGCAGACTTGCTCAGTAAAGATTGTGTCACATGGCACAATTAGCAGCAGACTTGAATCTTTGTCTTTCTTGGTCTTTTTCCTGCTTTGTATTGGGGTCTGCTAACTCAATTATTGTAATGCCAGTCTTTGTCTGTTCTTTTCCTTTGAAGAGTCTGTGCTGGTGTCTTCTGATGATAAAAGTCTAGTTTAACCTGTTTCTATAAACAATAGCTTGCTCTCTCATTTCATATGGGGATATGGTCCTTCCCCCAAGAAGGTTTAAAGACTTGAAACACAAGTAGTGTCCTCTATCTTAAATCTACACAGCTGAACAACAGAAAATACACATACAAAATGGCGAACATCTCCCACAATATCACAGTGCATAATGAATGGGAGCCTGTTTATGCTGCTTAATGTGCTAGTAATGGTCCTTTCAGATCATGCAATTTCTTGGCTCAATCTAGCAAGCATCATGAAATCAATGTCAATCTGTGCTTGTTGCATTTTCTTGCACTCTGGGCAAGAATGGACTTTTGAGGCCAAATGATCATAATTGCAATCATTTGTTCCTGTAGATTTGTTGTACATATCCCAATTTACAAGGGAATATGTATGAATAATCCAAATACTCGCTGAAACTGAACAATCAGCCCATAAATGAGCGTTTGCTTGTTCATTGATTGATGGTTGGTTCTTTTACACAGCCCCATTGTCAGGTGAACGAGGGTTTGAAGGAACATTCAAGCCCAATAATCCACCAATGTAAAAGAACCATAAGTCATTATAGTTGTGTAGGTTCAGAAGCTATGCTTGCAGCATCATAGATGGCCGCAGGTTGTAGATAACAGCTGGCTTTCTGTTACAAATGCCAGGATTGCAGATAACTCTTATACCAGACACTAAATGCCATAGATCAATAGTGATCATGGTGTCTAAGCTGTAAGAGGGAGGAGGCTCCATCTGACGAAGTGCCAATTGGTTTTCATGGAACCCCCCAGGTCTGACATCTGTCTAACTGTACTAGGATGCCTATCAGGTTTCATTGACAGGAATAATGAACTGCAATACAGAGTATTGCAGTGTAATATACAATAAATCAAATGTATGCATGGTCAAGTGTCATGGTGTGACAAAAAAAAAATCATATGTACCCCAAAACAATACCAATGAAAACTAGAAGTTGTTCTGTAAAAATAAAGCAAACTCTCATATTGCTTAGTCAGTAGAAAAATGTTATGAGTCTTGGAATGCAGTAATACAACATTTTTTTTTACAGGGATTAAGATTCTCTAGTATAGACAGAACCCTCCAGAAGTTTGCTTCAAACAGCAATTCACTAGTCAGAAACATCTCTGGGAGGTTTTACACTGAGAATATAATGTATCTAGACAGAGAAACCTAATGTCGATAGTATGCAAATCTATCATACAGGAAAAGGGTGGACATTTTTGGAAGTCCAAAATTTGAAATAATTTCCATATTCCGGTTATGGCACACCAGCTGCAATCACAACGTCAACCTTAGTCCACATGACAGCCTTCAGTGCTGAGCACTGATGATTTCCTTCTTCTTGTGACTACAGAAGGCCCCTAGAGGGCTATCTGTTGGAGATCCCTCAGTGGGCTGATTGTATCATGCATCTTTATTCTCCTGTTGTGTATGCACTGATTGGCTGACAGTGAGGTTCTTCCCCTAGCTAGCCAATCAGCCATAATGAGTATTGGTTATTGTCCTGCATGAGGTGTTTGTGTTTCCATTTGCAATGTATTATTCCCTATCCTCCATCTAAGGACAAGCTAGGTTCCCTAGGTTCAAGATATGGAGCCATCCCTATCTGGACAATCGCCCTGCTTTTAGGCAGCTTCACCAAGCTGCAGTTGATTAGGGATAGCATGCTCTCACTTTTATATTGATACTGTTTTTGACTCCTCTTGTATTTCCCTCATTTTGGTGATATTTGACATGTATACTGTGTTTCCCCAAAAATAAGACCTACCCTGATTTTTCGTGATTTTCAGGGAGGGGGGGGGGTAGATATACACTCTACCCTAAAAATCAGCCCTAGCTTCATTACATTAAACGGAAAGAAGCAATACATTACCTAGCAGGCACAGTCCGGGTACCTCCCACTGGTCTCCGGAATTCCAGCATGTTTACTTGCAGTCCTCAGCCGCGGACAGAAGATCGCTTCCTGGTAATAGAGTTTGTAAATCCCGCCACCAGGAAGCAATGGCTGTGATTGGTTCTCGAGTGTTGCAGTTGAGCTAATCAGTGCAGTGCTAGATAAAAAAAATGTGACGGCTGTTAGTTCTTTGAGCCCAGCATTGATTGGTTCTCAAGTGCCAATCAGAGCCATTGTTTCCTGGAGGTGAGTTACCAGGAAGTGATCTTTTGTCAGCGGCTGACAACTGCAAGCAAGTGTGCCGGAGCTCCGGAGACCAGCGGACCGCACCTGATATGTATAATGAGGCACCCGCCAAAAATAAGACCTAGTGCCTCTTTTGGGGCAAACATTAATATAAGACAGGGTCTTATGTTATATTGGTTCATTCCAGACATTATTTTGACTTGGTTCAACATTTTGCTGACTTCTGTGGCGGGCACCGCATTTGCGCCTTGCATGAAAATAACAATTCAAAGAGCCAGCAGAAGATTAAACTGTTTTGGTTTTGTTCAATAAACATGTCAGCTCAAAGCATCAAGATTATTGACTATTTCTTCGCAATTTTCCATTTTTAATGGGTGTTTCCTAACTTCTGAATATTACTGTATGCACACATATATTTTTTCAATGGTTTGAGAAGATTAAGAGAATTGACTGGCATAAATCAAAATTGGTAGAAATGGCATTCACTTATGGTAGTTACTTTCTATTCGCAAATATTCAAGCTGAAAATAGCTAAGTGAAGGTTATTTTGATATTCAAAGAAATGTAAAAGGATTATAAGCAGGAAAATACATATTTATTCACACAATATAGACAGTGCATAGTGTACATATTCTCAAGCTAGCCCCAAGGCTATGATGGGACTGTGAGAAAATATCACTCTGTGAATAACAGTATTGTTGTTTGGCTGTAAAAAAGGATTTTTCACCCCGAAAATGGTTCAACATGGTTGTTAAGCTGCACATATCCTACTTAGAAATTGTAGCATAAAAGGAAAACACATAGATTTTTTGGTAATAATTACTTTTGTATGGGATATTGCTTACAGCGCCCTACTTTATATTTCGTGTTATACATTATGTAATTTGGAGAATGTACTGGGAACTATTCTAAGAAGACCACAAAGAACCAATTTATGCTTTTTTTCTATACGGTCATGGGATAGTAATAGATTTCGTCAAGCTTTTTAATGTAATTTAAGAGGAAAAACATATGATATTGTATTTTGGGCAGCTCATGTGGTTAAAACTGAAATTAAAACAGAAGTAAAGTCCTACAAAAACCGTGCTATGGTCATAAATAATAACTGATTACTGTAAAACCTTAAACAAGGGAAAGAGAAGCGTTACTCAGGTCCCAATCTGGAATATATAGTCTGATGAGTACATGTTTGACACAAACTTAACATAAGAAAATGGTGCATGTACTGGCTGGAATTCTAGTATAGATTTACATAATATTGCCAAATTCCCCATTCTTTAGTTTGTGTAGACAGACAGGCAGATAAATGGTTAGCTGATGCTTCACAGTCAAGCAAATGACAGCCAAATACAGCACTGTCAATCCAACTAATATGCCGAATGCATACCTCATTGTTCCCTGGAAGTGTTGAGTGAACTTTACAAAAGTTTGATTTGGCCATTTCGCCAGATTTCAGAAAAAAGTTTGGTTCGGTCTACATTAGTTTGAACCAAACTGGAACTGTGGCAGTACCCCTAAAACTTGTATATAACATTATCTAATGTCCTGTAGAACTCCAAGGGGTTTAAATACCAGGCAAACAACAAAAGTCCATTCGTGTTGGTTTATTCACATGAGAGGTTATAACATAAACAGCTGGTATCCCAGTAAAAGTGGGAGAAATCAAAAGTCCTTCAAGTTCAATGCAGTAAGTAGTATGAACATCTGAATGTCCTTTTCATCCATAGCAATAAGCAATACAACAGTGGTAGTTCTGTTTCAGGCAGCCTTTACCAGCTTGAAGTGGAGCCTCTTTGGTAGCAACCTCTTAGTAGACTTGTAAATAGCTTCCTCTAGTCAGTAGTAGCAGGGACAGGGATGTCATCAGCCTCCTGGGAAGACAAATTCCTGTTTTAGTCTTCCACAGTGCACATGTCTGAAGCTCTCAGACACACACACACCTCCTCCTGCTCTGCAGACTGACTCCTTTTATATCTAGCAGGTGCCTGAGCTCCACCTGGTTTTCTGGCTCGGGTGAAAGCCTGTACTGGAAAAAGGATGCGAGGCCTACATCACCGAGTTGAGCAACTTCTGCGACACATACCTCCCATCCCTGACTTCTCCTCTCACCCTGCTGCAGCCCATAAAAGACCAATATAACAGAAAAAAGCAGAAAGAAGAAGAAAACTAAGAGAAAAAGAAAGACAAAAAAGGAACAGGAAGATGAAATAGGATAAGGAAGAAGGAAAAAGAAGAATAAGAAGACGTTTCCCTCTTCGTCTTCTTCTTCTAGTGGGTTTAGCCAAAACGACCAAATGAATAGTACTCTAGACATCGTATACATAGGAATATTGTGGTTCTTTGTTCATCGCTTTGTACATCTTCTCCAAAAACTTTGCCACATTGTGGCTCAGAGACAGCTCAATGTATTGTCTCCAAAAAGAGGGCCATACGTTGTTTCCAAAAATAGTGCAATGCAGTACCCCTGAAAATAGTGCCATATATAACTACCTCCATTGCGTGTTAAGGGAACTGAACCAATAGAAACCTAATTCAGATTGAACTTTGCTAAAAATTTCTGTTCAGCATTATCTCAAACCAAGCTTTTACCAAAGTTTGAACTGAAACAGGTTTCTACTGGTTCAGTTCACTCAACACTAGTCCTGAACACTGGTGTATAACACTGTCTAAGAGTCATAAAAGCCCTGCATAACAGTCTCAAAGTGTTATATAGAGCTTTTATGGCTCTTAGACAATGCTTTATACCAGTATTAGTGGTTTTGGTGAATTTCCAGTTCAGTTTAAACTAATTCGGACTGAACCAAACTTTTTTCAAAATTTCGCCAAACCAAACTTTTGAAAAGTTCACTCCTTACTAGTACTATACCTTGCCTCTATAATAGGTATAGCTTGCCTCCTCAAGAATATCCATACATTGTCCACATAACAAGTAGCATTACTCAAAAGTAGTAAGGAGTCATTACTTACATTTCTTCACGCTCAACTTGCAGGCCTAGGAAGTAGTAATTTATTGACCTGCTGCCAATGGGCTATAGCCAGTTAAATTTCACAGAGACACATTGGGACACATTTATCAATGCAACTAGGCCAGTTTTTAGAGTAATTGCACTGAAAAGAATGATGTTCATTTGTATCAAGACACCTTTCATTTTTTTCTACTAATTGTCAGAAAATCAAGCTTAGCTTTCATTTCTATTGTCTGCAATTGACTTACAGTTTTTTTTCTTTTCCATGTCAGTGAATTATGTCCAGTATAAGAGTGTGTAAAACTGTACCAAATTGTGACCCAGAAACAGTACAATGCATTGTCTCTAGAGATGAGCATCGGGAGCAAAGATTCGGCTGCTGGCGGCAGGCTGCGGGGGAGAGCGGGGAGGAACGGACGGGAGATCTCTCCCTCTCTCCCCCCCACTCCCTTCTGCTCACTGCCGCAACTCACCTGTCACCCGCGCCGGCACCCGAACCTTCTCTGCCGAGCGGGGAGATACTCGCTAAGGACAATGCTTGATCGAGCAATTGTCCTTAGCGAGTATGCTTGCTCATCTCTAATTGTCTCCAATGTTTGGGTGTCCTAGTAGCTTGAAGCCTTGTGACGGCACCTAGGACTGCCATGTATTTCTGCCTATTAAAATACCTTAATGGAATACCTGAAGAATTATAATATACTGCAATACTGAAGCTTGCTACGAGGATCAGTTCATTGCCACAGTCTTTCATATCAAGGAGGCTGTCAGTGATGAGTCAATGCCCATAAAGGGGTTGTGCCAAGTTACAAAGTTATTCCGTATCCATGGGATAACGTTATGATCGGTTTAGATCTAACCACTGGGCCCTCATTGATCCCCAAAACAGTGGTCCATTCGGTCTCTAAGTGAATGGAGCAGAGGCCATGCAGATGCACTGATGCTCCATTCCCTTCAATGACAGCGCCAGAGATTACTGATCAATCATTATGATTGAAGTGAATGAAGCAATAGCGTGCCTGTGCAACCCTTGCTTCATTCATTCATGGACTGATCAGACCCCCGTTTTCAGGACCATTGAGGTTTGGACCTCCACCGTTCTTAAAATTATCATTTATCCAGTGGAATAGGGAATAACTTTATAACTTGGCACAATCCTGTTAGCATAAATTTTTTAAAGATTTTTTTTAAATAGTCTTTTCAAAAGAAAGCCCAAAAGAAAACTTATCCCAGAAGTGATATGCAATCAGCTTTTTATTATGGTCAGTCCTATGTAGGAACTATAAGGCTTCCTTCACACAGGCGACAGCAATATCGCCACGGGAAAATCACAGCAATATTACAGCTGTGTTCTGTGCAATATTTCTGCATTTTCTCGTGGCGATATCATGATTTTGTGGCGCTACAAAGCCGTGACTTTG